>JAMPIV010006583.1:0-92841 GCA_024509875.1 Oreohelix idahoensis | reverse complement strand
AATGGGTGCGGGCGAAAACAAATGGAGGGTGTAAGAGGGTTGGTGGGTAGTGGGTGGCTACGTGGGTGAGGGTGGCTCTTTTTAGGTAGGGGGAATGGCAAAAACGCAACTAGTGGGGGAAGGGGGAGTGGAGCCCAGGGGACGCGAAGAGGCACCGGGAGATAAGGGAGGAAAAACATGTTGTGGGGGGGGGTAAGGGGACGACACATGAGGTAATGAGGGAAGAGTAGTGGAATGGAGGATGATTAGGGGGGAGGGAGGATGTTGAGGCGGGGAGAGTATTGGGGGGGCGGGTGGGAACGGAGCATGACTGGGAGGGGTTTTGCGTGCTGGGGGTCGGTATCAAAAGTGCAGAACAATAAAAGGTATTCGGAAGTGGGGTGAGGTGTTGTCTTGCTTGAGTATGATACCTTAGTTTCGTGTCTGCGGGGGGGGTGGGGTTGCAGGTCTGATTTGTTTTGAGATGGGAGCCGGATACTTAGGCGAAACTTGGTTCGGAACTCATTCGTGTAGGTTTGTTGGTTGCACTAGTTGTATGACCATTATACCCAGGTTATAGTAATTTTGACCGTGTCTTGCTTTGTATACTTGTTTTAATATTTGAAGCTTTAGGGGCACTTGTTTTTTCCCCTTACTCTTGTGATCTTTTCTTTGCTTGCTTCTTAGAAATAGTGTTTGGTGTTGTTTTACGTTTTATGTGAGTACCACTTTTCTTTTACTTTGCGTTTTTTTTTTTTGACACAATTTCTTAAATGGAATTTATGTTTTGATGCTCTGGTGGAGCGGCGTGAAAAGCGGGGTTATGGGCAGTAGGGGGTGCAGCGGGTCGGCGTGGATAATATGTATTGGTTCGGGTGGGGAGAGTGTGGGAGAACAGAGTGGATGGGGTAAAATAAGGCAGGGCTGATACCCGGACCAAGGAGCGGGGGTGGGGGGGGGGGGGCGGGGGGGGGGTGAAGAAGTTGGTTGGCTGGGTCGGTTTAGTCCGGGGAATGGGGATAGGAATTGCTGCGAGAGAGAGAGGTGAAGGGTGTGGGGTGGGGGTGGCAGTAATAGCGGTAGGTGGTGCATAAGAGGGGGAATTACATTAGAGGGGACGGCGGAAGATCAGAAAGGGTCATAGGATAGAAGGGATCCAGAGTGAAACCAAGAAAACTCAACGAGGGAAACTACGGGGGAAACATACAATTAATTGACTGGAACACAATGGTTACATGTTCCTGGTGAAGAAGGAGACAGTAGTGATGCACAAGTGTTGCTCAACGGAGATTTACCCTAGCTCATTGTAAGCATCACATCGTCTTTATAACTGTATTGTCACTCATTATAAACTGTCTTAGATTTGTTTTCTAAATCCCCGGTCGTATAAAGTTTCGCCAGGGGGGCGTTGGGGCGAAATGATCCCGGTCGGGGGGTGGGGGGGCGGCGCAGCCCCATCACCGACGGTGGGCCACATGAGGGTGGGGGGGACGGCTCTGGGGGGTCGGGAGGAGAGGCTGGGGGTGGGGGAGGGGGAGTGTGGGGGTCGGGGGGGAGGGGGGGGGGATGGTTTCGGGGGCGGCGAGCAGGGGTGAGGGGGGGGGATGGGGGGAATGGCGGGACACGAGGGCGGGGGGCGGGTGACGGGCGGCGGTTCCCGAGTGTGGGGAGGGGTGGGCGTGGGGTGAGTTGGTGGGGGGGGGGAGATGGGGGGCTTATGGGTACGCCGGGGGGAAAAAATGGAAGGGGGGCGGCGGGCTGGGGGGCAGGGTGGGGAAGGGGGGAGGGGGGAAAAAAAACAAAAAACACCCCGCTCCACCACCCCGGAAGGACAAATTCGGGGGAGCGAGATAGGTGAGGGATACTAACGGCGGAGGTCCCCGTGCATATAGACCGGGGGTTCTGGCGGCAGGCGTAGTGAGCACGAGGCTCTTTGTGCGGTTATTTTTTAGGGGTGTAGGACACACAGGGGTCTTGGGGCACCCAACCACGGCGGGTGACCCCCCCCCCCCCCCCCCCCCCCTGGGACCCCCTCCACTACCCCTAATCCAGGTCACCACCTATCACCGCACCTGGCATAAATGGCTGGACCACGCGACAACACACTCCCCGCGTGATAACCCCGCCCCTGGGGGGTAACCACCTGAAGCACCCACCACCCCGGGACCACAGGTGTCAATAACCACCAACCGTCGGACTCTCTCAGACCTGTAATCCCCCTCGAGTGGGGAGGCATTAATAAGGGCATACAGTGGGGTGGGTAGAGGGGGGGAGCAGTACTTTGGGCGGGCGGGGGAATTGGGAGGATAGCTCATAGGTCTTTATTTGGGGTAGGGGGCATTTAAGCAAGTAAATAGAAAGGGATAAAAGTTGGACGGTGAGAGTGGGCCACTCTCATAGGGGGGGGATTACATTGGCGTTTGGCGGTGGGGGGGGAAGCGGGGGTGGGGTAGGTATTTGCTACCTGGGTAGTGGCATCGGGGGTCTCGCGGGGTGGGTAATCGGGTGACACCTTAGGCTGTACACACACATGTTGTGTGAGTGATTTGGGGGGGGGGAGTCGGGGCTTGAGGGGAAGGGGTGGGCTCTGGGTGGTGGTGACCGACGTAGTACTAGGTGGTGTGAAAGACTCAGGGGAACAAATGCTTGTTAATGTTGACACGGATGGTTGCAGCCAAGCTTATGTATCCTGCTGGCCCGGCAGATAAGCGTTGAGATGCTATGGAAGACAAGATGACGCGTGTGGCGAGGGATGAGAGGGCGAGGTGTGGAGGGTGGTGGTGGGGTTTTGTTATTGAATGATGGTTATTGGTTGGGGAGGGTGGGGCCGATTGGGTGATTTTGAGGGTGAGAGTGCTTTGACCCAAACTAGTGACTAAGAGGATTGGACTAGTTAAATGGCCAAGGGGACAAGGATTTATTAGGACAAATTTCAACACACGGGACAATTTATATGTGGGGTGCACAGGGGATACCTATTGGCTCCCGACGCCAGAGGACTCACCTCCTTCCCCCAAATCATAGGACCGTCCGAAGACAGCAATAGGGGGACCCACGTGCAAGTAGTTTACGTCTTGCGTGTCTCCTCTAACCCCACCAAAACTGTTTGCACATACCATCACCCAGGGGGAGGTCAGGTGGAGGTTTACCCACCCAGGATCCCAGACAACAACAGGGGGGTTGGGTCTGGGTTACGGGTTCGGACGATGTGCGAGAACTAGTGCTTTTGTGTTATTTTTTTATTTTTGGAGGGAGGTGAAGAACCCGGGTGGGTGTAGGGGGGGGGCGGGGTGGCGAGGGGGATCTCTTTTTGTATGGTTTGTTTTTTTTTTTTTTTTTTATGTTGGGTGCATTACACTATATTGATTGTAAATGGGGCGCATGTACAAGATTTGGATATATAAGTTATAATAAAGGAGAGAGGCACAACTTTTAGTTTATTATATTTAAATATAGTTTTTGCGAGTTTGAATTTGTATTTTTGTTGGGGTAAGTGACGTCACCATTGGATTCGGAGAATAGGTGTCAACACATAGATATACATATTAAGTCTTCGTCGACATGCAGATCACTATCCCCCCAGACCAATACCCAGGGATAGTCACCTACCACCCCCCCACCCTTATAGTTTTGTTGGTATGGGTTGTAGGGTTTGGTTTGGGAGTAGGTGGTTAGGAAGTTTTATGTTTTGACACAGTATGGGGTTACGGATAGGTGTTGTTTTTTGTTGTATGTATATTGATTTAGTTTTTGTGAGGGTGGATATGTGGTGTGTGTGTTTTTAGATTGTGTTTGTATTTTTTATGGATTAAGTATGTAGTGTTTTAGTTTGGTTTATCGGGGTATATTTTGTGTTGTATGGTTTTATAAGGGGTAGGTTTTAGTTAGTTAAGTATTTTATTTTATTTGGTTTTTTGAATGTGTGTTGGGGTTGTGTTTTTGGTGTGTGTGGTTGTGGTTTTTTATTTTATGTTTGGTTTGGGGGTTTTTGGGTTGTTTTTTTGTTGGTTTTGGGTAAAGTGGTTTTGGTTGTGGGGGGATTGGGGATTGTTGGTGGGGGGGGGGGGTTGTTTAGTTTTGGGTTGGTTGGGATTTTTGGGTTGGGGTTGGGTTTGTGTTTGGGTTTTGTTTTTTTTTGGGTTGGGTTGTTTGTGGGGAAGTTTATGATAGGATGGGGGGTTATTTGGTTGTTTTTTGGGGGTTATTTTTAGGGGGTTGATTGGGTTGGGGGGTTTTTTGTTTTTTGGGGGTTTAGTTTGGGGGGGGGGGGGTATTTTGGTGATGTTAGAATAAAATTTTGATTGTTTGGGTTGGAGGGGTTAATTTAAGTGTGTTTGTTTTTATTTTGTTTTATTGGGGGGGGGTTGTTTAAAGATTTGGGGGGGATTTGGGGGTTGATAGTGATGGGTTTTAATGTAGGTTGGGGGCGGGTAAGAACCATTTTTTTATGGGTATTTGTGTTTTGGTTTTAAAATAAAAGTTTTGGGGGTGTTATTTGGGGGGTTGGATGTATTTTGTTAAATGTGGGTTTGGGGGTTTAATAATGTAAATTGGTTTTTGGTTTTTTATTTTTGGTGGGTATTGGGTATTATTGTTTTTTTGGTTTTGGGGTTTGTTGTGTAGGGATAGTGTGGTGTTTGTGGGTGGGGGGTTTGGGTTGGTGTTTGGGGGTGGGGTGTGTGTGAGTGACGTATTTGGGGTTTTGGGGGGGTTGGGTTATGTGGTTTGTTTGGGGGGCTGTTTTGAGTGGTGTGTTTTTTCGTATTGGGGGAGGGGGATTGGATGATGGGTTTTGGTTGGGTTGGTATTATTGTGGTGTTTTATGGATGAGGTGAAGAATGAGGGGAATAAGTGTGGTGGGTCCATAGAGGTTGTATTTTTTGGATTTTTTGGGGGGTTTTTGGGGGGTATCGTTGTGAGTGGTGGGGTGTGTGTGGGGGTGTAGGGGGGTTTGGTTTGGGGTTGTGGTCAGGGGTTTTGGGCAGGAGGTTGGTTTTTTTGTTTTTGTGAAAGTTGTGGGGTTAGAGGCTGCAATGAATATTGAAAGTTAGGGCTTTGGTGTGCAGGGGGAGGTTAGTTTGGGGGGGCAATTAGCATCCCGCTATGTTAGGTGAAGTTTAGTATTTTCTGTGATTTTTAGAGATGGAGATTTGAGGTTTGGGGAGGGGGGGGGTATGTGGGGATATAAAGAGTGTGTTGAAAAAATTAAGTGGGGATAGGTGGTGGATGGGGTTATGGTTTTTAGGGGATTGGGGGGTGGGCGGTTTGGGGGGTGGGTGGGGACACATTGGGGCGCATGTAGGGGGGGTGGTGGTTGGGTCACTGGGTTAGTGGGGGTTTACATAATTTATGTTATTAGGACAAGTTGGGGGTGAGGCGGGGGGGGGTGAGGGGGAGTTAGAATGTATGGGGTGTTGATTTTATGTATGTCTATGAGGAAGGTTCTTGAGGGGGGTGGGGGGGTAGTAGTGTTTGCGAGGGGAGGGGGGTGTATGGGGGAGGTTGGGGGGTTGGAGGTGAACAAAGTGGAGTAAGTGTTTGGGTGGCGACAGGTAAAGATATTTAGGGTAATTGGGTGTTTTTTTTATACAGAGTTTGGTGTTAAAAGGGAACTTAAATGTATGGGTGTATCATATCCGTGTTTAAAAAATGTCTTCACACGGGTTGGTTGGGGGGGGAGTGTTGTAACATGGGTGCGGGGTGTATGGGTGCATCAATGGGGTGGGGGTTACAATTTCAATGGGTTGGGAGGGGATGGGTGGGGGATGGGGGTGAATTGGTGTCAGACAGGGGTGAATCTGTGAATGGGGGGAGGGGGGTATATTTTTGCGATGGGATGGAATAATCTTGGGGGGGGGGAAATACACCTATGATATTTAGTTGTGAGGTGGACTTGGGACTGAGTAGAGTGGGATTGGTGTTGTGTAGGGGGAGGATTAGGAGTTATGGTATTTTGGTGGGGAGGATTGAAAGGGGCATGACTTAAGTTATAGGGAACGGGTAATGGTGGTTAGGAATGTAGGGAATATATTGAATAAATTGGGTGTTGGATATGGGGGGGGAGGGGGCGGGAATAATGAATAGTGTAAATAGGGTGGGGTATTTATGAAAGGGGGGATGTTGTAGAGTAAAAATCTTTTGCACTATGAATGGGGTAAAATGTATTTGGTTTATTGTATGGGTAGGTTTTTTTTTAGTAATTTGTGTTTTTTTATTTTAACTAATTTTTCATTATGCTTTTGGGGGAATTATAATTTAAATTAGTTGCATTTTGAAATGGGATATAATTGTTTTTGATTTTATATATAATTTGCTATATTCTTATGGGTTAATTGTAATTTTATTGAGTTTTGAATATTTCTGTGGATTGGGTTAGTATTAAGAAATTCAAGCTTTAGTTTTGATTGGGGAGGAAATTTTACTGGGGGGAAAATGGCTATGGGGGAAACATTAGAATTTTTGTGAGGATAGTATGTTATGGTATTTTAATATATTGTTTTTTGAATAGGTTTATGTATTATTTTTATTTGTGGGGAGTATGAATATGAAAATTGGATTTAAGGTGTGTTGGATATACTGGGGGTATTTTTAAGAAAAGCGGAAAAGATGGGTTATGGGGATGTGTGTTTTTGGTTTTTATGGGGGGGGTAGGGGTTGAAGGTATTTATTTATTTGGCTTATTGGGGTTGAGGGATGAAATATGTATGAAGGTTTGGTGAATTAGTGATTTTTTATTGGGAGGGATTAAAAAAAGGAGAGGGTGTAAATTTATTTTTAAGATAAGTTTGTAAGGGGAAAATAGTGGAGATTTAAGGGGAAAATTATGATAAGGTATTAGCAAAGGGGGTTTGTTAACATTTTCGGGAGAAGGGGGGTAAAATTGGGTTAGGGGGGATCGAAGGGGTGGAATCGGGTGATGAAGGTAATAAATTATTATTTGAATAAAGGGGGGGGAGGTTTGGGGTGATAAAATTTGAGTTTTGGTTGATTTAATAAATATAAAAAATGGATCTGATTAATGAAGGTTTTATATTAAAAAATTAGAAGATTAAAGTGAGGTATGGTGTATAAGGTTATCGTCGATTTTTATTAAGATTATTGATTTGATTAATTATGAAGTAAGGTTATGGGGGGGCAAATCGTATTATGGTGAGAAAAGGGTAGGAATGGGGGGGGGAAAATAGGGGTTTGTTGTAAGGAAAATTGTTTTTTTGTGGGGTTTTGGTAAGAACGGGGTTTACCGAATGATAAGAATTGTGAGGTTAAACACAGAATGGTAAAGTAAAACATTTTTAGTGGTGTTTATAGGATGGGGTGAAATGAAGTGAAATTATGTTAAGTGGTGGCACTAACGAAAGGCAATTTAGGGAGCGGATGGATTGAGGTGTCTATTGAAATGGGTTTATTAATTGGAATTGACAAACAAAGAATTGGCTAGATTATAGGTTAGTAAGTATATGGTGTTTTTTAATTGTGTTATGTGGTTATAGTTGATTTGGATAATGTTTTGGAAGTTTTGGATACTAATTCATAGAAAAGTGGGGGTTTTTTAAGTGTGGTAATTGATAAAAAAAATTTTTATAGGTTGGTAATAAAGCTTGTGGGGGGGAGTAGGGGAGGTGTAAAGTGGGGTGGATGTGTGGGGGATTGCAATTGTAAATTAGAGTGATGTTTATGGTGTGGTTAGAAGGGCGGGGATGTTTGGACCAAAAAATTTTATTTTGTAGCTGGGCGGACATGTTACCGAAATATAAGGTAAAATTTATTGGTAAGAGGGGTCTGATGTTTCCCAGCAAATAGAAAGGGTAAATTCGGGGGAAGGGAGTCCATTGTAAAGGCGGGTGGGGTGAGGGGGGGATTATTAAGATTGGTTGGGGTGGGTATAAATAAAAGTGTTTTGAAAGGACACTAAGAGGGAGATTGAGGGGGGATATGACAGGGTCGTGGTTGGTAAGCGGGAAGTAATATTGTTTAACCAACAGTGTGTTCGGGCAGGGTTTGTTGTTGGTTAAGTTTGAAATCAATGGTGGGCAGTTGATAGTTAATTAAGTTGGTTGTAATAAGTTGTTTTGTAAGTGGTGTAAATATGTTGGACAGGTGGGAGAAAAATGGTTTAATTTTATTGGAGGTAGAAATGTGTTAAAAGGTTCGTGGTGTTTTTGGGATCGTGTGGGGGGTGGCGAACAGAAAAAAAAAAATGCTAGATGGCTGTCCATTTTAGTGATTATAAATTTACACATAATCTCCAGTTATTGCCACTGTCTGAGGGGTTTTATTAAAAGGGTCCTACGATGTATTGAAAATATTGTCTGTATCAATGAAGTTTGAGAACAGCTGAAAAGTTTATAAATTAGTTGGTAACATTATTTGTAGGGTGATTAAAATAGCCCCGCCGTGACCCACACCTTTTTGACTTATATGTAGACATTAATTTTTTAGGGGTTATAGTAGTTTCCCAGATACCGTGCCCCAAACATTAATGAGTTGACATTACACCAGTTGTGAGTGTTGGATTTGGACACAACCTGGAGTCATATTCCCAGAAAATAAGGAGTCATAAGCCCGAGCATTATTATACGCACAGGTGCAGACAAGTGTTGCACATGACAGTCGTCTAGTGAAAGACTAAGAATTTATTGAATATGGTTACGTTTTTAAAATATGGTCATGATAAAAAGGGATTTTATTTCATCAGATCTATACAAGTTAGGGGATACCGGTCTTCTTGTTACATGATGTGAATGCCCTGCGTTAGGAGGTATTCTAGGCAGAGTGTGGTGTTGGCGGGTATATTTGGATTTAGGAATGGAAAAAATTAGTAGGTATTAATCCTAATTTATATCGGGATTCTTTATATTTAAATTGGTTTAGTGTTGCGGGTTGGGTATTTTTCTTGTTTAATTATTTAAAAATTTGGTGTATTTATGTTTTGAGTTTTAGGTAGGGGTTTAAGATTGGGATTTAGGTATTTACATTTTTGGTGTAGACTTTAGGACACTGTTGTGGATGTAAAAATTTGAGTTTTTTTTTTTGGTTTTTTATTAAACATTGTCACAATTGACTTATAGGAAATGGGATAGTTATTGATGTAAAGATGTAAAAATTAATATAAAGATTATTTTTATGAAAGTATAAGTAAGATAGTACGATTGACATCTAGGAATGGTCCTAGGAAAATTGGGGTGGTGAAATGGCGGACTGAGGCAAATGTTTAAAACAACTGTTGGACAAGGAGAATGCTACACAAGTTATGTGGGGTAGCGAGGATAAGTTTCAAGTTGTCATTTAGGAATAGTTATGGATTGGTAATGTTTTAGCGAGTACAGATATCATGATGTTTAAATATGTTTTAGTGTTAGGTGGGGAATGATATGACAAGATACAATAGATGTGTTTCAAACTAAAAATGTTATTGATTGATTCATTTGAACATTTTATTGGCCAACTTAGAATTACACTGGGAGTTTGGAAATATTTAAGTCGAAGGTTCACATTTTTTTTTTTTTAAATTTCCTTTTTAACATTGTCTTTATGCCTGCTCTTCAGACATGGGAATAAACAACACACATACATTTTATACCAAATAATTATTTAAACAGCCATTTTCAATCAATCTTACCTCAATGTCTCGCTCCACTCTCACTGTCCTATATTTTTTATCTATATACCAATAGCACCTACTGAAATAATATTTTTAAATCAAACTGCCTGGTGTTTAAAACACTCACTTGAAGAGAAATTCTGACATGCATCCAATTTTAGGTGCTGGTTTTTACAGAGTTCAAGTGGTTTTGATTTTTAAAAAAAAAAAAATAATAAAATTACATCTTTGAAATCTGAACTCGTGATAAACAATGTGTACGATTAGTTTTTAGTACTTATGTTGCAATGATATTTATGAACATTTTTTGTTTGCCGCAATTATAATAAGTTTCGTAAGTGTGCCAATTTTTACTTTTGTTTATTTATTTTGGATGGTTTCTATTTTCTTCAGTAGGTCATCCACTTCTAGAAAGACTTAATTGCTTAACAGATAGGGGCTAGATTTGTTTGTTTACACTAATTAACAATTCTATAGGCATTTCACCCCAGATTTCTTGGCCCAATTTCCTTACGTTTTTATGTAGGCCTATAGCCTTATGCAATCTACTTAAATAAAATATATGTTTCGTTTTTTCAGTTGTTTTTTTTTTTTTTTTTTCAATGCCTGCCCCGCCTATTACTCAGAAAGCCGACTATCTCCAGTCGTTAATATGTCTAACACTGAGATTGATTTTTACCCATGAGTATAACCTGTTTTCCCTGATACATCTGGACAGCGTCGTTCCTACTCCTAACCATCTATGGGGCACGATAGAGATAGGGCCTTACTCGGCCGTCTTCGGAATGCCTAGCTAACAAATACATGTTGTTATAGCATGGGTTCGGCCTCAGGAGACCGTCCAGGTTAATTCACATAGTCACTTAGTTTGAAAGACCACTACTTCAAAATGTCTTTCCGCCAGGGGGGGGGGCTCACCAATTATTGGCTCCACCAGTCCAAGTCCAAACAAGCGTCGGACTCAGACAACGATACTTCAAAAGGTAGCTACCGCCAGGCCTCTCGAAAATAGAAAATCTTCTCCGATACTACTCGCGCACTGCGCATTTTCTGGTAACTCTACTACACCAGCGCCAACTCCTCAATTAGATGTTTGTTTTATGTTTTTGCACCTTCATAGGTGTGAGGCGATGGCTTAACTTTCAACCTTAGCTTGGAGGTACCGTTGTTGGTTTTATATCAAGATGTGCAATTCACAATTGCACAATCTCTTCTTATTCTTCCTCGTTCGTCCAGAAAAAGGACAATTAGGTTGCGTTCCCACCCTCCCATATACTGTGTCTGTTTTCACGCGCGAGCTCTCAAGACGAAGAGCAAGCTGTGATACTCTGCGCCTTTTCGGTTCGGACAACATCACAGACTTCAGCACGGGCACGTTTTTGGCCCCGGGTTTGCCTCTTCCCTCTGCTGATTCCCTACATCTTCTCAGCCAGACTGCAGTGATGCCAGGGGGGACTGTTTCCTGGACCACCCTCGTGGAGGTGGAGTAGGAGTGGAAGTAGTAAGAGTGTCCAGTAGAGTTGGTCTAGTATGGGAGTAGGGTCTTAGTCAAGCTTCTCGGCTTTGCTGACTCTGATGCAAAGCAGTTCAAGCTATGGGTCGCTACTGACTGCATTCTCTATTGCTGCATCTTTGGGTCCACCAATCACATCCATTCAAACATTATGTTTGATGGCTTCCGGTTCAAGATGTCCGACACAGGGGTTTGTAATTCGAAAAGATGTTGGAGTTTTTTTTTTTTTTCCCGCTTTACTGCAATTTTTAGTTTAAGTGATTGATTGAATTAGGTACGAGCCCTAGTTAAGTTCATGTAAAGGAGAACTTCCAACCATGTTTTGTTGCTACATGCATGTCTGCATGTTAACGTATATACTGAATGGAGGGCATGATTTTGGAATGTTCAGCTCTAACGACATTGTCAGCCATCTTGTTTCATGTCAGAAAATTTCTGTTCTCACAAAAAGATTACGTGTGCTTTCTTCACATGCTTTTTACTATAATGGGAAGTCATCAAACAAATGTCTTCACTTCGTATAAAGCATGTTAGTTCTTGGTTGACAATCCACCTAAGAGAAGGACAACTTCACACAAACCCCAGGTAGGAAAGACTCGTTTAGTCCAGGAAAGATAGCTCTTCTACGAGAGACAACTCTGATGTAAAAACAACTGCTGCGCTTGTAGGAAGGTCACGGAAAAAACCAGAGAGCTACGGCTATGGGAAGCATTAGTTCCCGAACAAATGCATGCTGTAGACGGATGCACCTGGGCTGCAAGGCGCGCACAACATAGTGCAACGCAAACCGGCCATGAGATGACAGACACAAATTGACTCTAACGAGGATAGTGCTCAATCCACAAAAGGAGTAGTCCCACCAGCGGTGGGTAAGTGTGGCCGGACTCCCTGCCTCGAAGGGGTCCACCAAAGCTACTGGGTGGTCACCTTATCTCTGCATTGTTGCCAGCCAGGAATGCGCCAGATGAGAATATTAGGGAAAATGCGACTGGCCAAAACAACCCAGGAATGAAACACACTAAATATACTCCAATGGAATGCAGTCATAGAAGGTGTCCTAAGGAAGGAAGAAAACACCGAACTCACAAAAAAAACTACATGATGAGCAAATTTTTTTTTGACATAGCCTGCATCACAGGAAAACACACCTAATACACAAACCACAGATTTTCTGTAAAGAGGATATGAAAACCTCCGGCTTGATAGAGGGACACAAGGGTTGAGTACTAAGTACTCATGTTAATCAGAAATTCCTTTGCCTAGCAGAGAGCTTTATGTTAACATACAAAACGGTCAGGCGGAAATTCACTATAGGAGCTGATATCACGATCAGATGGAACCAGACGTTAGAGTATACAACCTATATGTCCTCCCCAGTATAAAGATCTTTGACTAGCCACAATGGAGGTTAGGCGCACCAACTTCCTAGTTGTTGGTGATTTCAACCGCCATTAAGAAAGGTGGGGTTACTCCACCAAAGGCTGATACCAGATAACAGGTGGACATTGAGGCTAGAGGACTGGGAGTGAGAACTTGACTCAAATCTACAAATCATCAATAGAGCAGATGATACACCACTGCTTCTACTCAAGAAGATGGCAATCGTCACTCAAACCTTGCCTTCTCAACAATCAGAGACATCAACCATAAGATCGAATGCATTGTGCTCAACCAATTTGGCAGGCAGTGACACCACAAAAACCTGATCAAATTAATGATCAATACTGGAACATTACACTCCACCTCCATAAACCATTACCCGCTGGATCTACAAAAAGGCCAACTGGAACAAGTTATAAGCACTGACAGATGAATAATGTGGTTCCATAAAACACCCAAAAACAAAAAGATTGGAGAAATAGCTGACGGATTTAACAAAGCAGTTCTGAAAGCTGCCCTAGAATCAATTACAAAGAGGGGCGAGGAAAGATTATAAGCCGTACTGGACAGAAGAACTCATATGAACTGGAAAGAAAAACAAGAACAGGTAACAGAGGCCAGAGAATGTAATGCAGAAGAAAAGGTCAAACAGTTGAGGCAAAACATCGCCTACAAAGCTATCTCTGCAAAATACAGGAAAACAGTTAAACTGTTCAGCCAAAAATTAGTTGGATCAAAACAAACAGAAAGTCTTAAACCTCGACAAAGATGGAAGAAGAAAATTATGGAGGCTTGCCAAAGTCTTAAATGATGATGAATGCAAAAATAAGCGAAAATAGCCCCTACAACAAAATTGAGAAATTACTCACAAAGAAAGAGGCAGCTAATGTTTTTGCAACAAAAAATCTTCTCACTTGAGAGCCAGATAAAATGTTCCACTGGACAGAAAAAACAGGAAATTTCCAAAGAGCAAGAAATTTACCAAAAATATACCAACTGTTCCAGAAGAGCATATGACAAAAACCTCACCATGAGAGAGCTAGAGGCAGCCATTGTATCCCCTTAAGCAAAGAAAATATAAGTCACCTGGAAAATAACAGGGTAACAAATGACATGCTTAAAGAGCTAGGGGCCTAAGGCCAAGAAAGTACTCCTCAAGATTATGAAAAAACTATAGCTGGAAGCGTGGAATAGTAACCACAAGCGCTGGAAAAGAAGCAAGTACTAGTTCAATCCCCAAAAAGGACAAAAGACCGATAATGGACCCCAAAAGCTACAGACCCATCAGCCTTCTAAGCTGCACGGGAAAGCTTATGGAGAGAATGATCAATACCAGATTAAGCTGGCATACCTCGAAGAAAAACAAATTTTTACTGCACCAATCAGGCAGGCTTCAGGCAACATAGGTCTACAGAGGGACCAAGTTCACCTACATTGCACAGGGAAATCGAAGATGCTTTCCAAGAAAGAAAGCAACACTTTAGCAGTCTGGGTAGATATGGAGAAAGCATTTGATAAAGTTTGGAAAGATGGGCTAAGAGTTAAAATGCTTAAATATGGAGTCTGTGGAAAAATGTATAACTGGATCAGCAACTATCTAACAAACAGAAACAGCGCGAGCTAGAGTGCAGGTGCACGGACAGTTAAGCAAAAAGACTACAATGGAACATGGAGTTCCACAGGGTGGGGTCCTTTCCCCAACACTCTTCCTCATATATATAAATGATATAACAGAAAACATCCACAACGAATGTCCACAACTCCCTCTACGCTGATGACCTGGCCATGTGGACTTCAGAACAATACATCACCACAGCAAGATGTGTTGCATGCAGGATTCTCACTGCTAGCCCTTGAAAGTTCGGTCCAAAAAGTGGGTTGCTCAAAATAAAATGAACAAAAAAACTAACACCACACTATTTTTACCTTGTCAAATAAACACACATAGCAAGCAAAGCTGCAACTAAAATGGGCAGGCAGAGTACGAGAAGATGAAACACCAACATACTTCTTAGGAATCACACTAGACCGCCGAATGACACATGGAAATCCACAGATTAACAAAATACAGCTAAGGGCAAAACTTCGCTCCATGGCCATCATGAAAAAGTTAGCAGTGGTACCCATCATGGGGGTGCTGATGTGAATATCCTCAAAAATAGCTGTACACAGGCCATGAGTCAGACCTGCTATGGAATATGGTGCATCACAGCTTGGTCGATGGCAGCAAAGTCACAAATTTTGACAGAGTAAAACAGACTCCAAAACCAAGCAGCACGTATTATAAACAGGGGCCCTAAAGTCTACACAAATCAACTTATATGGAAAAACATCACAGGGCTACAGTCAATGGAGGATAGACGTGACAGCAGGAGTCTTTCTAAAACCCAGCTGAAAATAATTTAAGAGGCTCGAAGGACACCCCATGTACCAAAGATATGAATAGGTAGGTCAGGAAGAGGCAGGCTCAAGCGAAATAACTTTGTCGCCCAAGCAAAAGAAAAAATTAACAATAATACCATACATATAGCAAGTTCAGTTGCAAAGAAAATCCCAACAAGCTCAAATATCCTACTGTTGGAAAAATAAGATGCTTTACCTAAGTTAAAATCTGATGTTTCCAGGCATTGAAGGTAAGGGAAAGGTACAGACAGAAACACAAAGAAAGTGTATATAGCAACCAAGTATATTGACCAACAACATTTCCAGCAAAGCTTTGGACACATGCATATACTGATTGGTTCGGCAAACAAATGCAGTTGAAAAAAAAAATGGGCAGGGGTGCCGGCATCCCTCATATTAAACTTAAAGAATAGAATTTCACTCTATGGGCAAATTGCCACTGGAAAAATACTGCAATAACTTCTGTGCTGAAGCAGAAGCCCTGAAACACAGGCAGCTGAAACTCTTATTGAAATGCAAAAGCACAGGCAGAAAAAAACGCAGACAGTAATCTTTTCAGATGCCACTCTCAATAATATCAGCGCTGAAGAGCCCACCAAACTAAAGGATTGAAAGATCTGATAATCTCCTTGAAAAGACTAGCCGAATGCTTCAAGAACGTGGCACTATCCAGTGGATACCAGCCCATTGCAACATACCAGGAAATGAGGAGGCAGATAGACTTAGCTAAGGAAGGAGGTGCCTTACAACAAAATGATATAGAGACAAACTTACGCAACGGCAAAGGACTACTATAAAGGCTACATTCAAGTCCAAATGGGAAAGAGAGCACCCGGGACATTTGAAAAATGATGCATATCATCAAACTATCCAGAAAAGAGACAGGTCATCATTTTTCGGCTACGCACTGGTCACAACAGATTGAGATTTACCATCTGTACCCACAAATACAAAATTTGTGCAACAGATCTCTGCACCTGCGGTTACTAGCATTGCCATTAATGACAGTCGAACACCTGCTGCCAAATACTGCCCCCCCAACCTACAGTAACTAACGGAGTAGCATATGGCAACAACCCATATCTGTCAACGAAAAAAACTGTTCGGAGATGTTGAGAGCCTTGGGTTGAATTACTGCCTTTATTAGAGTCATAAATGTGGGAAGTCTGAAGGCGGAACGAGGAAGAAGAAGAAGAAAAAACATATGTGAACTTTGTTAAACCGAAAGCACCGTGTTGGTGAAATATAAACCCAGAAAAGGATTTACTATCATCCATCAGCTAGAATGAAAATATCCTCGAAAGAGGTCTGATAGCCCGACTAGAGCTGATAGAGACACTAGGTCCCAAAAAGAACTAACAATATCTATCCGCTCGCGTGATGAAGCCCTGAAAAAAAGACTATCAGCTACGCCAAACGCTGCCCATACCTCCTCAGTGTTCAGCCAACTGGTTTAATAATAGAAGAAAAAAAACGATTTCAGTTTTCCTAAAACCGTAGGTACATTTTGGTGAATGGGCCAAATAATAATACAAAGCTACATAGGATCGAAAGAACTTCTCACCAACACAGTTTTGAGCTTTGTAAAAAATAATAACGCCAGACATATTACTGGTGGGTCGCTTTAAAAATAAAATTACAAAATCCAACATGGAGGTCTCCAGTCACACTGTCCTTTAACAACGAAACTATAAACAGCTTCGAGCGAAAGGAAATTATGAACCGTCTTGGTCACCTACGTCAGCGAGCACGAAACTTGAAGATGATAAAGGCATATATCCCTCGTATCTGTTTATAAATAATGACAATTTTCATAACTTACACAACGGAATCTCTCAGCCCTGCGTAAAGGTATTGTAGTAGCCAGTGTTGCCACTTTTTTTTTTTTTTAAAGTAGGCAAAAAACACCGTGCCTTAAAAAAAATGAATGTTGATTATGAAACTGTCAAGAATTAATTCATGCCGATTTTATGAGTAGCGTAGTTAGTTTTATGGTACTTTAGTTTAAAGCAAATTACGTTAACAGTAATATAGTTCGGAGTGAGAAGGTACAGTTTTCCAATAATGTTTTTTTCTGACAAAAAACATTACGATTGCGTAATTGATAATAATTGGTTTTATGTTTTTGTTGATTTTTACTGTTTTATATAGTAAATGTTGTTAAATATAATGAGACGTGGCTGGCTGTCATACATTACATATTATCAAGCATAATCACTAAGCCGGAACACACACGGATACATTCAACGACATATTTAATCGGCCATCTTAGAGGCAGGAAGTAGGTAGAAGAAGGTAGTAGAAGGAGTTGACTGGCTATAAGGGCAAGTAAACTCTAGTAGGAAACAAGGTAACCATAGAGATGACCCCACCAACATCCCCCTTCTTTATGAGTGAACAAAAGTCATTCATCCAAGAGGGTTTCTTTTTGCGATCTCTTTTGAGGTCTCTTAGGGCAAGATGGGTAGGAGAGAATGTTCTTTGCCAGCTTTCCCAGGACTAGAAGTAGCTGGAGTTGAAGGATCAACTTCTGGAAGATTGGAATGTTCACTTCACTAGTGTTTTCCATGTCTGTCTGTGATCTTTAACCTTTCGGTGTAGTAATGTCCTATCAATGTTGGATTAGCGTTGTTTTAAATTAGAGTCCTTTGTTCTAGGATGAGACGTGGCTGGCTGTAGTCCATTACATTCTGGGCTGACACGTTATGAAGGAGTTTAAATCACTAAGACTTGAAAACACAAGATACTAGGAAAGGATCGGACATGTTTAATATGCCATCTTTAGGAAAACAGGAAAGTAGAAGTAGAGAGCAGTAAGAGTTCCCATAAGGGTAAGTAACTCTAGTCGGGAAAAACAAACTAAATAACGAGTAATCAACCTGTTTCGTGTAGAACTGGAGAAGACATCAATTTCCAGGTCCTTCGGGATCAGGTGTGAAAGGTTAGTACGTTGTTTTAGGTCTTTCAGAGACTGTGGCCTCTTATACGATCCTTGGTTGCCAGTTTGGTTGTTCAGGGTCTTGATAGTAGACTGGCTGGTGAGAAAACTTGGGCAGATATTCTCACATGAGCAGTTTTATCATAATACTTCTTCACTGATCTGTCTCTCTTGCCTCTACTTTCAATAACTCTACTGTGAAATGCAACGGGTTTCACTGCAGAAGGTATCAGTATACGCAGTTTCCTTTTGAACAGTATTTCTGCTGGACTTTGATCAAACCCTTGTCTTGGCGTATTACGAAGTTCAAGTAGTGCCTCATATGCATCTGTATTGGTTTGAACAGTCTTTCTCATCATACCCTTGATGAGAGTCACAGCAGATTCAGCTAATTTGTTGGCTTTATGGTAACCTGGTGCTGATTTAACATGAAGTATTCCCCATCTAGCAGTAAATGATCTGAACTGTGCAGGACGTAAAACTGAGTACCTTGGTCAGATACAATAACTTTAGGAACACCATAACGCGCAAAATGAGACTTCAATTTTCCTGATGACTAACTGTGCTGTCATTGTTGGTAGAAAGTCTACTTTTGGAAGAAAGAACAATGAAGTTGGAGAAGTAGTCAATCAGACTAAATAAATATCGGCCTTCTATAATAAAGATGTCAGTGCCAACTTTCTCCCAGGGTGATAAACCTCTTGAGTGTTGGTTTAAAGGTTCTTTAGTATTCCTTGCCTTCGTTTCTTGACATTCTGGACAAACACAAGACATGTCAGCTATCTGTCGAATCTCAGCCGTCATGCCGATCCAAAACAGACAACTTCTGGCCCGGCGCATCATGCTGTCAAATGCAAGATGAGCAGCGTGTAGCTTCTGCTTGATTTCAGGCCTCAGTGCTTTTGGGATAAGAATACGCTCTCCTTTAAGTATTATGCCTTGTTCTGTTGTCAGAGTATCACGAATGTCAAAATAAGGCATAAGCTCAGCTGGTACATCAGACTTTCTTTTAGGCCACCCATCCAAAATGGTCGACTTCAACCTCTGGAGCACGCTGTCTTTGAGAGTTTCAGCTTTAATCTTTTCCATCATCACATCTGGTATTTCAGGTAATCTTACAGGTGCATCAGCTCCTGCATTGCTCTCTCTATCAGCTAAGGAATCCAATGTGACATTATGAATACAAACTCTGGACAGTGTGTCGGCTATAAGAAGATCGGAACCTTGTACCCATTGGAATTCAAAGTCATATCGATGGCTGAGCATCAGTAAATTCTGCAGTCTTCGAGGAATTTGACTCAGAGGTTTCTTAACGATGGCCGCCAAAGGTTTATGGTCGTTGATGACTGTAACTTTCCTTCCATAAGTGTACTGGTCAAAGCGTTCCAAACCGTATACAACAGCTAAGAGCTCCTTCTCAATTTGAGCCCAGCGTTGTTCTGTTTCAGTTAGAGCTATAGAAGCAAACTCTATTGGCTGACCATTTTGTAGGAGGACAGCCCCAAGTCCATAGCTGCTACTATCAACTTGAATACACAAAGATTCATCAGGATCATAGTATGCGAGTACTGGAGTAGAAGTAATCAGTTTCTTGACTCTCTTGAAAGCTTGTTCGCATTCAGCAGACCAGATAAAGGGAGTATCCTTACAGGTAAGTTCTCTTATTGGATGAAGAACTTCTGAAAGATTGTTGAGAAACTTTGCTAGATACTGTATCATGCCGCAAAATCTGCGAACCTCATGACAGTCGTTAGGAACAGGCATGTTTTGTATTGTTTCACCCTTTTTCTCGTCTGGCTCAACAATTCGAGCAATAATAAGGTGACTAAGAAAGGTAAGTTCTTCTTCCTTCTTTTGAGTTTTAGCGTCATTCAGTATAATGCCTTTTTCTTTTACACCTATGTTTCAGTGCTTTGAGCTTCAGATCATGGTCCTTAATTGCTTGCTGTCTGTTTGATCCACAACCTGCAATAACTATGTCATCAGCAACATTGATGCAACCATGAAGACCTTCAAGAGCTTGTGCTAGATGCCTCTGGAAAATTTCACTGCTTACATTCAAGCCAAATGGTAATCTAGACCATCTGAACCTACTATAAGGTGTGATCATTGTTGTAAGTTTACTAGACTTCTCATCAAGTTTAATATGCCAGAATGCTTCCTTGATATCCAGCTTTGTGAAAATCTTGGCATTATTGAGTTCAGGCAATACATCATCCAAAGTTGGTAATCTGTAATGCTCCCTCTGCAAAGCCTCATTCAGGGGTCTAGGATCAATGCATATTCTTAAAGAACCATCAGACTTTTCAACAACAGCCATTTGGTTAACCCATTCAGTCAGTTCCTCTACTGGTATTAATATACCTCTGTTCATTAGATTTTGAAGCTCTGACTTTACCTTGCTCTTAAGTGAAAATGGTATTTTTCTGCACGGCAGTGCCTTTGGACGAATATTAGGATCAATATGCAACACAGCTTCACCCAGGACACCTAGATGGTTATCAGAGTTATGATCATTATCTGAACTGTCAGTAGCCACCTTAGCAATAAATTTGTTTGTGTTGACTGTCACAAACTGTAGATCCTGCAGTGTGTTGTTGCCCAGCAAACATGTGAATCTATTTTTCACAACAGTAAACCTTATATTGTGTTTTGTCCCAGTCTTAGGATTCTCAGCAGTTAATAGAACTTCTCCCAGTGGAGTCATCTTAGTACCATTCCACATAACAAGCCTCTGTTTAGTGGGTAACAGTTGTTCTTGCATCACAAAGCGTTGACAGATTGTATTCACATCAGCTGCTGTGTCTAACTGAAATGTTACCATTTTTCCATTGACAATGAGTTGTGCAGATGTACAAGCTTTGCTAGACTTCACACAATTAAGAAAAATTTCAGAATCTTCCACTGACTCTGTGTGAACAGTGTTTTCTTGCATTTAACTTTGAAATGGTTTCTTCCCCCACAATTTGAACAAAACTTCCCCCATGCAGGACACTTTTTCTTAATTAATAGATGTTTCTGTCCGCAGTAATGACACTCCTTTCTAGGTTCAAAGTACCCACTGTCAGTGTTACTTTGACAGGCTTTACCAGCAGCATGCCCAGTGTCTCTCTTGGGAGGTTTATGGTTGAGTGATTTTTTCTGTACCTTTTCAACCCTAGCTTCAGAGGGTTGTACAGTATTACTAATCTCTCTTATGTCGTTTCCAGTTTGCTCGAAGACTCTGCATATGTGAATGGCTTTCTTTAGATCGAGGTCAGCTTCTCTCCAAGAGCTTCTCTTGTAACCTTTTGTTGACAGTAAAGACAATTTTGTCTCTTATCATACGATACTTGTCGTTAAAGTTGCACAAATCTGCCTTAGTTCTCTGCTCAGTCAAAAAGGAATTAAAAGGATCTTGAAGAGGTGTGTTCCAGAATCTGAACGTATGTAATACTTCATTGCTTCGTGAGCTACAATGGTTCTGGAGCAAATCGATAATTTTAGTAGGATTAGAGTGGTCTCCTTCCTCTGCAAGTTGATCAAAAACTTCAACAGCTTGAGGTCCAGCACAGTGTAAGATAATGGCCGCCCGAACAGGATCAGGTTTAGAGGCCACCTCTATTGCATGCATGTATAGTTCTAACTGTCGTCTCCATTTACGAAATGTGTCTGGTTTGGCGTTATTTATGTCTAGGCAGGGTGGTAACCGAAATAAGGGCCGTTCTTCCATGACGAAATGTCTAACAATGGTATGCAAGCAATAACCTACCAGTCTGTGAGTCAGCACACGTGTTACAAGATCTTCAGCAGAATAGTTCGAATTCTGTAGAAATAAACACCGCTGCCACCATGTTGATCTTTACCTTCGTGTGTAGTAAATATTGTTAAATTAAATGAGACGTGGCTGGCTGTCATACATTCTCACGTTATGAAGTTTAATCACTAAGCTTGAACACAAGATACAAGGATCGACATGTTTAATCTGCCATCTTAGAAAACAGGAAGTGGGAAGAAGAGAGCAGAAGAGTTCCCATAAGGGTAAGTAACTCTAGTCGGGAAAACAAACTAAATAACGAGACAATCAACCTGTTGCTCGTGTAGAACTGGAGAGGAGACATCAATTTCCAGGTCCTCGGGATCAGGTGTGAAAGGTGTTGTTTTAGGTCTTTCAGAGAGCCTCTTATCGATCCTTCCAGGTTGCCAGTTTGGTTGTTCAGGGTCTTGATAGTAGACTGGCTGGTGAGACAACTTGGGCAGATCATGAGCAGTTTTATCATAATACTTCTTCACTGATCTGTCTCTCTTGCCTCTACTTTCAATAACTCTACTGTGAGATGCAACGGGTTTCACTGCAGAAGGTATCAGTGTACGCAGTTTCCCGTTCAACAGTATTTCTGCTGGACTTTGATCAAACCCTTGTCTTGGCGTATTACGAAGTTCAAGTAGTGCCTCATATGCATCTGTATTGTCCTGAACAGTCTTTCTCATCATACCCTTGATGAGTTTCACAGCAGATTCAGCTAATTTGTTGGCTTTATGGTAACCTGGTGCTGATTTAACATGAAGTATTCCCCATCTAGCAGTAAATGATCTGAACTGTGCAGACGTAAACTGAGTACCTTGGTCAGATACAATAACTTTAGGGACACCATAACGAGCAAAATGAGACTTCAATTTCCTGATGACTAACTGTGCTGTCATTGTTGGTAGAAAGTCTACTTCAATGAAGTTGGAGAAGTAGTCAATCAGGACTAAATAATATCGACCTTCTATAATAAAGATGTCAGTGCCAACTTTCTCCCAGGGTGATAAACCTCTTGAGTGTTGGTTTAAATGTTCTTTAGTATTCCTTGCCTTCGTTTCTTGACATTCTGGACAACTGTCAGCTATCTGTCGAATCTCAGCCGTCATGCCGATCCAAAACAGACAACTTCTGGCCCGGCGCATCATGCTGTCAAATGCAAGATGAGCAGCGTGTAGCTTCTGCTTGATTTCAGGCCTCAGTGCTTTTGGGATAAGAATACGCTCTCCTTTAAGTATTATGCTTTGTTCTGTTGTCAGAGTATCACGAATGTCAAAATAAGGCATAAGCTCAGCTGGTACATCAGACTTTCTTTTAGGCCACCCATCCAAAATGGTCGACTTCAACCTCTGGAGCACGCTGTCTTTGAGAGTTTCAGCTTTAATCATTTCCATCATCACATCTGGTATTTCAGGTAATCTTACAGGTGCATCAGCTCCTGCATTGCTCTCTCTATCAGCTAAGGAATCCAATGTGACATTATGAATACAAACTCTGGACAGTGTGTCGGCTATAAGAAGATCGGAACCTTGTACCCATTGGAATTCAAAGTCATATCGACGGCTGCGCATCAGTAAATTCTGCAGTCTTCGAGGAATTTGACTTAGAGGTTTCTTAACGATGGCCGCCAAAGGTTTATGGTCGTTGATGACTGTAACTTTCCTTCCATAAGTGTACTGGTCAAAGCGTTCCAAACCGTATACAACAGCTAAGAGCTCCTTCTCAATTTGAGCCCAGCGTTGTTCTGTTTCAGTTAGAGCTCTAGAAGCAAACTCTATTGGCTGACCATTTTGTAGGAGGACAGCCCCAAGTCCATAGCTGCTACTATCAACTTGAATACACAAAGATTCATCAGGATCATAGTATGCGAGTACTGGAGTAGAAGTAATCAGTTTCTTGACTCTCTTGAAAGCTTGTTCGCATTCAGCAGACCAGATAAAGGGAGTATCCTTACGGATAAGTTCTCTTATTGGATGAAGAACGTCTGAAAGATTGTTGAGAAACTTTGCTAGATACTGTATCATGCCGCAAAATCTGCGAACCTCATGACAGTCCTTAGGAACGAGCGTGTTTAGTATTGTCTCAACATTTTTCTTGTCACTGGTATTATGCTGTGTGATTTTCTTCTACTGTTGCCGTCTTTGGTATAACGGAAGAAGACCGAGTTAACAATATCAGGGCCGAAAGTTCTTACGGCCACAGTTATTAGTAAGAATGTATTTTGTATTGTATATTACAAAATCTAACGGTTATCAAATAGAATTGTGTTATTTGTATTTTCTCAGCAAGTCATTGATGTTTGAGAGAATCTGTTCATTTTGTCAACCATGACGTATTGTGAGGTCCTTACTTACCCTTGGATGAAACAGTAGATGTGCCCTCTTAGTCGATGACCTGCTCTACTTGGATCATCAACTTAGTTAATATTATGTATAAAACGTTATTGTAAAATATTATTATATGTTTACATAAAGTAACCTTTGATTATTAAGATGCTTGTATCTAATGCGGTATTTTAATATAATTACACCGCTGTTTTGATGATGCTTCATTATTATATTTGCAGATAAGATATTTGATGTAAGACAAAATTATATGTAGGTAACTTTTGCTTGCATTCTACTGTTGCCAGCACTGTAGTGTACGTTGGTGGCACCTCCCTGGAATATGTGTATTCTTAGAGAAATGCTTTCTCTAAGGTTCTGAGATATATTCTCACCTGACACTCTATGCGTCGAGTTAGCCTCACGTTAGGCATTATACCCATTTGTTTTACTTTTCGTCCACGCATCATTCGTGTGTTAGGAGCCTGTTGTATCTTGCTCTTGGACGTATTAAAAAAATGTTTCATTTTTTTCCCGGGGCGGTGCGGTAAACTGTTGCGTACAGTCTGCTGAGTTATAATCTGTAAATGTACCTGTCTATTTTGAATGCATTAATTTCCTTATCAAAGGGACATGACTCATGTTTCTCTAAGGTTGTATTTAACAATGGTTGTTACTCCCTCTTGTTTCTTAACCTGGTGATCTAAAATTAGAAACGGTGTTTGGTTGCATAACCATATATGGCTCGAAAAAGTCAGTTTTTCTTAGAATGTTTGCAACTAGAGACGATGTTATCCCCTGACCATATATGGCTCGATGGTCAGTCATTTCTTGGTATGTGTTAACATTGCCTGATCTAAGTTTAGCTCAGAAGGGCCGTGTTTAACTACGCATGCGTCAAGTTTTGGGATGTTGAAGAAAGACTTCTGCCCAGGAGTCGAACTGAAAATTGTGCGAGTCAGACGTGTTTTCGTCGACCTGAGTTTCTTATCATGGGGAAGAAAGTCCTCTATGTGGTTCATTGAGATGTCTACATTTAATTCAACATACTTTATTTCATGTTTATAATTAGATACTGTGAATGTGAGTATGCTATTATTTTACCTTTATAACGTTGAATTCCTTGAATTGATGGGTAAAATGTATGTGAGAATAAATGAAACCAGTATAAATGACGAGAGAAAGGAAGGGCAGAATGTCAGACGGGCCTGCGTGCGAAATTCTCAACCCTTTGAAAATAAAGTTCGTTCCTTCGTTCGTTCCCCCATGTTATATTTCATACGTCTAGGAGATGGATGTGAGTTGTGGTTTTTTCTGAAGAAAGGTAATTGCGCTTAATCATTTTCTATCAGTAGCCAGCTTCAAGTTTGACATTTTCTTTTGTTTACCTGCACGCTGACTCTTCCGTCACAGGAAAGAGTTCTTTGTTATTAAGAGAGCAACTCACGAATCACCATGACATTGGTGCCAGGTTAGTTAATGCCTGAAGAATTTGAATACTTTGAATTCCGCTATGTCAGCGGCGTCACCTTGTGTAAGGTTGATAAAGGAATACCACGGGAGGCCATTATGAATTGTACTTAGGCGTCCACCATTGTGTGCGGCCTACAGTGTACTAAACAAATGTATCCGACTGACTGGCGTCGGAGTTGGGCGAAACCAAGCCTAATTATCTAAGACCCGTTCCCAATATGGGGTTACTTCTGTGCAGCTGTCCCATGAGTTATTTAGTGATGGTAGAACTACGAGATTGACAGTCTGCTTATGAACTATTTATGCCAGCTATATGATACGATGAACCATTCATGCCAGATATATGATACGTCGTTGCTATGCTGTATTGTCTACGAGTTTTGTCAACTGAATATTACATTGATGTCCTTTGTTGTCGTCCGAAAATAAATGATAGAAAACGTCAACAGCTCTTAACATTTCCTTGACTTATCGTCGTGAGTCACTGTGACCTGTATTCGGTAGCCCTGTGGGCATATATATATATATATATATATATATATATATATATATATATATATATATATATATATATATATATATATATATATATATATATATATACATGTGTATTATCAACATTGTCATCTACATACCAGACGTACTACAACATTTAGAGTGACCAGTATGCTACTACCACAAGAAACACCCTTCTACATTCTTGGTGTCCTTCAACATTGTATAAGCTGATCCTCTACATGTAAAATAGTACCTTCTACATTTTTGGTGGCCAGCTGGTTTTGTCTGGTAACCAGCACTTATGGGGTCTATAATAACCCATTCAAATTCGGAGGTCAAGGTACAGTGAACTGTTGTCGTTCATTCTTCAAGATATCGAGGTCACAGCATCAAGCTACACCATAACCTCTACATTGAGATATGTCAATTTGCCTGTATACTAAAAGTACCCGGCGCTGCCCGGTATTTTATCGTCATTGCAACTTTTGCTGAGCCTGAAGCTTAGAAGGTCAAGTGCCGATGCAATCCTGGTATTGCATTTAGAAGGACAAGTGCCGAAATCTCCTTTATTATTATTTAGAAGGTCAAGTTCCAAAACCTCTATTACTGTATCAGAAGGTCAAGTGCCGTAACAGTCGTCTTTGCAGTTTTGTTGATGCAAGTTCAGATGTTTGATCAGCGTTGGATCATCTGGTCTTTAGAATGCTGATTGCTACCTGTTCTTTGCTGTGTTGACGATAGGATTGACATAAGATAAGTGGCCTGTTTTGTTTGTGGACTGTGCCCTTATATTGTGTTAACTGAACCTTCTGTGTATCACATTCCTTGTGTTTACATGTTTATATGTTATATGTGTATTTATATTTCAGCGGGTTTTTCGGTTGGGCGGTGTCTGATTATAGGTTATACCACGTGACAGAGGTCCTATAACAGCGTTCTTTAGGGATTTTGCAAATTTCCTTAGTGGAATTCGCTAGCAACATCGGTTGCTATTTTTGTTTAGTTGTGACGAGGTGTGCTTTTTTTCGTCGTTTTTGTAATATTTTTTTCTGTTCTTTAGTTTTGATTTGTTTGTATTTGTCCGCCTCCTCTTCCTGTCGTTTAGTTTTATACACCCTTATGTTTATACACTGTGATGTCATTTGTTTTGTTTACTTTTCGCAGTTATAATCACATGTTTTATGATATTTTCCTTTAGTTTTGCTTTATGATTAAGTTGACTTCTGCGAATGTTTTCGTATTGTCTTTGATGCTTGTTCTTTGTTTAAGTTGTTCTTTGTTGTCATACGCTATTTATAGATATATTTGCTCATGCACTATTAGCTGTGTAGTGCACTTCAGATAAACTATTGACCTGTGGTATTATTATTATAAAGCTTATTATACAAGCTCTTTGTTAGACTTGTTTCCCACAGATATTGGGATAAAGTAAGGTTATTATACAAGCTCTTTCTCAGAGGCTTGTCTCCCATAGATATTGGGATAAAGTGAGGTGAGTATACAAGTACTTTAGTTAAGACTTGTTGCCATTAAGGTTGGAATAAGATAATTTATTATTTCAGGTTTTGGTCTCATATTATTAGACAGTATGTCTACACTTGAGTACTTTATTGAGCAAGGGAAATCCCTTGGCACGACTGGTGATAAATTGGAAGAATTTGCGACTGTTCAATATGCCAAGGCATTGAAGTTGGAAGAAAAGAGGATGAAAATAGAAGCTGAACAAAGGAAAGCAGATGCTGAGAATTTAAAATTGCAGATGCAGGCAGATGAAAGGAAATTCCAGATGGAAATGGAAAAACAAAAAAGAGAAGGAGAGACTGAAGAGAGAAAGTGACAAAGAGAAGCTGAGGAGAAAAAAAATCCAGCTACAAAAAGAGGCTGAGAATAAAAGACTAGAAAGAGAAGCTGAGGAGAAGAAAATCCAGCTAGAGAAAGAGGCTGAGAACAAAAGATTAGAAAAAAGGCTGAAAACAAAAGATTAGAAAGAGAGGCTGAAAACCAAAGATTGGAAATGGAGGCTGAAAATAAAAGATTAGACAGAGAAGCAGAAGAGAGAAAAGCAAAAATGGAACACAAAGAAAAACTCTTAGCTTTGGAGTTAGAAAAGTTGAAGTTGATGAATATGGGTAATGCTAATGATCCAAATAAGCTTTCAACTTCTGATAAGTCAAATACTACTACTTACAAGGTCAAACTACCTGCTTTCAATTCTTCCAGTGATGACATAACGTTCTATCTGGATAGATTTGAATGGTCATGTCAAACACACAAAGTAGATAAGTCACAATATGTTAATCAGTTGTCGGAGATACTTAAAAGGGAAGCTCTGAGTATGTTAAGTATAGTAGATGAGCCTGACAAAAATAATTATGAGGTTGTCTTATTAAAGAAATATCAACTTAACGAAGACGGCTATCGTCTTCAATTCAAGAATATGTTGCCAGAAACTGGGGTAGAATTCATCGCAAAAGTACGACTTACGTTTACACGTTGGATTGAGTTGTCTAAAACAGAACATACATTTAAAGCCCTTATGGACTTATTACTTAGAGACAAAGTTATGTCATCTGTGAATGAGTCTTTTCTTGCTTTTCTTCATGAGCGTAAACCTAAGAACATAAAAGAAATGGAAGAATATTGTTGCCAGTAGATCACTGCGCACCCTCATGTAACCATTAGCAACTCTAAAGTGAAGGAAGGTTTGCCAGTTGCTTCTGCAGCACCATATGGCCTAAACATCCTTCGTAAATTTCAAGGTGCTCAACAGAACTTTAATAAGAAGAGTAATCGTAATTATACTCAAAATCAAGGCAATCAATCATATAATGGTTCTTCCTCGAAGAACTGGAGACGATCTGACAGTCCCCGTTATTTTGGGACCAACAATTATAGACACTTTCGCAGAGGTAGTCATAACAGAAACTATTCAAACTATTCTTCGCGAAAACAACAAAACCAAACTAATAAATGTTCTCATCAATGTGGTAATGACAATAATAACTATGGAAACTGGGATTCAAACCAGAACAATAATTACAGTAGAGTATACAGGGATAATTTCAGAGGGAATAATAATCACGGTAGATCTCAACACAACAAAAAGAGATACCAGCAAGCAAACTCTGTACAGCAAGAGTCTCAGGGAGCCTGTAATCAGGTTAACGATAATAAGAACTCTAACGCTATCACTTGTTCTGCTTTCGATTTTGGGAGAGCATCTAAATGCCCCCAATGCACTACATTGTTTGAACCGACTACGGTATCTACCTTAAGTTGTGGTCATCCTCTTCTTGCTCTTCCTGCTGCAGTTGCGCATGATGGGAGAGGATCTCTTATCTTACATAAAGGTCTAGTTAATAATATTCCAGTGGCAGTCCTTTTTTGACTCGGGATGCACTACTATAGGAGTTAGACAATCTCTTATAGATCCTTCCTGTGCTACAGGAAAGGTGGTCAAATGTGTGACATTTGGCGGTACTGTGGAAAAGTATCCAACTGCTATCATTCAAATTGCTACTCCCTTCTTTACGGGAGATGTCCACGCGTGTCTTCTACCGAATCCTATTGCGGATCTTATCCTCGGTCGTATTCATGGATTTAGGGAATGTACCCCACAGCAGATTGCTGCTTGGGAAGAGCAAAATATCCAAGCTACCAATGCTGAAAGCGCTTATGCTATTCAATCGCCCAACCATTTCATTTCTCGGCAGCTATCCGAGGTTCATGTTTGAACACGACTACGGTATCTACAGTTGTTAAGACCATGTTAGTAGGTCACTTTTTTTTTTGAGGGGGGAATCCCAATCTAAGAAGGCTTAGTTAGTGATATACTCTTCCACATGCTTGCTTTAAGATTTGTGTTATTGATATTTTCGCAGCACATCATTGAAGATGCGAGATTGTGTCCATTGTGGAACTTTGAGTACATCAAGTCCTGTCCTAGATTGGGAGCGGATGATGTCCACATCTTCTTCTATTGAATGTTTTATGTCAACGAAGATCAACACATGTATTAATTATTAGTTTACCAGATGGCATTACATTTTTGTACTATATTAATATATATTACGGGATGCACATATTATGAGAATAATTTGACTTTTATTATGATGTTGCCAGCATTGTGGTTTGTGTTGGTGGCACCTTCCTGGGATATATACGCGTATACTTAGATAAATTTTTCTCTAAGGACCTGGGATATGATCTCAGTTTCGCTCCAAGTGTTGAGCTATTTTGTTAGGTATATCCGCGCATCATACGTGCGTTAGGAGCCTAGATTTTTCCGGCTCCAGGATTTAAAAAAAAAAATGTTTTATTTTTTTTTCCCGGGAGTGTGCGGTAATGTTACGCACAAATACTCACTTTTTTCCACAGTCTTTGTATGCTCGTTTTTCTTATGTGATCATTATTTTTGAAAAAATGTTGTTATATATATTTTATGGTCAAAAAGGGACAGGGAAAACCCGATATATCGATACTGCTATTTTTTATGAGTTTACCTCCTCTTGTATAGAGACACGTTCGGTCTATAATGTCTTGAACGAAGCGTGACCATATCTCCTTATTTGGTAGTATCAGTCAACTGTTGTGGATGTTTGAAACCTTTCTTAACGCTTCTGTTCATGTCCATAAAAGGCGCGACTGTGTAAGACTTTTATCTCGAATGTTCTTAGAATCGTCTTATTGCAGCGACTCAGAGATTGTCCATCCTCGGTCTTGGTTGTCGTTTGTTGTTCCGCCCAGGTTCAGAAAAATGGATGATTAATGTACCCCTTGTGAGTTAGTTAGCTAACTAGGTATGTGCATATGTTCATGGTTGATTTTCCGAAATAAGGTAATTCCTCTTGTATCAACTTTAGGCTATCCATCTAGAGGTTCGTCATTTTTGTCGCCTTTTTGCTTCGCCTGTGTGATTCAAAAAAAAATGGAGAGGTACTTTGACTATGGATTAAGCATCGGTATCTTTATACCTGAATAGTTATATAATCTATGGGTCGCTCTAGACCAACAAGACTATTGTCTGTGTTCCAGGATTCGTTATATCAGAGATCACGTCCAAGTCAGATGGTTAGACTTAGGAAGGTTATAAAGGTCGAGCTGACCTGTAATCCATGTAACATGCTACTCACAGCAGTAAAAACGGACGTATTGTATACATCTGATCTGCTAGCATCAGGAAGGAATAATTATTATTGTCTATGAACATTAAGGATCTGCAGCTGACCACGGTTGCAGAAGTTATATGTATTATTTATCAAGCTTCGCTATGGTATTTGTTTTCCATACAACTATTGAGTATTGACTTCTACATGACTGTCAGTTAACATGAGTTTGAAGGCTGCATTCGTTATGCTGTGCTGATGATAAGATAAGTATCATGACTGTTTTGTGGCGTGCAATAAATGGTATAAACCTAAAGCGAAGTTGCCAAAACTTCATCAACTGAAAGTAATGAAGTGCATAGCCAAGATAGTCACTTGGTTATTTCGCGTGACTCTTTCATAAAATTGCAAGAAGAAGATCCTTCTTTAAAAAAATTCTTCATTCTAGCTAAAATGGGTGATCCAAATCAGAATACAAATCGCAAATCTTGGATTACTATGAAGAATGGCGTACTAGTGCATATGGTGCAAGACTTGACTACGTCTACGCATTCACAAATTCTTGTGCCCAAGAGTATGAGACTGCCATCAATGGTACCTATACCTTGTAGCGGTATGGCAGCTTGCGTACCCTGACAATCCCCAGAGCTATGCCAGTGGGAGTTTTACTCCTGGTAGGTTCAACCAAGCTGGACTGGTCTGTGTGGGTAGGGGTCAGACAAAAGCTGGTACCCTGGTCCTCCAGGTTGGGGGTTTTAGCACAGGGCTGACACCCCTATCTGTGTAAAAAAAACAATGTAGTTACGGAAACAATAATAAATGAACAAACTTTGCTGCGGGATGGACATTCGGAGTCTGTGGCTCGTATGACTGTCAGTGGTGAAAGCCGAAAAGAAGCCACTGACATGAAAACGGATGTCCTGACCGCAAAACATGATACAAGAATAGGTTTTTGGAATGTCAGGACAATGTACGAGACAGGTAAACTAAGACAGGTCACGGCAGAAATGAGAAACTATAGGTTACACATTCTAGGGATAAACGAGAGCAGATGGACAGGGGCAGGAAAAGTTAAAACAGCAACAGGAGAAACAGTACTTTACTCTGGAAGAGAGGATGGACAACACAATGAAGGCGTAGCCATTATTCTACAGAAAGGAATAGAAAGGACATTACTGGAATGGAAACCCATCAACAACAGACTGATAAGATTAAGATTGAGAGGGAGATTCAACAACACTACAATAATACAATGCTACGCACCAACGAATGATAGCGATGAGGAGGTCAAGGATGAATTCTATCAACAACTGCAGAAAGAAATGGAAGACACACCTAGATATGATCTTGTTATAGTAATGGGAGACCTCAATGCGAAAGTTGGTACACACAATACATATAATGAAAGAACAATGGGGAAATGCGGCAGCGGAACAGCAAACGAAAATGGGGATAAACTAATAAGTTTCTGTAGCATTAATAACCTGGTCATTGGAGGAACACTCTTCCCACATAAAGAAATTCACAAATTAACATGGGAATCACCAAATGGTCGGGACAGAAACCAGATAGACCACATCATGGTTAACGGTAGATGGAGACATGCATTACAAGATGTGAAGGTAAGAAGAGGTGCAGATGTGGGAAGTGATCACCATTTAGTAGTAGCAAAACTGAAAGTGAAACTAAGAAGGGCTGCACCAACTGTAACTACACAGAATAGGTTTGACATCAGCAAATTGAAGGACTCCATTACCAGAAAAGCTTTTGCGGCCGACATAAAGAAACGATATCAATTTGCCAAAAGTCAGGAAAAGACATTGACTGATAATATTGACCAGAATTTTAACACCATTTCAAAAATATACAAAGAAAGCAGCAAATCATGCTTGGGATTCCAGGAAAGGAAGAAGCAAGACTGGATAACACCAGAAACTTTAAACACCATAACGATGAGAAAGGAAATGAAAAGAAAGAAAACAGAAGCGAAGTCCCCCAGGTTAAAACAACTATATAGCGAACAGTACAGTCAGCTGGACAAAGAAGTTAAACGCCAAACCCGAGCCAACAAAAGGAATTTCCTAGACGATCTTGCAAGACAGGCAGAGGAGGCAGCACTGAGAAATGAACAAAGCACAGTATACAAAATAACTAAATTCATCAGTGGGAAACGAGGTGCAAACAATATTACATTAGTAAGAGATAAGCAAGGTAATCTCATCACGACAACAGAGGGACAAGAAACAAGATATGCAGAGCACTTCAGAGAAACTCTGAACAAGGAACCACCAGAGACACAATTGAATGTTCCAGAAGCTGAAAACGATCTAGATGTGAATACAGACATTCCACGAAAAGAAGAAATCATCACAGCAATCAAAGGATTAAAGAACGGCAAAACTCCGGGCCATGATAACTTATATGCAGAGCTATTTAAGACAGATCCTGAGCTAGCAGCAGAACTATTAGAACCACTATTTGCACAAGTCTGGAAAACGGGGACAACACCATCAGAGTGGAACAAAGGAATAATTGTCAAATTGCCCAAGAAGGGAGATCTTGCAGACTGCAATAATTGGAGAGGAATCACTCTTCTCTCAGTTCCCAGCAAAATACTAGGCAGGATAATTATACAGAGAATTTCAAAGGCAGTAGATCACAAACTGAGGAAAGAACAAGCAGGATTTAGAAAGAACAGGAGATGTGTAGATCATATATTCACTCTCAGGAACATTATAGAGCAGTGCTCAGAATGGCAAAGACAGCTTTACATTAATTTTGTTGATTTTGAAAAGGCTTTTGACAGCATACATAGGGACAGTTTATGGAAAATACTGAGGGCTTATGGAATTCCAAGCTGCATAGTGTCAATCATAAAAAGCCTCTATGCAAACTTTACGTGCAATGTTGGGCAGAGCAGCCTAACCTTTGAGGTGAAGACAGGAGTACGACAGGGATTCCCCTTATCAACCACTCTATTTTTAACAGTCATAGACTGGGTGATGCGCCAGACAACAGAGGGCAGTCCAAGAGGAATAAGATGGACAACATTTTCTACATTGGAAGATCTGGAATATGCAGATGACATTGCACTACTAGCACATTCACATCAACACATCCAGGAAAAAACGGATAGACTTAATAAGTTTAGCCAGCAGGTGGGCTTGAATATCAATTTAAAGAAGTCTGAGGTCATGACGCTCAATGTGAGCAACCCTGAGACCATATCAGTAAGGAATCAGCAATTGGTACAGACAGATACCTTCACATACCTAGGAAGCATAGTAACACCAGACGGCGGGGCAGGCAAAGACATCAACATCAGAATGAATAAGGCAAGAACAGCCTTCTTTAGCCTAAACAACATCTGGAAGTCCTCCCAATACAGCACAAGCACAAAATTAAAATTATATCAGAGCTGTGTGCTTTCTGTGCTTCTCTATGGTGCGGAATGCTGGAGAGTTACAGAGAAGGAAAAGTCGAAATTGTCCTCTTTTCACACAACATGCCTAAGAAAAATTCACCGAATCTTTTGGCCGAATACCATCACTAACCAAGATCTGCTTACTCGTAGCAAGAAAGAGGACATGCACACCATCATAGCTGGCAGACGCTGGAACTGGGTTGGTCATGTCCTCAGAAGAGACCCCGATGCCATCACAAGAACAGCTATGCGTTGGACCCCTGAAGGAAAACGAAAGAGAGGCCGACCAAAAACAACCTGGCGGAGGACTGTGGAGGCTGAGATGCAAAGAATGAACCAGAGTTGGGGCACTGTACGAAGGATGGGGACCGACCGAGCAAAGTGGATTCAATTTGTTGTTGCCCTACAAGACGCCACTAGGCGTGATGGCCACTGACTGCGTTGACGGTCGGCGGCTAAGGATCAAAGAAGAAGAAGAAGAGTATGAGAGTTCAAATTTTGCAACATGCTCATGACTCGCAATGTGCTGGACATATGGGTTTTTCCCGTACCAAGTCGAGAGTTCTTGCGGCTTTCTTTTGGCCATTTGTAAATAAAGACATACATATTTTTGCCGATCTTGCAAAATATGTCAAGAGGTCAAATCCAGAGGTCCACGACATGCAGCACCTATCGATGCTGCAGACATTCCTATTCGGCCGTTTTAGAAAATGGCAATAGATATAATTGGCCCTTTTAGGATCAAGTCAGCCAGAGAACGTCAATTTATTCTTACATGTGTTGACATGTGCACTCGTTGGCCAGAGGCTATACCTCTTAAGAGCATCTCAACTGCAGATATTGCAGACGCTTTGTGGCTTATATTTTCTCATTTGGGATTCCCCAGAGAAATATTGTCAGACCATGGCACTCAACTTATATCAGACACTATGTCGCAGGTAATGTCTACTCTGCATATGAAAAGGTCTCTTAGTAGTATTTATCACCCAATGTCAAATGGGTTAGTTGAGCGTCTGAATAGAACACTCAAGACTTTACTTGGTAAGATAACTGAGGATCATCCTCAGGATTGGGACAGGGTTTTACCCGCGGCTCTCTTTGCTTATAGAGTGGTCCCAAATGAACACACAGGGTTTTCTCCTTTTGAACTTGTCTTTGGCGCACGACCGCGCCGTCCTATGTCTTTGCTTCACGATCTTATAACTGCTGATAATATTAATGATGACACACAATCTTCATATGAGTACGTCATTGCTCTCAGGCAGAAGATTATCGAGGCATGCAAACTAGCAACTTCTTCATCCTAATTTGCTAAAGAAAAGGCAAGGCAATTTGCAAATAAGAATAGATGCCTACGACAACTTTGTCCGGGTGCTAAAGCACTAGTCCTACTCCCTTGTAGGGAGAACAGACTTCTTATTGCATGGAGAGGTCCGTATACGATAGTCTCAAAGATTTCCAATGTCGACTATGTTGTCGATATTGATGGGAAGCATAAAAATTTCCATATAAACATGCTTACGGAATTTCATGAACGTCCAGATTATTTACAGCCTATTTTCCAGGCGACGGACGATTCTCCAGTCCCACATGGTCATTACTCATCCCTGTCGGTTATACAGGATGACGAAACTTCTTTCTCAGATGTCAATCTTCCTCTTCCTGTGATTCCACTTTATTCTACGGAATCATGGACAAACGTTACTGTTTCTCCTAATCTGAGATTAACACTGATTAAAGCTGAGGAACACCGACAAGTCTCTTCAACGTTACAAATGTTTCAGGATGTCCTTACCGACATTCCTGGACACACAAATGTCATTGAACATGACATAATACTTACTGACCATAATCCTATCAGAGTCAGACCTTATCCTATACCTATTCATTTCAGTCACAGGTCGAAAAAGAATTGGATGAAATGATACAATTGAAAATAATTGAACCATCCACTTCAGCATACTCTTCGTCCATGGTTATTGTTCGAAAGAAAGACAATAACATACGCCTTTGCGTTGATTATCGCAAATTGAATCAAGTTACGAAGTTCGTTGCTGAACCTATGCCTTCATTAGAAGATCTACTAAACAAACTTTCTAATTCTCGATTCTTTACCAAACTCGACTTGTCGAAAGGCTATTGGCAAGTTCCTTTAACTGAACGTGCCAAACCTCTTACTGCTTTTTCAACACCTAGGGGTTTATTTCAATGGAATTTTATGCCTTTCAGCCTTATGAACGCCCCTGCTACTTTCGTACGCATGATGCGTCAAATTCTCTCATATCGTTCAGATGTCATAGCACCATCTCATCTCAACCCGTAACCCGTCATGGGTCGTAGGGGTGCCATGGTGGAAGCATCAGCAGACAGGGTCCTCCACTGCTCTTTTAGCATACTTGGACGATATCTGTCTCTTCAGTGATTCTTGGGAAGATCACTATTTGGGTTTATATGAATGGCTATCTACTCTTCGCGAGTACAATTTGACTGCAAAACCCTCTAAAGCCTCTGTAGGATTTAGTGAAATTTCTTTCCTGTGTCACCATGTTGGTCATGGTCTCTTGAAGACAGAGGACCACAATACGTCTAAGATACTAAACATTTCTGTTACTAAGATGAAAAAACAAGTACGTAGTCTCTTAGGTTTAATTCAGTTTTACGGACGATTCATTCCGAATCTATCCTCTATTATGGCACCTCTTTCAACTTTATTGAAGAAAGGATCTCCTAATATAATCCGCTGGTCTCAAGAATGCCAATCTTCATTGGGCCAGATTAAAACTTTATTCTCATCTCCTATCTTAAGGCTACCTGCTATTGATAAGACTTTTGTTCTTCGAAGTGATGCCTCATCCACTGGGATCGGGGCAGCACTAATGCAGAAGTATTTAAAAACTCTGCATCCTGTAATGTACATCTCTAGGAAGCTGAATGCAGCAGAGGAATTACTCAGTTTTAGACCGTGAATTGTTAGCTATGGTTTGGTCAATCCTTAAGCTACAAAGATTCCTTCTTGGCGCACATTTCATTGTGGAAACCGACCAAAAAGCTCTTACAGCTATTCAGAGTAAAAACTTAAAGAGCTCGAGATCCACTCGATATGCCATTGCTCTTTAACCTTTTCATTTCACGGTACGAGCTATCCGTGGTGCGGATAATGTGATGGCAGACATTCTGTCAAGATGCCCACATGATTCCACTTAAATTCTATGTCCTAGATTTTCTGATACACTTGGAGATTTATAACAGTTCTTTACTATAACTATATATGAGCACATCTGTTCTCACTTTACAGGAATTCATGGTATTATGCTGTGTGATTTTCTTCTACTGTTGCCGTCTTTGGTATAACGGAAGAAGGCTGAGTTAACAATATCAGGGCCGAAAGTTCTCACGGCCACAGTTATTAGTAAGAATGTATTTTGTATTGTATATTACAAAATCTAACGGTTATCAAATAGAATTGTGTTATTTGTATTTTCTCAGCAAGTCATTGATGTTTGAGAGAATCTGTTCATTTTGTCAACCATGACGTATTGTGAGGTCCTTACTTACCCTTGGATGAAACAGTAGATGTGCCCTCTTAGTCGATGACCTGCTCTACTTGGATCATCAACTTAGTTAATATTATGTATAAAAAGTTATTGTAAAATATTATTATATGTTTACATAAAGTAACCTTTGATTATTAAGATGCTTGTATCTAATGCGGGTCCCAGTCTTGACATATGGATGCGAGTCATGGGCAATGACTACAACCCACAAAAGCCAGATCCAAACCTCAGAAATGAGGTATCTGAGGAAGGTGGTTGAAGTAACAAGAAGAGACATGGTCCACAACCAGACGATATGTCAAGGCCTAAAATCCCACCTGCTGCAGACCCAAATAGAACAGTCCCAACTAAGATGGTTTGGCCATGTCTGCAAAATGGGAGAAGATCGGCTACCACGACAAGCATGGGAAACTAAGAGCCAGGGATCCAGACCTCCAGGACGACCCAGAGTCCGCTGGGAGGACAACATTAGACAATCTTTGAAGGACCGAGGACTAGAATGGAACCAGGCCAGGAAGAAGACAGCTGATAGAATAGTCTGGCGCTCTCTCTTCCAAACCTCTACACCTCACGGTAGAAGAGGAACGACTAAGTAAGTAAGTAAGTATCTAATGCGGTATTTTAATATAATTACACCGCTGTTTTGATGATGCTTCATTATTAGATTTGCAGATAAGATATTTGATGTAAGACAAAATTATATGTATGTAACTTTTGCTTGCATTCTACTGTTGCCAGCACTGTAGTGTACGTTGGTGGCACCTCCCTGGAATATGTGTATTCTTAGAGAAATGCTTTCTCTAAGGTTCTGAGATATATTCTCACCTGACGCTCTATGCGTCGAGTTAGCCTCACGTTAGGCATTATACCCATTTGTTTTACTTTTCCTCCACGCATCATTCCTGTGTTAGAAGCCTGTTGTATCTTGCTCTTTGATGTATTAAAAAAATGTTTCATTTTTTTCCCCAGGGCGGTGCGGTAAACTGTTGCGTACAGTCTGCTGAGTTATAATCTGTAAATGTACCTGTCTATTTTGAATGCATTAATTTCCTTATCAAAGGGACATGACTCATGTTTCTCTAAGGTTATATTTAACAATGGTTGTTACCCCCTCTTGTTTCTTAACCTGGTGATCTAAAATTAGAAACGGTGTTTGGTTGCATAACCATATATGGCTCGAAAAAGTCAGTTTTTCTTAGAATGTTTGCAACTAGAGACGATGTTATCCCCTGACCATATATGGCTCGATGGTCAGTCATTTCTTGGTATGTGTTAACATCGCCTGATCTGAGTTTAGCTCAGAAGGGCCGTGTTTAACTACGCATGCGTCAAGTTTTGGGATGTTGAAGAAAGACTTCCGCCTAGGAGTCGAACTGAAAATTTTGCGAGGGTCAGACGTGTTTTCGTCGACCTGAGTTTCTTATCATGGGGAAGAAAGTCCCGCCGCAGGCGACCTTTGTCTTTACTGACTGTGTGTGGTGCACCACTCTGAGTGGAGACCTCCCAGTACCAAAGACTGCTGTGCCTGTCACAGATTTTGCTCCTTTCCTCAGACCTACGGGTCCTGAGAGTTCCTCTATAAATGCCTTTGTGCAGATGAGGAAGGACATCCCTCGAAACCTTCGGGTATATGAGGCTCTGTCCATTTTGGCTGGAATGACGTCTCGATGGTTCGGAGGTTTTATAGCGAATATGAGTACACATGAGGGCAAGTTCAGGCACAATCGGCTAATCACCTGTTTGCCAAGTCACTTCGATTACATGTCCCGCCCTTGGGCCTTGTGCACTTGGGTCCCCTCTACACCTCGTTTCACGGGGTAGAAGAGGTTTCGATTATGAGATGAGATGGGAAGAAAGTCCTCTATGTGGTTCATTGAGATGTCTACATTTAATTCAACATACTTTATTTCATGTTTATAATTAGATACTGTGAATGTGAGTATGCTATTATTTTACCTTTATAACGTTGAATTCCTTGAATTGATGGGTAAAATGTATGTGAGAATAAATGAAACCAGTATAAAAGACGAGAGAAAGGAAGGGCAGAATGTCAGACGGGCCTGCGTGCCAAATTCTCAACCCTTTGAAAATAAAGTTCGTTCGTTCCCCCATGTTATATTTCATACGTCTAGGAGATGGATGTGAGTTGTGGTTTTTTCGGAAGAAAAGTAATTGCGCTTAATCATTTTCTATCAGTAGCCAGCTTCAAGTTTGACATTTTGTTTTGTTTACCTGCACGCTGACTCTTCCGTCACAGGAAAGAGTTCTTTGTTATTAAGAAAGTAACTCACGAATCACCATGACATTGGTGCCAGGTTAGTTAATGCCTGAAGAATTTGAATACTTTGAATTCCGCTATGTCAGCGACGTCACCTTGTGTAAGGTTGATAAAGGAATACCACGGGAGGCCATTGTGAATTGTACTTAGGCGTCCACGATTGTGTGCGGCCTACAGTGTACTAAACAAATGTATCCGACTGACTGGCGTCAGAGTTGGGCGAAACCAAGCCTAATTATCTAAGACCCGTTCCCAATATGGGGGTTACTTCTGTGCAGCTGTCCCATGAGTTATTTAGTGATGGTAGAACTACGAGATTGACAGTCTGCTTATGAACTATTTATGCCAGCTATATGATACGATGAACCATTCATGCCAGATATATGATATGTCGTTGCTATGCTGTACTGTCTTCGAGTTTTGTTAACTGAATATTACATTGATGTCGTCCTTTGTTCTCGTCCGAAAATAAATGATAGAAAACGTCAACAGCTCTTAACATTTCCTTGACTTGTCGTCGTGAGTCACTGTGACCTGTATTCGGTAGCCCTGTGGGCATATATATACATGTGTTATTATCAACATTTTCATTTACATACCAGATGTACTACAACATTTAGAGTGACCAGTATGCTACTACCACAAGAAACACCCTTCTACATTCTTGGTGTCCTTCAACATTGTATAAGCTGATCCTCTACATGTAAAATAGTACCTTCTACAGGAACATTAATAATAATGGATGGAAGATGCATCTCAGAAGTGAAGAGCAGAATAGCTCAGGCAAAAGTAGCATTCTATAAAATGAAGAGTATTTTATGCAACAATTCTTTGTCATTGGGAGTAAGAAAGAGAGTTCTTAATTGTTATATAGAACCAATCCTGACATATGGGAGTGAGTTATGGACAATTAGTAAACAAATAGGGAAGACACTAGAGGCAACAGAGATGTGGTTTTACAGAAGAATGTGAAAAATACCATGGACAGCCAAAAAGAGTAATGTGGACGTCCCGAAAGAAGCCAATGCACAAAGGACACTTATTTTACAAGTTAGAAAGAAGCAGTCCACTTTTTTGGGGGCATGTTATGAGAAAAGGAAAGCTAGAATGTATCGTAACAACACGTAAGATTGAAGGAAAAAGAGATAGGGGAAGACAAGGAGAACAAGTACTGGACATTTTGACATCGTGACATGGAAAGAAGTCAACAGCAGAATTGAGAAATTGTACTGGAGACAGGAAGTTGTGGAGAGACATGATCTCCTATGCCACTAAGCTTATCAGGAATTCATTGAAACTGATTAAATTACATGATTTTTCTAGCCAAAGTCAGCTGATAATTCACACCAAAATAATAGTGTTGTGTTCACCAGGTAAAAAGATTTATTGCCTTCAGATCAAGAGAAAGGGCATGCAACTAAAGTAGTGACTTTATAGAAGGCACAAACAGCCGTTAGTAAATGCTGCACCACAAACATCACACTTGTAAGGCTTCTCTCCTGCATACTTGTATTATTTTATGTATATTTAGGCTATGTCTTACAGTAAATGCTGCACCACAAACATCACACTTGTAAGTAGGTACCACAAACTGATTTTTCATATTTGTTAAATTGACAATTCAATAAGATATTTAGAAAGTACATAAAAAAAACAAAATTAAAAAAAAACATCATCAAAATCGGTCTTAAAATAAAATAGTTATGAATTTTTATTTTATTTTTCGACTTAGAAATTTTATCGCTATATCTGAAAGTGAAAATGGGTCATTTTTGACATCACCAAAGGATCACAAATAACATGTATAAGCACATATAAGGTAAGTTTGTGTTAAAAACTACTTGTAATTGTAAGAACTAAAGAAATGGAGGACATAAAAAGCCAAGATACTTTTTTCAAATTTAGAGACAATCAGGTTAGTCATGTGTTTTTGGTTACAAAATCAGCTCACACACAATTTTAAAGTGTCAATGCTCAAAATCTATGCACTGTAGACACTCTATTACCACTATGTTGAGGGTTAAATATAGTGGTACCTTGTACATATTATGTTCAATTACTGTTGATAGTGGTGGAATGTTTCTGGTGGATGGTGTGGTACAACAAGGACAGAGTCAGTGAGGTCGGGCTTACGAGTGGCTGACTGATGTGTGAGTAAGTTGCTGTCAACAAATGCGAATGTACAAAGGTTCTGGCATACCAACACAGGATGTAACCACACACTACAGTAAACGTAATAGTCCAGAAATGTTACAATGAATGGTAATGTTTAAATAGTTTATTACACCACAGTCATGTAAACATCATGGTAACATAGGACGACACTTCATAGCAAATCATGGTGGATCAGATAAGTAAGTTCATTTCGTAAACATCCAGCAAAAATAGTCATCCAAACAAAAGACGTGCATCGCAGTCTCGATAGGCTATAGAATGCAGTAACTCATAGCATAAATCCCTTTAAAGCAATATCCAAAGATTCGGCTACAGGTACACAACTCAAAAGTACACAGGCTGCAGAACACAGCAGCTCACATTTCATAAAGGTTTACATCAATATCTTTATAAGTGAGGATGATCACTGGTCGCTTACACAGTGACATATAATGGCTTCTAGTAACAAGGGAAAAAATCCATCAGAATAAACATGAATCAAAATCACGGCCAGTGCAATCCATGGCCTCTATAATAAATCCATCAGACTTCTTACAAAATATATAATGCCGGCGTACTCCCTGGCATCTGGGTAATATCTCTTAGAAAATAATCCATAAACTCCTGGGAGAAAGAACATTCCCGACAATAATCTCTTTATCTTTACTTCAAAACATTATCTTCTTGCTAACATACACCTAGGGACAACCGCGATCAAGGAAGAAAGCTACCCCACCTATCTTGGGGTGACATTTGACCAAAGGCTTACATAGAATAAGCATATTGAAAATGCAGAAGGAAAGGCCCGAAGACAACTAGGCATACTCAGAAAATTAGCAGGTACCAACTGGGGAGCAAATGAACGAATTCTAAAGAAGATTTATAATGGAGTAATAAGACCACACTTAGAGTTTGGCTCAGCAGCATGGTCATCAGCTGCTAACTCACATCTGCAGTCTTTGGACAAGGAGCAAAATCAAGCTCTCAGGCTCATTACAGGAGCCATGAAAACTACACCAATATCAGAGATGCAGAAGGCTGCTGGATTACAGACATTGTCCCATTGAAGAGACACAAAAAGCATGATCCAGATGGAAAAGTACAACAGTATGCCAACGCACCAAATGAAGGCAAGACTAGATGATCTGGCATTGGGACGTCTAAAGCGTAGCAGCTTTGTGCATCGGGGGAAAAGACTTAAAAGACAGCATCAAGAAGACCTATCCATGAAGACAACACCACTGAAGCCCACCCTGTACCATGGGAGCAGGCCAGCAGTGCCCTCCAAATTAATACATCAGTCAGTGGTCTCACAAGTGGATGTGAGTATAATGATCTGCAAAAACGAACTGCTTCATTGAGTATGATCCAAGAAAGCTATCCTGATCAATCATGGATACATGCCTATACAGATGGATCAGCAACAAATGCTGTTAGGAATGGAGGTGCCAGTATCTTTATCTCATATCCTGACAACCACTATGAGACTAGGCACATTCCCACTGGTAAATTCTGTTCCAACTATACAGCTGAGGTTCAAGCTCTAGAGCAAGCTGCAAATATGATTTATAACACCAACTCTGACTGCCACCAGGTAGTCATCCTCACAGATGCACTGTCTGTCCTGCAAGCTCTCAAGGGTGGTAAACTCCCGCATCTGAGAAATGAACTAAACAAGGTAGCTGCCAAAAAGAGAACCATACTTCAGTGGGTACCATCTCATTGTGTTGTACCCGGAAATGAAAAGGCAGATAAACTTGCAAAAAAGGGAGGAGAATGTGAACAAGAAGATAATGAAGTCACATACTTTGAGAAAAAAGAGCTATCCAGACTATCAGAAGAGAACAGAACCAACCCAACAACGACTACCACACTCTTGACCGGCAGGGACAGATAACTATTTTTCGCCTCAGGACAGGGCATAACAAACTGAATAAACACATGCACAAGCTACGATTATCTGCTTCACCACTTTGCACATGTGGATTAAACGAACAAACTGCTGAGCATGTTCTACAGGATTGTCCTCTGTATGACCAGTTAAGAAAGATAAACTGGCCCAATGACTCAACACTAAACTCAAAGCTATATGGAGCTAAAGAGGAACTTCAAACAACAGTCGAATTCATCATGAGATTTCGTCTGACGGTGTAAACATCAAAGATGTGATCAGAAGAAGAATTATCTTCTTTAATTATCAAATTCCCTTCATAGAAAAACACAAATACGACAGGACACACTAGCGAGAAGGCACAACCTTCTCCAAGCTCTGCCCGCACAACACGTCCCACAATCTCAGTTGCTTAAAACAGTTCAGTCTATATGAATTCGTTTAAGCGCTAACAAGCAGCTTGAGATGTGAGCTGGACTCATCCACTTCTCCCCCCCCCTCTCATACTACTCACAGAACCTTCGACCAGATTCCTTACCATATTTTTTTTTAAAAACAAGCTAACAGCTAGTCAGTAGCGCTGCGTTCAAAAAAATTACAGAGCATTCACCTCATTACAAAAAGTGTGCTTACAGGGGCATATACAAAACACCGACCCGTACCTACAAATCTTTTAACAGTTAACTCCCCTTAATAAAACACGACTTAACACTCAATATCTATGATACTCAATGTCAAAGACATACTAAGTAAGCCCAATTTTTTCTAAACATGTCACATTATTCTGAACAAGGTTATTATGAGCTGAACATGACAAGAAAGCCAAAAAACCGATTTCTGCAGAAACCGCTCAATTCGTCAAGATTTCTACATGTTTACAAAAAAGAGAAAACATTTACTAATGAAGTTACAGTAATGATCCATGCATCATTTTAAAGCTTTTTTCAAGCACTTTCAAACAGTACAGAAATAAGCACATTCACTTTTACTTGTTAAACAACATATAGGCTCAAGTATGCCTTGTTTGGAGAAAATGCACAATTTTTCATATTTTTTGTCACCCACAAAAATAAAAAAAAAAGATCAAATTTTAGGTATATTTACATATCATACATCATTTTAAAGCCTTTTTACAGTTCTTTGCAATGGAATTCAAATAAACTAATGTGTATATGACATATTCTGTGATGTGGCACTTTTTAGAAATGTCTTATTATTCCCAATCTCGTTAAGAAAGAATCCTACAGTCCGGTTTTGCAGACAACAGATGTTTGCAAACTGCCAGGATTGTTTACATCAAATTAGGTCACCAAACTGACTGAGTTTTAGAGTGATTGGGGCATTAATCATGATTTAAAAAGTATCTAAATACCACATTTAATGTGCACGATGCTTTTGAAACTCTGCCAATGATGTTAAATTCGCCTTCAAATAGATAAATTTCCAAAACAAAAGCTAAGTCGAGCAAAGGACATTTTCGCTGTTCCAACCTTGAATCTACTCCCTGCACTCCCCTTGCTAATTCCACTTGTTTTATTGCAGTTCTCGCAGTCATACTTATTTCAGTATAAAATAAATGTTATCAGTTTTCAACAATATATATTCTTGCGCAGGTATTTTCTCTCATTTGTGTGCTCAGTAGAATCCGCCCGATAGTTTCTCTCATTCGCATAATGCTAAAGGGTGGTTGATCTTTCCAGTGGAACAGCCATCTTGAATGGACACAAGTGAAAAAAACTTGTTGGGTTTCTCATATTTCATGAAAGCTTGCTCTTTCAACAAATCTCAGAAAATGTAGGGAAAATAACTGACTAAATGCTGCTCCACAGACATCACAATTGTACGACTAATTTCCTGTATGCATTTTTCAATGTCTTTGTAGGGAAAATATCTGAGTAAATGCAGCACCTCAAACATCATACTTATAAGGTTTATTTCCTGCATGTATTATTCTGTGATTTTGTAGGGTACCTCTCTTAGTAAATGCTGCATCACAGATATCACACTTGTAAGGCTTTTCTACTTTATGTATTCTTTTATGTTTTTGTAAATTACAAGTGTGAGTAAATGCTGCATCACAAAGATCACACTTTTAAGGCTTCTCTCCTGAATGTATTCTTTTATGCACTTGTAGGTTACTTTTCACAGTAAAAGCTGTATCACAAACATCACACTTGTAAGGCTTCTCTCCTGTATGTATTCTTTTATGGCTTTGTAAGTTACCAGTCTGAGTAAATGCTGCACCACAAACATCACACTTGTAAGGCTTCTCTCCTGTATGTATTCTTTTATGCGTTTGTAGTTTATCAATCACTGTAAATGCTGCACCACAGATATCACACATGTATGGCTTATTTCCTGTATGTATTCTTTTATGTCTTTGTAAGCCACCAGTCCAATTAAATGCTGCACCACAAACATCACACTTGTAAGGCTTCTCTCCTGTATGTATTCTTTTATGAATTTGTAGGCGACCTATCTGAGTAAATGCTGCACCACAGATATCACACATGTATGGCTTATTACCTGTATGTATTCTTTTATGATTGTGTAGAGTACTGCTGTGAGTAAATGCTGCACCACAAACATCACACTTGTAAGGCTTATTTCCTGTATGTATTCTCTTATGACATTGTAAGCTATTAGTGCAAGTAAATGCTGCACCACAAACATCACACTTGTAGGGCTTCTCTCCTGTATGTATTCTTTTATGGCGTTGTAGATGACCTATCAGAGTAAATGCTGCACCACAAACATCACACTTGTAAGGCTTCTCTCCAGTATGCTTTATTTGATGATATTGTAGACTATTTCTGTGAGCAAATGCTGCACCACAAACATCACACTTGTAAGGCTTCTCTCCTGTATGTATTCTTTGATGAGTTTGTAGACTATTGCTCTGAGCAAATGCTGCACCACAAACATCACACTTGTAAGGCTTCTCTCCTGTATGTATTCTTTGATGCCTTTGTAGTTTATCAATCACTGTAAATGCTGCACCACAGATATCACACATGTAAGGTTTATTTCCTGTATGTATTCTCTTATGACATTGTAAGCTATTAGTCCAAGTAAATGCTGCACCACAAACATCACACTTGTAGGGCTTCTCTCCAGTATGCTTTATTTGATGAATTTGTAGACTACTGCTGTGAGCAAATGCTGCACCACAAACATCACACTTGTAAGGCTTCTCTCCTGTATGTATTCTTTGATGAGTTTGTAGACTACTGCTCACAGTAAATGCTGCACCACAAACATCACACTTGTAAGGCTTCTCTCCTGAATGTATTCTTTGGTGAATTTGAAGTTTACTGCTCACAGTAAATGCTGCACCACAAACATCACACTTGTAGGGCTTCTCTCCTGTATGTATTCTTTTATGTCTTTGTAGGAGACCTATCTGAGTAAACTTGCACCACAGTGTAAGGTTTATTTCACAAACATCACACTTTGTAATGCTTCAGTCCGTCCTGCACCACAAACATCACATTTGTACGGTTTATCTCCTGTACATATACTTTTATGTCTTTTTAGGTGACCTATCTGAGTACATGCTGCTCCATAAACATCACACTTGTAACGCTTCTCTTCTGTATGTATTCTTTGATGATTTTGTAGACTACTGTTTAGAGTACATGCTGCACTGCCAACATCACAGTTGTAAGGTTTGTTTCCTGTATGTATTCTTTCATGTAATTTTTGGCTACAACTTTGATTAAACTCTGCATCACAATTGTAAAGTTTATCTTGTGTATGTATTCCTTTATGTTGCTGTAGGTTATCTTTCACAGAAAATGAAACACCACAAATACCACACCTGTAGGACCTATCTTCCTCTATTTTAATGTGAGACTGAATGCTTAAATCACTGCAAGTATCAACAGCTCTGTCACTAGCACAAAGCTGAACATTTATCTCACTGGCAGAAAATGGTTTACTACAATTTATGTTAGAGACTTGATTTTTAGAAACTGATGTATTACTGTGTAGGTTGTCAAACACAGTAGCTGTCCTTTCCTGACTGTTGATGAAGTTCAATGGTGCTTCATTACCAGTGAGTCTCAGATTGATGCTATCTTTTTTTGCTACATCAGTAAAAGTGGCTTCTCCAATCTTATTCACTGCTTCATTCATGTTATTTCCACTGTCCTGTGGTATTTCATTCTGAAGATCACTGCATTTATTATCAAACTCCCAGCCTCCATCTGTGTGTACTGCTTTCATATGCTTATCCAGGACATGAAGTTGGAAGAAATGAGTGTTGCAAAGGTGACAAGAATAAAAACCTGTAATAATAAAAATAATGAGCAAAGATAAATAATGAAATGCATGTCTTACATGTTTAGTTACAATTTGTTAGGAAAGTGTAGTAACAAACACTTTAGCACAATTTCCTGACAATTACGTGATTGTTATTCAGGATCAACATCATTGCAATCCAGGCAAACCCATTGGTGCTAGATCTCCCTCAGCAAATGTTGAAGTGTATGAATGTTTACTGTACTGCAGTATCCTGATTGTATACATGTTGGATGCATCCTCTCATATGTTAGTTATACCTGCTAGTCTTATGTTTGGTGCCACATTCCAGCTATCTTTGCCTTGTTGATTTATCTTAGCAGTGTTGTTTTCTAACAGACAATCATTAATTGATCTCAGTATCTCTACCTTGTGCACAACCAGTGTCCCCACTACGGGTGCGAGTGAAGCTAGTCAGCACTCTTACTGTTGTAAGATTAAAGGCAATAATTCAAGATTCAATTAAAGGATTTTCCTCTAAGATGATAGCCTCCTATAATTGATAGTTCATACTTCACCTTCAATTGCATTGTTAGATCATCCTTACAGACTTGCATGAGCACACACTCCCAGGCACAATGTATTTAACACTTAGCATCTCATGTCATACATAATTACTAGAGAATTTAAATCATCAACCAGTGATATTAAGCGTGAAAACTTACGAAGACATTTGTGTGTCTTCAGTCCAACAGAAGTCTGAGTCAACACCTTCCGTGTTTGATGTCTGACCAGAAAGAAGCTAAGGTCATTGGGAAATAGAACACTTTCCATACTTTACTAGGAAACATTATCCAGTGAAAAGCATTTGCATTCTCTTCTTTATGTCCCTCTCTCAAATAGGTTTCTTTCTTTCTTAATGAGCCAATTTCTGGAGACCTTGTTCATAATATTTTATAAGCCATTACTGGGGACAATTACTGTTGTAGCCACCCCAATATACATGATACAACAGTGTCATACACCTGAATGACTTGTTCGGTAGATTGACGCCAGAGTCTGAAGATCAATGTCTCTATAATATTTTCTATTGATGCAACAGACATCCTTTTTGAACCCTTGAAAGCATGGACTGAGAGTGTGACACAATAACTGCCCTAGTTACTGCAGTAACAGCCTCTATCTCCATTATGTATACATTAAGCAAGTTTAATTAAAATTTGTAAATAGACTTAATTTTAAAGAAAGGCCAACTCACTGCTTAGTAATAAATGTCATGCTGTGCTGATATTGAAATCAAGTAAACTTGTGTAGCCAAAATACGAATTTAAAATAATAACATTGCTATTATACATACCTTTCTCATCTTCAAATAAGCATAACTGTTGTTGACTTTCTGGCATGTCCAAGAAGTCAGTATACTGTATCTCAGTTTTAGTACAGCTATTGTCACAATCAGCCTGAAACAAATTTTGATCAATCCAGGCATTTATGACAAATTGTCATTTTCACTTTTAGCTCCCTAAACAGCCTAGGCCTTCAACAAATTTCTGCCAACTCCTCTTATTGTATACTATCAGCTCAAGGTATCTCCATGACTGACTCATATCTTTGACTTTTGTATCCAGTTCTCTACTATGTGTGTTTTTGAGTCTCCCAAAAACTCTTTTACACTGGACATTTCAGAATGCCATAAACTAGAGCTTTATAATTGAACGGCTTTGACACTGCAGTTAAAGATTGAGATTTTTGTGTTGGACTTGATTTATTTTTCCATTTATGACACTTGTAATACACAATAATAAAACGTAGGGGAGATAAGTTTTTTTCTGTATACATTTTCTCATTATTGCCATCACTCATGAACACATACAAAGACATACTCACATGCACAAATGAACACATACACTTACGTATACATAAACAGACAAATGCTCATGTACATACTTATAAACACACACATATACAAATATATAGAGCACACAATTATTTTCTACATGAAATAAGACCATATAAGGTCACAGTAAACTTTAAAACATGAAAAACCATTTGAATTGTTTGTTTCCAAAAATAAATAAATAACTAAAGTTTGTCTAAACAACATATAAGTCTAGTTAACTGGCTGAAATAGTTTGTCAAAACATAGGTACATACAACATATAATGCTAAAAAATTGGCCGATATAGTTTGTCTACACATTGGTACATACAACATCCCACCTCAGTATTAGCATCATGATTCTGGAAGCTTCCATTATACTCTTGTTTACATTCATCAGATCCTGAATTTTGATTACAGTACATGATATATTTTAATTATTACATATATTCTGACTGATTCTTTAATGCATTTTGAAAATCAGTTATGGCTATTATAAAGTCCAAGAATGTTTGAAAATAAATATTATCTATAGTTGCATAAACTCAGTAAAATGCTTACTGACATAACCACGCACTTACAAGAAGAGTCTTTGAAAGTTTAGACTTGGTTTTTGTAACAAGAAGTTGTTGTTGATGAAAAAGGGTTGCTGAGCTTGTCACCCTTGTGCAGCCAATGCCAATTTGAAGAATTTTTATGTGTTCTGAGGCTGCTCATTGGTACTGATTAAAGTGTTTGTGATTGGTTGCCAATAATCAATATACCCTTTAGCTCCCTTCAACAAACTCATGTCAAGTCCTCCTGTCACGAGTCAACAACTCAAGTTCTTTCCATGTTTTCCTCATCACTTTCACCTCTGTATCCAGTTCTCTTCTCCGTGTATTTTTTAGTCTACCTTTGCCTTTCTTTTCCTGGGGATTTCATAACAAGGACCACCTTGTAATGCTATCAACAGGTTTCCTCAATGTGTGTCTTATCCATTGCCAGCATCTTTTTCTCATCTCTTGTTCCACTGGCACTTGTCTAGTTCTTGTCATCAGTTCCACATTTGTGACTTTATAATACCATTTCAAACCTTATATTCTATGCAAGCATCCATTTATGAAAGTCTAACTTTTCTGTTATTGTTCTCAATCTTTCAGAGCCATGCAATAGGACTGGCTTGACATTTGAGTTGAAGATTATTATCTGCTTTCTTGTTTTTACTGTCTTCTATCTTGTTTATGGTTTCTGTTGTTATCAATGATTTGTGCTGATGTTCTCAGTACCTCTCCACTGGTCTTGTTCCATATATTTTTTAGTCGTTGCCAGTGGTCTTCCGTTTGGCTTCATCATCCAGTTGTTGGAGTAATTGGTATGTGTTGGATACTGTGATTGAAACTTTGTCTCTTATTTCTTGATTTCTTAGATATTCCACATTATACACAATTTTATGAGTGTCATTTTTGTTTTGATCTGATTCTCCATCTGCTCCTCTATGTACCTTTACCTCACGTAATCATGATCTATACCTCTTATTTATGACCTGGTGATATCCATGTTGCCTTATGTATTCTTTTATGTGGAAATATGCTTCCCCCTATAGCCAGTTGATTTGAAGCACAGAAGTTTATTAATAGTTCCCTGTTCTTGTTCCTCATACTAATCCATGTTTTCCCATGATTTCTTCAAAGTTGGTGTTGTTTGTTCCTATTTTTGCATTTAGGTCCCCCATCAATATTGTGGTTGTTGAGGAGCCAAGTAATAGCTTTCTTCTGTCTGTGGAATGTACTGGGCAAGTAAGCAGCACAGTCTGGGCATGCTCAATGGATGGGTAAAGTAGTGGCAATTAGGTATAAGTGTTGAGGTTTAATTATTGTATGTGCTTGGGGAGTCTGGTGTATTCTGTTCTTAGTTGGAAGACCCAACTTCTTGGAGTGGAAGATGTGCCAGATATTTTAGAAAGCAAATTATTATAAACCCAGTATAATAAACACATCTCAAATATATGTGTATGAAAAATAACACTAAAAGTGTGAATTTAATGTATATATTGTACTTCATGCATTAACCTTGAATATTGGTGCAAATTAAATTTTAAAATTAAGTTTATTATGTTCACAGCTGTATGAAATAATACTAGACATTAAGCATAAAAGCACTCATGTTTTATGTGTCTGTAAAGACCAGTTTCCTAATTTTACTGGCACACGACTGCACAAAGTACAAATAAAATAAAATATTTCTTTTCATTTAATACAAGAAGACATATTTTTACTTCTGTTTTGCATTTCTAGCATGTTTTGTGAGCTAGAAGATGATAGGGTACATGATTTCTTAAGATGTTGTAAAGGGGTGGGGGACAATTAAGAAGCACTGGTTCAGACAGAGAAACACTTTGAAAATTGATTAAGCTCCATGACTCAGATCACAGACAAACAGTCATCAAACATATACTGGTCACAAAAAGTAGGGGATATTGAATTTAAAAGTTATCCAAAGACAATATATTTCAAATTAGTTCATTTATTCCTTCGTACAAGTAAACTTGAGCATCATAACAAGACATTTGCGGTATAAGAAGTGTTATGGCTTTACTCACATGATTTTAGTCGCACTGGCAACCAAGGCGGGGTAGGTACTTCATTTTCACAAAAATATTCCAATATTTCTAAAAACGTGTAGGGCCCCCGTTTGCCGCTAAACATGCATTGCAACGACGTCTCATGCTGCAAATAAGCCTTCTGATGTTGTCTTGAGGAATTCTCTGCCACTCCTGCTGAAGGGCCTGGGCTAACTGCTGAAGAGTCTATGGAGCGGCTGGACGTTGTTGGACGCGTCTATTCATGAGGTCCCACAAATGCTCAATAGGAGACAGGTCGGGGGACATCGGCGGCCATGATAACGTTCGGATATGCTGCATCTGAAGGTGATCTTGGACGATGCGAGCACAGTGAGGACGTGCATTGTCATCCTGGAAGATGAAATCTGGTCCGTGCCGTTGAGCAAATGGCACAACAATAGGCTCGATGATGTTGTCACGGTAGTAGAGCCCTGTGATATTGACCTGGCATATGTGAAGGTCGGTCCTGTCATTCATACAGATGCTTGCCCACACCATTACACTGCCACCTCCATAACGGTTGTGTGCAACAGTTGCAGGAGGTTGGTAACGCTTACCTCGCCGTTGCCAGACACGTATTCGACGATCATGAAAATCCAAAACGAAACGGGACTCATCAGAAAACATCACTGATGCCCACTGTTGATTGGTCCACCGATGATGACGTTGGCACCAATCCATTCTTGCTCGCCTGTGTTGTGGTGACATGGGCAAAGCTACAAACGGTCTGCGTGAGGCCAGTTGCACTTGGTGCAAACGGTTTCGTACTGTCTGAGTTGAGACCCGGATCCCAGTGGTCTGTTGAAGGTGTTGCTGAAGTTGAGTAGCATTTAGAGTCTGAGTTCTGAGGGCCTGAGTAACAAGAAGTTGATCTTGGCGGCGTGTAGTGACTCTTGGGCGGCCAGTCCGAGGCAGAACAGCAACTGTGTGGAAATTGTGATACCTGTTCCACAGTCTGCTGACAACTGGCTGTGAAACATTGAGGTTCTGAGCAGCATCCACTTGCTGACTTCTGGTTTGCAACATGCCTATGCCTATCCATCTCTGCTGTTCTGTCAAACGTTCCATGACGAAGAAAAGAAATTTTATCTGTTGCAGAGTCTTTTTATACCTGTCCATGGTGAGTAGTGTTCATCATACCTGAGATACACGCATTTTTGTGAAAAAAATAATGTGTGAACTTTACGGATGGGCACCACCTCTGTTCTTGGGATTGGCTTACTCATCACGAGTCACCAGGTCAACATGATATTGCACGTGAGAGTAGAGAAGAGCGTGCTCGATATGTCCGTACAACCTTTAAAATACGAAATCCACTCTTTTGTAAAATAATACATACCATCTTCAAATATCCCCTACTTTTTGTGACCAGTATATATAATTCTTCACTAAATTTTCAGATTGCATTACATTTGTCAGGTTAAAAAAATATTTATATCGTGTTTCTTGTGTTAGCAGTATCTCAAAATACCAGCATGTTATCAGGATATAAATAACAGATTTTAAAGTGAATGTTCTTTTTACTTCTTGATAAAAACTTAGATTTAGCCAAGTGAGTTAAACTGACAGACCTCTATAAAAATATTTCATGTGCCATAAGCAATTGCTTATCACAACAGTGGTTACTAAGGGCTGCTAAGGGAGTAAAGAATACTAACATTGTTATCTTCCAAGCATGTCATGATTAAGGAGGGTTGGGACCAGTTACCACATCCTGTAGACAATTTTTAACCACAAAAACTTTACCCAGTAATTTGTATAACATCTCTGTAGAGGTATCCATTTCTGCTTTTATAGCCTCTACTGGAATGTCATCAGGACCAGCTCCTTTTAATTCTGTTAGAAGCTTTATGCTTTTCTTTATTTCTTCCTTAGTTGATTTTTCACAGTTGACTTGTAGCTCCTCGATGGCTGGCTGGAAGTCTGGGAGATTTTGTGGATCCATTCTGTTGAGAAGTTGTGTCTGTTTTGTGGAACTGTCTGGGAGAGAGAAGAAATACCACCAGAATAGAAAGAAGGATCTCTGGTCAAACTACCTGAGAAGGGAGATTTACAAAAGATTTACAAGTGAATTAATTACATGTGAATAATTTTATTATTAGTTGCAGGAAAAATATTTAACAGGTTCATCCTCAAGAACTTAAGAGTCTATGGGTAGAGAACAAATAGGTTCTAGGCAAAGCAGATCCTGTACAGATCTGAATGCCACATTAAGAATAATAGTGGAACAAAGTCTGAAATGGAAACTATCTCTAGCAAAAGCCTTTAACAAATGCATAGCAAGTTTTTATATACTGTGCCATCCTTTCCATGTCTTCTTTACCCTTGTTGTGTCTTATCCCTGTTCCCTTCTCTGTGTGTTTTTGTTTCCCACTAGTCTTTCCCTGGGGATTCCAGAACAAAGATAGTCTTGTAATACTATCAGTAAGTTTTCTCAATGTGTATTCTGTGCTGCTCCATCATCTTCCTCTCACCTCTTCTCTTGTTATACTATCAGTAAGTTTTCTCATTGTGTATTATGTCCTGCTCCATCATCTTCCTCTCACCTCTTGTTCTTGTAATACTATCAGTAAGTTTTCTCAATGTGTATTCTGTCCTGCTCCATCATCTTCCTCTCACCTCTTCTCTTGTTATACTATCAGTAAGTTTTCTCATTGTGTATTATGTCCTGCTCCATCATCTTCCTCTCACCTCTTGTTCTTGTAATACTATCAGTAAGTTTTCTCAATGTGTATTCTGTCCTGCTCCATCATCTTCCTCTCACCTCTTCTCTTGTTCTTGCCACCAGTTCCCCATTAGATTTTATTTTTTTTACTGTCTCACGTTTATGCCTTGTCCCCTTTTTTTTCACAGAAAATCAGCACAAATGTTAAGACATGTAAATACATCTAAGTGGGTCAGAGTGTATTAATTTTATTTGGAAACAACTACAAGAAAATAACAGCCTGCTGCAATATTTTCTTTGACTTGATAATTGTATGCACATCTGCTAGGAATGGTCAATTTATAATGGTTCCCTAGTTTGTTCTTTGAATTTAAAAACTAGAAACCTACCCACCTCAAAAATATTTATAGAATGTGTGATTCCTATATACACACATTGGGGTTCTCGTCTGTGCTATGGAGTTTGTGCACTATGCTGAGATCCTCCCTGTGTGATCTAAGGAAGGAGATCAGAGCACTGATGGAGTAGTCTGTGTGTATAAAGATAGTCCTTTAAAACCAAACCAAACCAAACCAGTTAGAGAACCACTTTGGAAAATGATGAGGCAATATGGAGTCCTGTTGAAGATTATTAACTTAATGAAGAAAACACATGAAGACTTGACATTTTTCACAAATGAAGAGAAATGTAGTGCAATAGAACCAATAGAAACCTATTCAACTCTTTAAACAGCTTCATGATCTAGATTTTACAGATGAACTGGGTCACCTGTCCCATAACTGTAATCAGATGTACAACAGAATGAAAATACTTAATGAGAAGTGACAACATGTGGGTCTGAAAATACACAAGAAGAAAACAAATACAGTGTGTCCATAAAAGATTGTACCCTTTTCAAAAAATTTATTCTTGGCCTCATGATGTGGTACGAGGATGCTTTCTATCACAAAAGTAAGATAATCTCTGCAAGTTTTTAATCATACCTTACAAAGACTCAAAAAAAGTGTGCATGCGTGCAGCGGGTATTTCAAATGAAACTTTCGCAGTTGAGTTGCAACCGGTAATTGTTACATGTCTCTCAACACACTGGTCAAGTAAGCGAAAAAAAGAAAGAAATAGGTACATTCTTTTTGAGTCTTTGTAAGGTATGCTTAAAAACTTGCAGACATTATCTTACTTTTGTGATAGAAAGCATCCTCGTACCACATCATGGGGCCGAGAATAAATTTTTTGAAAAGGGTACAATCTTTTATGGACACCCTGTATAATGAGAATAAATTAAGGAAATGATAAAAATATTGCTCTTGAAGAAACACCACAACAAGATGTAGAATCATACATACACCATTGCAGCAATATAGGCAACGATAATAAAATAAAAGATTACAAATGGCTACAACACAGGAGCTTTAATTGCATTGAGAAACAATGGAGATCAAAAGAAAGTAAATCCAACAGAAAAATCAGAACCTTCTAATTCAAATGTCAAGGTCAGTCTTTTTGTATGACTTGAAACATGAAGAACAACAAAAACAACAATCAAAGAAGCTAGATCCTGTCTTAAAATGGATGCCTGCATAGAATAGAAAGATTGAAGTGCTACGACAAGACCACTAATGTGGAACTGATGACAACTACCAGACAAGCATCAGTGGAAATAGAGATGAGAAGATGATGGAGTCTGACAGGAAACACACTGAGAACTGATGACAACTACCAGACAAGCATCACTGGAACCAGATATGAGAAGACGATGGAGTCTGACAGGAAACACACTGAGAACTGATGACAACTACCAGACAAGCATCACTGGAACCAGAGATGAGAAGACGATGGAGTCTGACAGGAAACACACTGAGAACTGATGACAACTACCAGACAAGCATCACTGGAACCAGAGATGAGAAGATGATGGAGTCTGACAGGAAACACACCAAGAACTCTTGACAACTACCAGACAAGCATCATTGGAACCAGAGATGAGAAGACGATGGAGTCTGACAGGAAACACACTGAGAACTGATGACAACTACCAGACAAGCATCATTGGAACCAAAGATGAGAAGACGATGGAGTCTGACAGGAAACACACTGAGAAAACTTGCTGACAACACTCCTAGAAGTCTAGAGGAAGATGCTGGAGTCTGACAGGATACACACTGGGAAAACTTGTTGACAGCATTCCTAGAAGTCTAGAGGAAGGTCAAGGAACACATGGAGAAAACTTGTTGACAACACTCCTAGAAGTCTAGAGGAAGGTCAAGGAACACATGGAGAAAACTTGCTGACAACACTCCTAGAAGTTTAGAGGAAGATGCTGGAGTCTGACAGGAAACACACTGAGAAAACTTGTTGACAGCATTCCTAGAAGTCTAGAGGAAGGTCAAGGACACATGGAGAAGAGAACTGGAGACAGACATGAAGAAGACATGGACAGACCTTGACCTAATGACACAGGACAGGAAAACTTGACACAGGACAGGAAGACTTGACACAGGACAGGAAGACTTGACACAGGACAGGAAGACTTGACACAGGACAGGAAGACTTGACACAGGACAGGAAGACTTGATACAGGACAGGAAAACTTGACACAGGACAGGAAAACTTGACACAGGACAGGAAAACTTGACACAGGACAGGAAAACTTGACACAGGACAGGAAAGATTTGACACAGGACAGGAAAACTTGACACAGGACAGGAAAACTTGACAAATGTTTGTTGAAAGCCTATGCTCCCAGGTGTGCTCACAGGTGATGACAGAGACAGAAATGAAAGTCAATTGATGGCAAGGTCCTGTTTTTGAAGATAAGCGATTGCAGGCTGCTAATGCAATCACGAACTGATTTTGTTCAACAACTGCTTTGGGTTTATTTTCATTCATGGTGTCTTATGGAAATAATGTATTTCCAAAGTTACACGCACTGTAAATTCTGCTAATGATTTCTACTTCAGTAGCCAGTTGTGAGCATTTGTTTAGAACATAAAGATAACTGTTTCATATTTACGAGTATCTATAGGACAGGAACATCTGAGTAATCTGGCGATTCTTATTGTTGAAAGAGAAACTCTTGAGAACATTCATTAAAGCACTTGGAAATATACATGTCCAAACAGATGAGGAACCGGTGTACTTTGGCATTACATTAGATGACATGGAGGCCCCACATAGAGAGAACAGAGGCCAAAGCAAGAAGAAAACTTGCCATCCTGAGGAAAATAGCTGGATCAAGTTAGGGAGCTAATGAAACGATGCAAAGGAAAGTTTATACATTGCAATAAGACCAGTATTAGAGTATGGATCAGCAGCATGGTCTACAGCAGTCAAATCACATTTACAAGCCTTGGACAAAGTACAAAATCAAGACAAGATACTAAGACCCTGATCCAAGCAGAAAAGTACAAGAACATGCCAGCAGATCCGATGAAAACTAGATTTAGAGATTTAGCAAGTGGGAGGTTGAAGAGAAGCAGTTTTGTGCATCGGTCCAAAAAACTAATTAGAACATACACGGATGAACTACTAGACATCACTAAGGAAATAATTCCAACACCCCTCCCAACCCCTTGGGAACAACATCTAAACTTCAGCACTAAGACCTATCTGCCCCATGGGAGAGCTAAATATTCTGCAAAGGAAAACAGTAGCATATGATGATTGAAGAACTATACCCCAAAGAAGCATGGATCCAAGTACACGAATCCACCTGTTCACCTACTGGAATATTCTATTCAAATTACTCTGCTGAAGTACAGGCCTTAAGCATTGCTGCAGAAATTATAAATAACACAATAAGCCAATGCCAGTAGGTTGTATTCCTTACTGATGCAATGTCAGTAGTGCAGGCCCTCAATAGTGACCAACTGCCAGAGTTAAAAAGAGCCTTATGTGAAGTGAATATCAAAAGAAGGGTAGTGCTACAGTGGATACCATCACACTGTGGCATACCAGGAAACGAGAGAGCAGACATGTTAGCAAATGAGGGAGCAACATGGAAACAAAAAGAAAAAACAATCTTCTTCCAGGACAAGAAGACCCTTATCAAGGCTATTAGGAAAGCTGACCTACAGAGAGACAACTATCACTATTTTGATCAAGCAAAATAGGTGATCCTGTTCCATATTAAAACAGGACACAACAGACTGAACAGTATCTTATACAGACTGAAATTGGTCCCATCACCCCTGTGCACGTGTGGACAGGCAGCACAAACAGACGAACATATCCTGATGGACTGCCAAATGCTTAGTCAATTACTGACTGAACATTGGCCCATAGAGATGCACATCCATACAAAGCTGTTTGGGAGTCTTGACAAACTTTCAACCATAGTAACATACATCCAGAGAACCGGACTTCTTGTGTAGACATTACTAAACAACAATAAATGAGAAAAAGAACATTCATTTTGGTAACATAAGTGATCATTTTTCAGGAACGAAGGTGCTAAAGATCAATATGTAGTAAAAAAAAGAAATTGACATCTGTGATGTACTATTCATGCAGTAAAAATAAAAAGCTTATTAGAAAGAGCAGTGTTGTAGCCGTTTATGGTAATTGAATTGGTCTTCATAACGCGAATGGTAATATGAAACAAAATGTCAATAAACTGTTCTGTGAAAACGAACTACAACAGGTAGTGTTTAAACTGTTCACTCGATGGTAGTACACAAGTCGGTTTACTGTACATATAGTTTATTCAACATGGCACATACGAAGGAACGAGACGATCATAGTTACAGATTATAGGTACAAAATGTCATACTTTGAAGTTGCTGATAATACTCTCAGCTTCTTAGTGATTCTTCAAGAATTAAGTCCTATAAACATCCACAACAATCTATTCAGGTTAGAGTTCTGAATCGGCTAACCTCTCTTTACATCCATGCCACGACTTTGGCATAGAAGAATGTACGGCATATAAAATATGAAGCATACGAATAAATAAACTGGTTTACACGTAGGTATTATTCCTCTACGGTAATATAATATGACCACCGACTCCGTCTGTCCATTCTAGGAAATTACATGCTAAGATGACTTCCCGCTAGACTACAACTGGGAGCGGCCTGATACTTTAGTTTACGGCAATAAATATACAAATATAACCGGGGCGACACTTACATGATCCTTCCATCATTGGCTTCGTAAAGAATACCAATTGAATCAATATAACATACTGGCTTATACAAAACTGCCAGAAGATTCCAATAATATATATTTCGGACATAACAAAGTCCGCACTGCCCCGTTCAAAACATGACGTCACAATCCCCAAACTAGGTTACCCGTGCGTCCAAAGCAACTCACACTGCATTGTGCACGTCAGTGCGTGAATCAATCGAACGCACAAATAATAAAATATATAAAGACTGGTGCGTACATTTGGCAGGACCGAAGACTACCCCCTTAGGTAATAAATGTACGTAACAGCTCCCTTATCACCTCCCCTTAAAAAAATTAATTCTATTAATTTTTTTTTGAACTTAATACCCGAGAGAGGTGAGTCAAAACTACAACAAGATATATTAAATGCATAAAGTTATACCATATTAAGAAAAGAATATTAAACGAAATGAATATAACTAAATGATAGTATGCATTAAAGCACACATCCACAAACGACCTACTTTGGAACGATGTGGTAAAACAAGTTTGAAAATGAAAAATGAAAAAAAAACATAAAAAAAAAGATGATAATAAAATTCAACTAAGTTTTCAACAAAATTTGAAACATATGATTTCAAAAATGAAAATGAACAGCAACACTGATGATGATCAATGACAAGAGAATCAATAAAACAGAGAAATTTAAAATACAATGTGCAAAAAATGAAACAATGCAAAATTAAACACATTAAGAATTAACACACTTAATGTTTTTCTAACACTAGTATGGTTGACTAGTGATCTAAAAGTGAGATATCATAACTAAGACCCGTGAATGTAGGTATTACCTGACAACTAAGAAAGTTAGTTTGTGTGTGATCCATAATCAATTAAATAGATTAAATTGAATTAATCTAATTTATATATTCCTTAATTACTAACAAATAAACAGTTACTAATATTTCTAAGTAATTCCAGTATCACTCATTGTCAATGTTCAGTTGCAACTAGTTAGTAATAGACGCGACGATGTACTGAATGTTCCATACAAGATAAAATATATTCTCGCACACGCCATGTAGTGTAATATGTTCCATAGAATAATGAATGTCTATTTGTCGCTCTTAACAATGTTACCATACTAATAAAAAGTCACTGTAGTACCAATGTTACCGTACTAATAAAATGTTACTATAGTATCAATGTTCACGTAGTAATAAAATGTTACCACACAAGAAGTAATGTTATAATCTATAAGTAAGTATATCATGAAAGTTATACTTATACGAATAATTCAGTTATATAAACAGTCTTTATAGATGTACAATCAATGATACTGTACGAAGTTATTCATGTTATCGGTGAGGATGTTCCAACATCTGGAAGTGGCTTAGTTTCGACAAGTTCGCTTGGGCATCTTGACAGACAGTCTGCGAACACATTCTGCACTCCAGGAATAGCTCGTATCTCAAAATGGAACGGTTGAAGCGCTATAGCGTAACACGCTGACTTTGATGACTTAACGTTCCCTGTATTCAGTGCAGGAAGAGCTTTCTGGTCAGACTCCACGACAAAGTGTGATCCGAGGAGATAACGATCCAGTTTAGTGATTGCCCAGACAAGAGCAAGGAGCTCTTTATCCAGAACGGAATATTTCGTCTCGCTCGGCGTGAGCTTTCTGGATACGTACATAACCGGAAATAAGGTGCCGTTATATTCCTGCATCAAAACTGCAGCGATAGCGTAAGAACTTGCATCACTGCGAAGAACAAAGGTGAGATCTTTGTTAGGCAACCTTAAAAAAGGTGCATTTGAAAAAAATTGTTTTATATAGTCTAACGCCGTTTGGTGATCCTGCGACCACTTTATTACATTAGATGTGCCTTTTTTAAGTAACGAAGAAAAAGGTGCAGTTATAGTAGACAAATGAGGGATGAATTTAGAATAGAACTGTATTAGTCCTAAGAGCGACCTCACTTGTTTTTTTGTCTTAGGTGCTGAGATGTTTAAAATTTTAGAGACGTTACTGTCTTCTGTATACATGAAACCATGTCCTATGCGGTGACCCAGAAATGAGATGTCATGAAAACCGACAAAAGCCTTTGAAGGTTTCGCTGTTAAGTTATAATCCCGTAAGGTAGAAAGTAAAGATTTTAAACCCTGAATATGTTCATCCCAAGAGTCACTGAAAAGACAGATGTCATCTATATAAGTAATGACATCGGGACGATGAGACAATATGCGGCGCATCATGCGTACAAAGGTAGCTGGCGCATTCATTAATCCGAATGGCATAAAATTCCATTGAAAAAGACCCCGTGGCGTCGAGAAAGCGGTGAATGGCTTTGCTTTAGTAGTGAGTGGCACTTGCCAATAGCCCTTTGAAAGGTCAAATTTCGAAAAGAATGTAGCATGAGATAATCTCTCCAATAAGTCGTCTAAAAGAGGTAATGGTTCCGCATCGAATTTTGTAACTTTGTTTAATTTTCTGTAATCTACGCAAAGACGTATATTGCTGTCTTTCTTCCTAATGATTACCATGGAAGAAGAATATGGTGATGAAGATGGTTCAATTATATTTAATTGGAGCATCTCATCCAATTCCTTATCAACCTTATCACGAAAGTGTAAAGGAATAGGATATGGGCGAACTCGAATAGGCGTATCGTCAGTCAGAATAATGTCATGTTGGATGACTGACGTATGACCTGGGATGTCAGTGAGAACATCCTCATACGAGTATAGAATATTAGAGACTTGCTGACGTTGATCAGCCGAAAGAGTAGATGAGATTGTAACATCATTCCATTTCTCAGTGGAATGGAGTGGTACAACTGGTATAGGTAGTTGTACATCATCGAAAGAAGATTCTTCTTCTTGGATGACTGACAAACTAGAATAGTGTTGAATAGGAGGTGTAGGATCGTCAGTTGCCTGAAACACTGACTGTAGATAATCAGGACGTGAGTAATACTCCTTCAACATGTTAATGTGGAAGGTTTTATGTTTACCATTAACATCAACGATGTAGTCGACATCGGATATTCTTGAGATGATCCTGAAAGGACCTCTCCAGGTAATTAAAAGACGATTGTTATGCGCAGGTAGTAAGACAAAAGCTTCATCACCAGGTATGAGCTGGCGAAGACGTCTATACTTGTTTGCAAATAGACGAGCTTTTTCTTTGGCTTGTTCAGATGATGCAGTAGCTAGTCTACAAGCATCTATGATTCTCTTTCTCAGAGAGATCACATACTCATAAGAGGATTGAGTTTCCTCTTCAATATTCTCGTCAACCAATAAGTCGTGGATTAACGACATAGGACCGCGTGGTTGCATGCCAAAAACAAGCTGGAATGGAGAAAACCCCGTGGCTTGATTTTGTACTTCGCGATACGCAAAGAGACAAGCGGGTAGGACCCGATCCCAGTCTTGGGGATGGTCTTGAGTCATCTTACCCAACAACTGCTTGAGTGTCCTATTGAGACGCTCAATTAACCCATTTGACATTGGATGATAAATAGAACTAAGAGATCTGTCTATACCTAATGTCTTCATAACTTGAGACATGGATTCAGAAATGAACTGAACACCATGATCCGACAAGATTTTCCGTGGAAAACCAATGCGTGAAAAGATTAACATCAATGCCTCTGCTACATTGGCAGATGAAGTGTTCTTGAGAGGGATGGCCTCAGGCCAACGAGTGCACATATCAATGCACGTAAGGATATGCGTATGCCCTCTAGCAGATGGAAGCATCGGACCAATAATGTCTATAGCCATTTTATCAAATGGTCTAATCGGGATGTCCGCAGCTTGAATAGGAGCCGCATGAAATGGACCCCGTACCTTAACTTCCTGACATATCAAACAGGACCGACAATAGAGAGTGATGTCCCTATGAATGCCTGGCCAGTAGAATGCCGAAAGCACTCTGGATTTGGTACGCGAAAAACCCATATGGCCCGCACATTGCGAGTCATGCGCATGTCGTAATATACGAGATCTCATAGAGGATGGGACTAAGATCTGATAACATAAAGATGAATCCTTTTCCCGTATTACTCTAACCAAAATCCCATTTTTAAGTATAAAGTCATTTTTCTCACCAATGCTGGTGGTATGATAAACTGCTAATGCATCCCCTGTAAGTAATCTGGATAAATATGTACAGTATAGCGCTTTATCCACGTTATAAGACCCACAAGTGGCCTCAAACCTATCTAGGAAGAATATCACGTCATCAGACGGGGGATTAAATTTTGGTAATTTAAGGTGAATTTCCTTAAAATGATCCTGTCTGGATGAAGTTTGGCTTTCAAAAGTTCTCTGAGAATTAGCTTCCTGAGTTAACCTAAGTCTCTCATATTCTGACTCTGCTAATTTTAGTTCATGCTGTCGTTTTCTATCATTCTCTTCCCTCTCAAGCTGAAGTCGTAATGTATTTTGTTCAGCTATTAATCTTCTTGCTTCCATTTCCTTTTGTTTAACTTCCATTTCTTTTTGTTTCTGTTCTGCCTCTCGTTGAAATCGTTTCTCTTCCAATTCAGCGCTTAATCTCATTTTTTTCTCCTCTTCCTCAGCTATAAATTTCCTCTTCTTCTTATGTTCCTCAGCATCAATCCGTTTTTGATCTGCCTCAAATTTCATCTTCTTCTCTTGTTCCTCAGCCTCAAATTTCATCTTCTTCTCTTGTTCCTCAGCCTCAAATTTCATCTTCTTCTCTTGTTCCTCAGCCTCAATCCGTTTTTGATTTGCCTCAAATTTCAAATTTTCCAATCTTAACTTTTCAGCTTCCAATCTTTGAGCTTCCAACCTTTGAGCCTCTTTATATTCTGACATAGCGAATTGTCTTACCTCTTCAGCAGGTATTTGCAAAGCTTTTGCTTGCTTAATGAAATAATCGAGTGAATACATTATTCTATATAAGTAGTCACAGTACTCTAGATATTTAAAATGATAATTAATCAATATAAATTAGTTAACCTTGTTACTATAACAAGTGTTCTTCGTTCCTGTCCTTAGAACGGTATAATGTTATCATATAATTATTAAATATGTTATTAATCAATAAATTTATGTAATCAAATGTCATGAAATGAACAACGAGAAAGACAATAGAAACATAATCGACAAGACATGATAAACTGGACGGGTGAACACAATCGTAGAAATCAAAAAAATAAAAATGTATAACTAAAATAGAATATCGTAAAAATATACGACGATAACTGCGATCAGATAATTAACAGTACAATTGACAACACAGTGTAAAAACATAGGTTTTGTAAAAAACTGAACGACAGGAAAGGTGAGATGGACGCAAAATACAAACAAAATTCATCATAAAACTAAATTACGAATAAAAATAAATACGAAAACAACAATTAAAACTTGACACTACAGCTAAACAGTCAGGTGTCACAGACCACCAGACACAGTGGACCTAGAATCCTTCTACGCTCACGCGTAGGAACATTCCACTGAGGGAAGTCTGCAAAACAATTCCTAAAGAACAGCCACGAAGGCCCTGGTGTGAAACTGGGATGTATCCTCCGTGAGTCTCCAAACCCTACCTCCCTCAAAGAATACACAACATATAACACATAACACGGAAAATATAAAGGTGGACATAAACAATTAAGGCACAGCTAATAATAATAAAATGTATAACGGATACAAGTTATACTTAGCTCGCGTGTGCCGGGAAAAATCAATGTGCCTCGTCTCCGTGGATGTACGTTTGAAGCTAAAATAATTCGATCTGCGAATACAGCATCAGCTCGCACGAAATGATAACGAAGGCAGTCAGTCCCTGTACAACCCGAAGTGAAGGTTGATAGATGACCTTGAGAATCTCGTAACGGTCAGTTGATTAAGATTCATTTTGACAACAAGTTCCAACTTGACGATGATGTCGCCTTGAAAGTACACATTCTATTTTCAAACGATTAATTAGATTGAGTAAGATCCTTTGAAATGATAAATTTCAGACCACGCTGGCGCACCAATTACTGTTGTAGCCGTTTATGGTAATTGAATTGGTCTTCATAACGCGAATGGTAATATGAAACAAAATGTCAATAAACTGTTCTGTGAAAACGAACTACAACAGGTAGTGTTTAAACTGTTCACTCGATGGTAGTACACAAGTCGGTTTACTGTACATATAGTTTATTCAACATGGCACATACGAAGGAACGAGACGATCATAGTTACAGATTATAGGTACAAAATGTCATACTTTGAAGTTGCTGATAATACTCTCAGCTTCTTAGTGATTCTTCAAGAATTAAGTCCTATAAACATCCACAACAATCTATTCAGGTTAGAGTTCTGAATCGGCTAACCTCTCTTTACATCCATGCCACGACTTTGGCATAGAAGAATGTACGGCATATAAAATATGAAGCATACGAATAAATAAACTGGTTTACACGTAGGTATTATTCCTCTACGGTAATATAATATGACCACCGACTCCGTCTGTCCATTCTAGGAAATTACATGCTAAGATGACTTCCCGCTAGACTACAACTGGGAGCGGCCTGATACTTTAGTTTACGGCAATAAATATACAAATATAACCGGGGCGACACTTACATGATCCTTCCATCATTGGCTTCGTAAAGAATACCAATTGAATCAATATAACATACTGGCTTATACAAAACTGCCAGAAGATTCCAATAATATATATTTCGGACATAACAAAGTCCGCACTGCCCCGTTCAAAACATGACGTCACAATCCCCAAACTAGGTTACCCGTGCGTCCAAAGCAACTCACACTGCATTGTGCACGTCAGTGCGTGAATCAATCGAATGCACAAATAATAAAATATATAAAGACTGGTGCGTACATTTGGCAGGACCGAAGACTACCCCCTTAGGTAATAAATGTACGTAACAAGCAGTTTCTTTCTTTTCTTTTGTGTTTAACTAATTCTTAAATTGCATATGTTCTCAGTTATTCATCCTAGTGTTCTTAATAGAATTTAAAAGTCACAAAATGCTTGATTTCGTTTTTTATACTATTTTTTTGATTGGTCTACAAAAAGAACATGTATGTTATCAAGCATGTACAGGGGATGCATTTTTTCCTGTTTCGCTCCTTGTACTAAAAACCCTCTGTACACCACTGCACCAAAATTTGCTGCGAGGGATTTTTTGTCTGGACTAAAGATAAACAAAAAAGAAAAATAATTAAAATTTAAAAAAAAAGAACAAAAACACACGTGTGCATAAAGGGTAGAAACCCTAAAAAAATTATGATGTTTGTGATGGATGTGTATAAATAATACTTATTATGTTACATATTTGTTGATTGTGGTAACATATTGAGCACAGGTTACATTTATGTTAAAAAGTTGTAAAGCATTACTGAGTAAATTGTCCCCAGCAGGATATACAGATGTGGAACTGGTCCTCATACTCTCTCTCCCTGCAGAAACATGACCATCTTCCTCACCTTCACTTTCTATCTTCACTGTGTATCCCTGAAAATAAAATATTGAACTTATTCAAGTTTGAAACAAACCACTTCAATCTTAAACATTGCCCCAGTGTTTGAATACTACATGAAAACATTTATGTATTTAAATTACTTTCTTTTCTCAACTGTTTTATGCCACTGTCCCTGATGAAGACCATATTTAACATTTACATATAGTACACTGTAACAGAAAAAAGAAAAAAACACAAAGAACCCAGCAATTAGTAATAAAATGTTTAAATGGACACTATTTTAACAGATTTCTAAGTTTAGCTCACTTTGGCTGTATACAAATTTGTTATCAAGAATTAAAAAGAAAATACTCACTTTCAAATCTGTACTGATGACCTGTTTTATTTTTTGATCCAGGAATGGGATCTTCTGTTCCATATTTTTTTTTTTTGCAATTTGAAAAGAAAAATGAATTATATGTAACAAAATGTTGGACAATTAGTTATAAACATATACAGAGGTTTCCCCTCCTCATCTTCCAGTACCCCACTAAACACTTTCTTGTTCTCTCCTTACATGCCTTGATGACATCGTCCATGAGGAGTATGAAAAGATAGGTGACAGGATATCACCTTGTCTTACACCAGTGGTGGTCCTGAACTCTTCTGACTTATGGTTTGCTGTCCTCACATAATTTCTGCAAGACTTGCAAAAGCTCTGTATAGCATGAATGGTTTAGCTGTCCTCACATAATTTCTGCAAGGCTTGTGTAAGCTCTGTATAGCATGAATCAGAGGTGATGGAATGTTCTTCCTTGCCAAACAGTCCCAAAGTTTGCTCCAGGGGACCCTGTCAAACGCCTTTTCCAGATCTATGAAACAAAGATGGATCTCACTTTTATACTCAAGAGCCTTTTCACTCAGATGTCTGAGTGTGAAGATTAGGTCTTGAGTACTTCGGTTTGCTTGGAATTTGCACTGGACCTCTTCCAATTGTGGCTCAGCTAGGAGTCGGAGTCTCTGCTCTATGATTCTAGAGTAGATTTTACCAGGGACACTGAGAATGGATATGCGTCAATGGTTTCCACATTGTCAATTGTCACCCTTTTTGAAAATTGGTGTTATGATGGCAATCTCCCAGTCCTTTGGTGTGGTCTTGTTGCACCATGCTGCCTGTAGGACCCTTAAGAGTAATAGGTCGCCTGATGCTCCCATGTACTTAACCATTTCTGGTGTTATACCATCATGCCCTGCTGCTATGCCCATCTTGATTTTCTCCAGTGCTGCCTTCAGTTCTTCCATCTTTATGTCATCTTCATCAACTTTTGTTTCATCTTCTGTGCTAGTGGTTATCATTTCTAATGCTTGACCTAGCTCACCATCAAGGAGTTCTGAGAATTATTCTTTCCATCGTTCCATTACTTCCTTCGGTGCAGTAAGCAATTTGCGTTGCTTGTCCTTTATAAATTTGATAGGGCATTGTTTTTCCTTCCTCGTGATCTTTAGAACAATTTTTGGTTTTCTTGCGCATCTTTTTCTAGCTTTTTTCCAAATTCTTCCCAGGACTTCTGTTTTGCTGCTAGCACCTTGTTCTTTGCTTCTGTTCTGAGTGTCACATATTCTCTATATTTCTCTATTTGACCTGCTGTGTTTTTAGCTCCTAAGTAATGTTTCCATGCCATTTTCTTCTCTCTTATTTTCTCTTTGACTTCCTCTGTCCACCAAGGTGTCCTCTTTCTCTTGTTCCCAAGTCGGACTTCACCACATGCTTCTGCAGCAGCTGTCTTTATGATGTCCTTGAATTTAAGCCAGAGGGTTTCCAAGTCATCAGGTTGTTGTTCTGTGTTTCTCACCACTGCAGCAATAAGCCCCTGATATCTGGTCTTAATTTCTGGCACTCTCAGCTTGTAGGTCTTAATGCTCATTTCGCCCGTTCGTTTACTTGGTTTTTTGCATGATGTTGGCAGTTCCTAGGCTGAGAAATTCTTTCAGTTGTTCTTTTGATTGTAAGCAGGTAGTGATCACTTCCAATCTCTGGCCCCCTCCAGACTCTAGCATCCCGTACATATTTGAATGAGCTCTTCCTAACAATAGCATAGTCAATCACTGACTTCTCATTCTTTGTTGGTTCACATCTAGTGTATGCATGTATGCGCTTATGGGGGAATTTTGTGTTTGTAATGATCAGATTCTGCTCACTGCAGAATTTAAGAAGTCGCTTTCCATTGTCATTGAGAGTATCTTCTCCATATCTTCCAATAACTCTACCCCATCCAGCATGGTCATTTCCAACTCTGGCATTGAAATCTCTGAGCATGATAATTTCATCTAGGCAGTCATCCACTGTCATTTGAAGCAGCTTAATAAAATTCCTCCTTGACCTCTGCTCTCTCATCCTCTTTGGACCATACACAATGACCAGGTTGACTATGGTTTCTCCTTCTTTTAGTTTTACAATATAATGCGCTCCAAGACAAAGTTCAATCCCTTGATACTATCTTTTTGGTTTTTGGCCACAATGCAACCCACGCCCCCTTTTGCTCTTTCAGATGTGGGTACACCACTGTAGAGCAGCATGTTGCCATCGAGATCCATGACTCTTTGTTCCTTTTTCTTTGTTTCCGTTATAGCCAGGATTTCTAATTTTGCTTTCCTCATCTCTTCCATCAGCTCCTCTTCTTTCCCATTTATACTTCTTGTGCTCCAAGTTCCATAAGTCGTAGTCCATTCCAGTTTGTCGCCTTTAGAATCAGTCCGGTTTTCTCTCTTTTGTAGTTCGCGTAATCATGTTTTAAAGCAAACAGGTGATTGGCCTGTTGTGCCTTTGTATGGTGGAGGGGCTGCCTTCTTACAGCCTCCATGTAGGCTGCCCTCCTCCTTTTTCAGCTTGGCTTGGGACCGGCCTAGGCAGAGTTGTCACATGTTTTCAAGAAATAGAAATGAAGCATTATATCATATTATGCTTCATGTCTCTGATGACAGCTCTAAAGATGTTTCTGATCTGACTACAGCCTTTGGGTACAGGCCACCATTTATTTGCTGACAGCAATTACACCTCAAGAGAACTCACTGACTTCTTACTGGAGAAGAAGCAATATTACACTGGCACTCCCAATATGATTGTAATAAATTTTCCCTTGAAACTAAAGACTTTGCACCTTACTTGTCTTCAATACAGATGGTACATAACACAAACAAGCAATTTTGTTGTGTACAGCCTTTAGAGATAAAAAGGCCAAGAAATCCATTTTTCTTGTGTTTTCTCAGGCTTAAGTAAAGACTATAACCACATGGAAGCACAATATAAAGCTGAAAATTATAGAGGAATACAACAGTTCAATGAATGAGTATGTCTTCCTAGACCAAAGAATTGGCTAGTATTATGGTGTACATAATAGAACATTTTTTTAAATAAGTGAAACAAAATTTTCTTCTGGCTGCTTGACGAAGAAGAGGTCAGTCCTTCAATTTTACATTGTTTTCATCATGCTGCTGTTCAAGAGATATCTGCTTCACCAACTAACTGAAGCTTCTGCTGTTTTAAGTACACTAAGTATCCAAGAAAATGTAACTACTGATATTGTCAGACCTCAACCAGCATAAGCTTTGAAGGACTTTTGTGACACAAGGCATCATATGATAGGAAACTCTATACAAAGTGGTACAACAGGAGGCAATCTGATCATCAGAAGCAGTTATATGTTATATAAAAAGAGATAGGAACTGTGTCTTCAGCAGCACACCTGCTTGTCATCAGCATTCCCATCATTATTGCACTGGGTGTCAAAACCAGCTACAATGTATTTATGACTACCATGAAAGCATATGAATAGTGGCAACATTCTTCTGGGAAACATAAAATAGAATTTGGTATATGTAAATAATATTAGTTATAGTAGTTTCATCTTTGATTTTTACAGAGTGTGGTTTTGGAAAAAGAGTCATAACAATTATATCTGTGAAGTGATTGTGACTGACAACAATGTATTGATGTTTTAAAATGGATGCACATTTACTTAATCTTCTTTAAATGTGATGCCACTTTCTCATATCGGCAGTTGTTCATATTATTTGGAATTGAAAACATTATATATCCTAATTATAACCCATTAGAGGTTGAACGGGATATTTTTCTTCATTAATTAAAAAATTTGTATGGTTATTTTCAATCAGGTCTACATTTCACAAGACACAGACACTTTCACATAACGTAGCCGTTTAAAAACATTTCACAAGACTTCTAAGCCCTTTTCACATATTTTTATTCATAACACATGCAACTATCTATTGATTCAATGTAGGTCCTATATTTTTACTGCCTGTTTTTAAAACAACTTTTAGAAAGAAAAAAAGCGCCATTGTTGGTGTTCGTTGTTATAAAAATATGTGGTTCTCTTTAAAAAAAAAAAAATTACATATGTTAAGTGATAATGATACAGATACATAGATGTGTTTCAAACTAAAAATGTATTGATATTCTGAACATTTTATGGCCATAGATTAAACTGGAGTTGAAATATTTAAGTGAAGGTCACATTTTTTTTTTTAAATTCCTTTTTAACATGTCTGCTCTTCACATGGAATAACACACACACACACTTTAATACCAAATAATTATTTAAAGCATTTCAATCAATTTCCTCAATTTCGCTCACTTTCCTATATTTTTATATATACCAATAGCACCTACTGAAATAATATATTTATCAACTGCCTGTGTTTAAAACATCACTTGAAGAGAAATTCTGCATCAATTTTAGGTGCTGTTTTTACAGAGTTCAGTGGTTTTGATTAAAAAAAAATAATAAAATTACATCTTTGAACTGACTGTGATAAACATGTGTAGATTAGTTTTAGACTTATGTGCACTGATATTCTGAACATTTTGTTGCCAATTATATAAGTGTAAGTGTGCAATTTTACTTTTGTTTATTTTGGAGGTTTCTATTTTTTCAGTAGGTCTACACTTCAGAAGACTTAACAGATAGGGGCTAGTTTTTTTACACAAATTAACAATTTATAGCATTTCACAAGATTTCTTGGCCAATTTCTTACGTTTTAATGTAGGCCCTATAGCTTATGCACTTACTAAAATAATGTCGTTTTTTAGTTGTTTTTTTTTTTTTCATATGCCCGCTATTACTCGAGGCGAAATCTCCAGTTAATATGTATAACCTGAGATTGATTTTACATGAGTATCCCTTTTTCCCTGTACACTGACAGGTGTCCTCTCACCATTTGGGCAGATAGGGCCTACTCGCCGTCTTCGGAGGTACACAATACCTGTATAGCTGGGTCGGCTCAGGAGCCGTCCAGGTTATTCCAGTCACTAGTTGAAGACACTACTTCAAATGTCTTCGCCAGGGCTCAAATTATGCCAGTCCAAGTCGCGGTCGACAACGATACTTCAAAAGTGCTCGCCAGGCCTCGAACCTAGAATCTCTCGATCACTCGTGCATTCTGGTAACCACTACACCAGCGCAACTCCATTAGATGTTGTTTAATGTTTTGCCTTCTAAGGGTGAGGCATGTAACTTTCAACCTAGATTGAGTCCGTTGGTTATATCAGAGTGCAATTCACAATTGCCATTCTTCTTCTTCTTCCTCGTTCGTCCCGAAAAGGACATTGGTTGCGTTGTGTCTGTTTACACCGGAGCTGTGATATCTGCGCCTTTCGGTCGACACATCCGACTTCAGCACGGCAGTTTTTGGGACCGGGTTTGCCTTCCCTCTGCGATCCCTACTCTCTCAGCCAGACTGCAGTGATGCAGACTGTTTCCAGGACCACCACGTGGAGGTGGAGTAGGGTCTTAGTCAGCTCTGGCTTGCTGACTCTGATGCAAGCAGTCAAGCTATGGGTCGCTGACTGCATTCTCTATTGCTGCATCTTTGGGTCCCAATCACCATTCAAACATATGTTTGATGGCTTCCGGTTCAAGATGTCCGACACAGTTTGTAATTCGAGATGTTGGAGTTTTTTTCCCGCTTTACTGCAATTTTTCGTAAGTGATTGACTTGGTACGAGCCAGTAAGTTCATGTAAGGAGACTTCCCCCATGTTTTGTGCTACATGCAATGTCTGCATGTTACGTATATACCTGAATGAGGGCATGATTTTGGAATGTTCAGCTAACGACATTGTCAGCCATCTTGTCATGTCAGAAAATTCTGTTCACAAAAAGATTACGTGTGCTTTCTTCACATGCTTTTACTATAATGGCGTCATCAACAAATGTCTTCACTTCGTATAAAGCATGTAGTCTTGGTTGACAATCCACCTAAGAGAAGGACAACTTCACACAAACCCAGGTAGGAAAGACTCGTTAGTCCAGAAAGATAGCTCTTCTACGAGAGACAACTCTGATGTAAAACAACTGCTGCCTTGTAGGAAGGTCACGGAAAACCAGAGGCTAGGGAAGCAGTCCCGAACAAATGCATGCTGTAGACGGATGCACTGGGCTGCAAGGCGCACAACATAGTGCAACGCAAACCGCCATGAGATGACAGACACAAATATGACTCAACGAGATAGTGCTCAACCCAAGGAGTCCCACCAGGTGGGAAGAGTGCCGGACTCCCTGCCTCGAAGGGGTCCACCCAAAGCTACTGGTGGTCACTTATCTCTGCATTGTGCAGCCAGGGCGCAGAATATTAGGGAAAATGCGACTGGCCAAAACACCCAGGAAAGAACACTAAATATACTCCAATGGAATGCAGAAGGTGTCCTAAGGAAGAAACTACCGCTCACAAAAAAACTACATGATGAGCAAATTGACATAGCCTGCATACAGGAAACACACCTAAACACAAACCACAGATTTTCTGTAAGAGGATATGAAACCCTCCGGCTTGATAGAGGGACACAAGGGAGGAGTACTCATGTTAATCAGAAATTCCTTGCCTAGCAGAGAGCTTTCTGTTACTACAAACGGTCAGGCGGAAATTATAGGAGCTGATATCACGATAGATGACCAGACCGTTAGAGTATACAACCTATATGTCCCCCCAGATAAAGATCTTTGACTAGCCACAATGGAGATTAGGCGCACCAACTGCCTAGTTGTTGGTGATTTCAACAGCCATTCAGAAAGGTGGGGTTACACAAAGGCTGATACCCGTGGCATTGAGGTAGAGGACTGGGAGATTGACTCAAATCTACAAATCATCAATAGAGCAGATGATACACCCAGCTTCTACTCAAGAAGATGGCAATCGACCTCAACCTTGCCTTCTCAACAAGAGACATCAACCATAAGATCGAATGCATTGTGCTCAACCAATTGGCAGGCAGTGACCACAAACCGATCAAATTAATGATCAATATGGAACATACACTCCACCTCCATAAACCATTACCCCGCTGGAACTACAAAAAGGCCAACTGGAACAAGTTATAAGCACTGACAGATGAATACTGTGGTTCCATAAACACCCAAAACAAAAGAATTGGAGAAATAGCTGACGGATTTAACAAAGCAGTTCTGAAAGCTGCCCTAGAATCAATACCAAGAGGGGCGAGGAAAGATTATAAGCCGTACTGGACAGAAGAACTCAATGAACTGGAAGAACAGGTAACAGAGGCCAGAGATGTAGCAGAAAAGGTCAAAACAGTTGAGGCAAACATCGCCTACAAAGCTATCTCTGCAAAATACAGGAAAACGTTAAACTGTTCAGCCAAAAATAGTTGGATCAAAACAACAGAAAGTCTTAACCTCGACAAAGATGGAAGAAAATTATGGAGGCTTGCCAAAGTCTTAAATGATGATGAATGCAAAAATAAGGAAATAGCCCTACAACAAAATGAGAAAATACTCACAAAGAAAGAGGCAGCTAATGTTTTTGCACAAAAATTCTCACTTGAGAGCCAGATAAATGTTCCACTGGACAGAAAACAGGAAATTTCCAAAGAGCAAGAAATTTACCAAAATATACCAACTGTTCCAGAAGAGCACATGACAACAAACCTCACCATGAGAGAGCTAGAGGCAGCCATTGTATCCCTTAAGCAAAGAAAGTCACCTGGAAATAACAGGGTAACAAATGACATGCTTAAAGAGCTAGGGCCTAAGGCCAAGAAAGTACTCCTCAAGATTATGAACTATAGCTGGAAGCGTGGAATAGTACCACAAGCCTGGAAAGAAGCAGTACTAGTTCCAATCCCCAAAAAGGACAAAGACCGAATGGACCCCAACAGCTACAGACCCATCAGCCTTCTAAGCTGCACGGGAAAGCTTATGGAGAGAATGATCAATACCAGATTAAGCTGGCACCTCGAAGAAAAACAAATTTTACTGCACCAACAGGCAGGCTTCAGGCAACATAGGTCTACAGAGGACCAAGTCACCTACATTGCACAGGAAATCGAAGATGCTTTCCAAGAAAGAAAGCACACTTTAGCAGTCTGGGTAGATATGGAGAAAGCATTTGATAAAGTTTGGAAAGATGGGCTAAGAGTTAAAATGCCTAAATATGGAGTCTGTGGAAAAATGTATAACTGGATCAGCAACTATCTAACAAACAGAACAGCTAGAGTGCAGGTGCACGGACAGTTAAGCAAAAAGACTACAATGGAACATGGAGTTCCACAGGGTGGGGTCCTTTCCCCAACACTCTTCCTCATATATATAAATGATATAACAGAAAACATCCACAAGAATGTCCACAACTCCCTCTACGCTGATGACCTGGCCATGTGGACTTCAGAACAATACATCACCACAGCAAGAGTGCGCATGCAGGATTCACTGCTAGCCCTTGAAAGTTGGTCCAAAAAGTGGTTGCTCAAAATAAATGAACAAAAAACTACACACACTATTTTTACCTTGTCAAATAAACCACAGCAAGCAAAGCTGCAACTAAATGGGCAGGCAGTACGAGAAGATGAAACACCAACATACTTAGGAATCACACTAGACCGCCGAATGACATGGAAATCACAGATTAACAAAATACAGCTAAGGGCAAAACTTCGCATGGCCATCATGAAAAAGTTAGCAGGTACCACATGGGGTGCTGATGAGAATATCCTCAAAAAGCTGTACACAGGCAGAGTCAGACCTGCTATGGAATATGGCATCACAGCTTGGTCGATGGCAGCAAAGTCAAATTTTGACAGAGTAAACAGACTCCAAAACCAAGCAGCACGTATTATAACAGGGGCCCTAAAGTCTACACAAATCAACTATATGGAAAACATCACAGGGCTACAGTCAATGGAGGATAGACGTGACAGCAGAGTCTTAAAACAAGCTGAAAAATTTAAGAGGCTCGAAGGACACCCCATGTACCAAAGAATGAATAGGCTAGGAAGAGGCAGGCTCAAGCGAAATAACTTTGTCGCCCAAGCAAAAGAAAAAATTAACAATAATACCATACTAGCAAGTTCAGTTGCAAAGAAAATCCCAACAAGCTCAAATATCCTACTGTGGAAAATAAGATGCTTTCCTAAGTTAAAATCTGATGTTCCAGGCATTGAAGGTAAGGGAACACAGACAGAAACACAAAGAAAGTGTATAGCAACCAAGTATATTGACCAAACATTTCCAGCAAAGCTTTGGACACATGCATATACTGATGGTTCGGCAACAAATGCAGTTGAAAATGGGGGTGCCGGCATCCTCATAAAATTAAAGAATAGAATTCACTCTATGGCAATTGCCACTGGAAAATACTGCAATAACTTCTGTGCTGAAGCAGAAGCCCTGAAACAGGCAGCTGAAACTCTTATTGAATGCAAAGCACAGGCAGAAAAACAGACAGTAATCTTTTCAGATGCCCTCTCAATAATATCAGCGCTGAAGAGCCACCAAACTAAAGGATTGAAAGATCTGATAATCTCCCTTGAAAGACTAGCCGAATGCTTCAAGAAGTGCACTATCCAGTGGATACCAGCCCATTGCAACATACCAGGAAATGAGGAGGCAGATAGACTTGCTAAGGAAGGAGGTGCCTTACAACAAAATGATATAGAGACAACTTACGCAACGGCAAAGACTACTATAAAGGCTACATTCAAGTCCAAATGGGAAAGAGAGCACCCGGGACATTTGAAAAATGATGCATATCATCAACTATCCAGAAAAGAACAGGTCATCATTTTTCGGCTACGCACTGGTCACAACAGATTGAGATACCATCTGTACCACAAATACAAAATTTGTGCAACAGATCTCTGCACCTGCGGTACTAGCCCAATGACAGTCGAACACCTGCTGCAATACTGCCCAACCTACAGTAATAACGGAGTAGCATATGGCAACAACCCATATCTGTCAACGAAAAACTGTTCGGAGATGTTGAGAGCCTTGGGTTGATTACTGCCTTTATTAGAGTCATAAATGTGGAAGTCTGAAGGCGAACGAGGAAGAAGAAGAAGAAACATATGTGAACTTTGTTAACCGAAGCACCGTGTTGGTGAAATATAAACCCAGAAAAGGATTACTATCATCCATCAGCTAGAATGAAATATCCTCGAAGAGGACTGATAGCCCGACTAGAGCTGATAGAGACACTAGGTCCCAAAAAGAACTAACAATATCTATCCGCTCGCGTGATGAAGCCCTGAAAAAGACTATCAGCTACGCCAACGCTGCCCATACCTCCTCAGTGTTCAGCCAACTGGTTTAATAATAGAAGAAAAAAGGATTTCAGTTTTCCTAAAACCGTAGGTACATTTTGGTGAATGGGCCAAATAATAATACAAAGCTACATAGGATCGAAAGAACTTCTCACCAACACAGTTTTGAGCTTTGTAAAAAATAATAACGCCAGACATATACTGGTGGTCGCTTTAAAAATAAAATTACAAATCCAACATGGAGGTCTCCAGTCACACTGTCCTTTAACAACGAAACTATAAACAGCTTCGAGCGAAAGAAATTATGAACCGTCTTGGTCACCTACGTCAGCGAGCACGAAACTTGAAGATGATAAAGGCATATATCCCTCGTATCTGTTTATAAATAATGACAATTTTCATAACTTACACAACGGAATCTCTCAGCCCTGCGTAAAGGTATTGTAGTAGCCAGTGTTGCCACTTTTTTTTTTTTTTTAAAGTAGGCAAAAACACCGTGCCTTAAAAAATGAATGTTGATTATGAACTGTCAAGAATTAATTCATGCCGATTTTATGAGTAGCGTAGTATGGTACTTTAGTTTAAAGCAAATTACGTTAACAGTAATATAGTTCGGAGTGAGAAGGTACAGTTTTCCAATAATGTTTTTTTCTGACAAAAAATTACGATTGCGTAATTGATAATTGGTTTATGTTTTTGTTGATCTTTACTGTTTTATATAGTAAATGTTGTTAAATATAATGAGACGTGGCTGGCTGTCATACATTACATATTATCAAGCATAATCACTAAGCCGGAACACACGGGATACATAACGACATATTTAATCGGCCATCTTAGAGGCAGGAAGTAGTAAGAAGGGAGTAGAAGTATAAGGGCAAATAACTCTAGTAGGAAACAAGGTAACCATAGAGATGACCCCACCAACATCCCCCCTTCTTTATGAGTGAGCAAAGTCATTCATCCAAGAGGGTTTCTAGCGATCTCTTTGATGTCTCTTAGGGCAAGATGGTAGGAGAGAATGTTCTTTGCCAGCTTTCCCAGGACTAGAAGTAGCTGGAGTTGAAGGATCAACTTCTGGAAGATTGGAAATGTTCACTTCACTAGTGTTTTCCATGTCTGTCTGTTGATCTTTACCTTCGTGTGTAGTAAATATTGTTAAATTAAATGAGACGTGGCTGGCTGTCATACATTCTCACGTTATGAAGTTTAATCACTAAGCTTGAACACAAGATACAAGGATCGACATGTTTAATCTGCCATCTTAGAAAACAGGAAGTAGGAAGAAGAGAGCAGAAGAGTTCCCATAAGGGTAAGTAACTCTAGTCGGGAAAACAAACTAAATAACGAGACAATCAACCTGTTGCTCGTGTAGAACTGGAGAGGAGACATCAATTTCCAGGTCCTCGGGATCAGGTGTGAAAGGTGTTGTTTTAGGTCTTTCAGAGAGCCTCTTATCGATCCTTCCAGGTTGCCAGTTTGGTTGTTCAGGGTCTTGATAGTAGACTGGCTGGTGAGACAACTTGGGCAGATCATGAGCAGTTTTATCATAATACTTCTTCACTGATCTGTCTCTCTTGCCTCTACTTTCAATAACTCTACTGTGAGATGCAACGGGTTTCACTGCAGAAGGTATCAGTGTACGCAGTTTCCCGTTCAACAGTATTTCTGCTGGACTTTGATCAAACCCTTGTCTTGGCGTATTACGAAGTTCAAGTAGTGCCTCATATGCATCTGTATTATTTTGAACAGTCTTTCTCATCATACCCTTGATGAGTTTCACAGCAGATTCAGCTAATTTGTTGGCTTTATGGTGACCTGGTGCTGATTTAACATGAAGTATTCCCCATCTAGCAGTAAATGATCTGAACTGTGCAGACGTAAACTGAGTACCTTGGTCAGATACAATAACTTTAGGGACACCATAACGAGCAAAATGAGACTTCAATTTCCTGATGACTAACTGTGCTGTCATTGTTGGTAGAAAGTCTACTTCAATGAAGTTGGAGAAGTAGTCAATCAGGACTAAATAATATCGACCTTCTATAATAAAGATGTCAGTGCCAACTTTCTCCCAGGGTGATAAACCTCTTGAGTGTTGGTTTAAATGTTCTTTAGTATTCCTTGCCTTCGTTTCTTGACATTCTGGACAACTGTCAGCTATCTGTCGAATCTCAGCCGTCATGCCGATCCAAAACAGACAACTTCTGGCCCGGCGCATCATGCTGTCAAATGCAAGATGAGCAGCGTGTAGCTTCTGCTTGATTTCAGGCCTCAGTGCTTTTGGGATAAGAATACGCTCTCCTTTAAGTATTATGCTTTGTTCTGTTGTCAGAGTATCACGAATGTCAAAATAAGGCATAAGCTCAGCTGGTACATCAGACTTTCTTTTAGGCCACCCATCCAAAATGGTCGACTTCAACCTCTGGAGCACGCTGTCTTTGAGATTTTCAGCTTTAATCTTTCCATCATCACATCTGGTATTTCAGGTAATCTTACAGGTGCATCAGCTCCTGCATTGCTCTCTCTATCAGCTAAGGAATCCAATGTGACATTATGAATACAAACTCTGGACAGTGTGTCGGCTATAAGAAGATCGGAACCTTGTACCCATTGGAATTCAAAGTCATATCGGTGGCTGCGCATCAGTAAATTCTGCAGTCTTCGAGGAATTTGACTTAGAGGTTTCTTAACGATGGCCGCCAAAGGTTTATGGTCGTTGATGACTGTAACTTTCCTTCCATAAGTGTACTGGTCAAAGCGTTCCAAACCGTATACAACAGCTAAGAGCTCCTTCTCAATTTGAGCCCAGCGTTGTTCTGTTTCAGTTAGAGCTCTAGAAGCAAACTCTATTGGCTGACCATTTTGTAGGAGGACAGCCCCAAGTCCATAGCTGCTACTATCAACTTGAATACACAAAGATTCATCAGGATCATAGTATGCGAGTACTGGAGTAGAAGTAATCAGTTTCTTGACTCTCTTGAAAGCTTGTTCGCATTCAGCAGACCAGATAAAGGGAGTATCCTTACGGGTACGTTCTCTTATTGGATGAAGAACTTCTGAAAGATTGTTGAGAAACTTTGCTAGATACTGTATCCTGCCGCAAAATCTGCGAACCTCATGACAGTCCTTAGGAACGGGCATGTTTAGTATTGTCTCAACATTTTCTTGTCTGGTTCAACACCTCGAGGTGACCCATGAAGGTAATTTCTTCTTTCTTCTCTTGAGCTTTAGCGTCATTCAGTTTAATGCCTTTCTCTTTACACCTATGTTTCAGTGCTTTGAGCTTCAGATCATGGTCCTTAATTGCTTGCTGTCTGTTTGATCCACAACCTGCAATAACTATGTCATCAGCAACATTGATGCAACCATGAAGACCTTCAAGAGCTTGTGCTAGATGCCTCTGGAAAATTTCACTGCTTACATTCAAGCCAAATGGTAATCTAGACCATCTGAACCTACCATAAGGTGTGATCATTGTTGTAAGTTTACCAGACTTCTCATCAAGTTTGATATGCCAGAATGCTTCCTTGATATCCAGGTTTGTGAAAATCTTGGCATTATTGAGTTCAGGCAATACATCATCCAAAGTTGGTAATCTGTAATGCTCCCTCTGCAAAGCCTCATTCCGGGGTCTAGGATCAATGTATATTCTTAAAGAACCATCAGACTTTTCAACAACAGCCATTTGGTTAACCCATTCAGTCGGTTCCTCTACTGGTATTAATATACCTCTGTTCATTAGATTTTGAAGCTCTGGCTTTACCTTGCTCTTAAGTGAAAATGGTATTTTTCTGCAAGGCAGTGCCTTTGGACGAATATTAGGATCAATATGCAACACAGCTTCACCCAGGAAACCTAGATGGTTATCAGAGTTATGATCATTATCTGAAATGTCAGTAGCCACCTTAGCAATAAATTTGTTTGTGTTGACTGTCACAAACTGTAGATCCTGCAGTGTGTTGTTGCCCAGCAACATGTGAATCTATTTTTCACAACAGTAAACCTTATATTGTGTTTTGTCCCAGTCTTAGGATTCTCAGCAGTTAATAGAACTTCTCCCAGTGGAGTCATCTTAGTACCATTCCACATAACAAGCCTCTGTTTAGTGGGTAACAGTTGTTCTTGCATCACAAAGCGTTGACAGATTGTATTCACATCAGCTGCTGTGTCTAACTGAAATTTTACCATTTTTCCATTGACAATGAGTTGTGCAGATGTACAAGCTTTGCTAGACTTCACACAATTAAGAAAAATTTTAGAATCTTCCACTGACTCTGTGTGAACTTTCTTGCATTTAACTTTGAAATGGTTTCTTCCCCCACAATTTGAACAAAACTTCCCCCATGCAGGACACTTTTTCTTAATTAATAGATGTTTCTGTCCGCAGTAATGACACTCCTTTCTAGGTTCAAAGTACCCACTGTCAGTGTTACTTTGACAGGCTTTACCAGCAGCATGCCCAGTGTCTCTCTTGGGAGGTTTATGGTTGAGTGATTTTTATCTGTACCTTTTCAACCCTAGCTTCAGAGGGTTGTACAGTATTACTAATCTCTCTTATGTCGTTTCCAGTTTGCTCGAAGACTCTGCATATGTGAATGGCTTTCTTTAGATCGAGGTCAGCTTCTCCCAAGAGCTTCTCTTGTAACCTTTTGTTGACAGTAAAGACAATTTTGTCTCTTATCATACGATACTTGTCGTTAAAGTTGCACAAATCTGCCTTAGTTCTCAGCTCAGTCAAAAAGGAATTAAAAGGATCTTGAAGAGGTGTGTTCCAGAATCTGAACGTATGTAATACTTCATTGCTTCGTGAGCTACAATGGTTCTGGAGCAAATCGATAATTTTAGTAGGATTAGAGTGGTCTCCTTCCTCTGCAAGTTGATCAAAAACTTCAACAGCTTGAGGTCCAGCACAGTGTAAGATAATGGCCGCCCGAACAGGATCAGGTTTAGAGGCCACCTCTATTGCATGCATGTATAGTTCTAACTGTCGTCTCCATTTACGAAATGTGTCTGGTTTGGCGTTATTTATGTCTAGGCAGGGTGGTAACCGAAATAAGTTCCGTTCTGCCATGACGAAATGTCTAACAATGGTATGCAAGCAATAACCTACCAGTCTGTGAGTCAACACACGTGTTACAAGATCTTCAGCAGAAAAGTTCGAATTCTGTAGAAATAAACACCGCTGCCACCATGTTGATCTTTACCTTCGTGTGTAGTAAATATTGTTAAATTAAATGAGACGTGGCTGGCTGTCATACATTCTCACGTTATGAAGTTTAATCACTAAGCTTGAACACAAGATACAAGGATCGACATGTTTAATCTGCCATCTTAGAAAACAGGAAGTGGGAAGAAGAGAGCAGAAGAGTTCCCATAAGGATAAGTAACTCTAGTCGGGAAAACAAACTAAATAACGAGACAATCAACCTGTTGCTCGTGTAGAACTGGAGAGGAGACATCAATTTCCAGGTCCTCGGGATCAGGTGTGAAAGGTGTTGTTTTAGGTCTTTCAGAGAGCCTCTTATCGACCCTTCCAGGTTGCCAGTTTGGTTGTTCAGGGTCTTGATAGTAGACTGGCTGGTGAGACAACTTGGGCAGATCATGAGCAGTTTTATCATAATACTTCTTCACTGATCTGTCTCTCTTGCCTCTACTTTCAATAACTCTACTGTGAGATGCAACGGGTTTCACTGCAGAAGGTATCAGTGTACGCAGTTTCCCGTTCAACAGTATTTCTGCTGGACTTTGATCAAACCCTTGTCTTGGCGTATTACGAAGTTCAAGTAGTGCCTCATATGCATCTGTATTGTCCTGAACAGTCTTTCTCATCATACCCTTGATGAGTTTCACAGCAGATTCAGCTAATTTGTTGGCTTTATGGTAACCTGGTGCTGATTTAACATGAAGTATTCCCCATCTAGCAGTAAATGATCTGAACTGTGCAGACGTAAACTGAGTACCTTGGTCAGATACAATAACTTTAGGGACACCATAACGAGCAAAATGAGACTTCAATTCCTGATGACTAACTGTGCTGTCATTGTTGGTAGAAAGTCTACTTCAATGAAGTTGGAGAAGTAGTCAATCAGGACTAAATAATATCGACCTTCTATAATAAAGATGTCAGTGCCAACTTTCTCCCAGGGTGATAAACCTCTTGAGTGTTGGTTTAAATGTTCTTTAGTATTCCTTGCCTTCGTTTCTTGACATTCTGGACAACTGTCAGCTATCTGTCGAATCTCAGCCGTCATGCCGATCCAAAACAGACAACTTCTGGCCCGGCGCATCATGCTGTCAAATGCAAGATGAGCAGCGTGTAGCTTCTGCTTGATTTCAGGCCTCAGTGCTTTTGGGATAAGAATACGCTCTCCTTTAAGTATTATGCTTTGTTCTGTTGTCAGAGTATCACGAATGTCAAAATAAGGCATAAGCTCAGCTGGTACATCAGACTTTCTTTTAGGCCACCCATCCAAAATGGTCGACTTCAACCTCTGGAGCACGCTGTCTTTGAGAGTTTCAGCTTTAATCATTTCCATCATCACATCTGGTATTTCAGGTAATCTTACAGGTGCATCAGCTCCTGCATTGCTCTCTCTATCAGCTAAGGAATCCAATGTGACATTATGAATACAAACTCTGGACAGTGTGTCGGCTATAAGAAGATCGGAACCTTGTACCCATTGGAATTCAAAGTCATATCGACGGCTGCGCATCAGTAAATTCTGCAGTCTTCGAGGAATTTGACTTAGAGGTTTCTTAACGATGGCCGCCAAAGGTTTATGGTCGTTGATGACTGTAACTTTCCTTCCATAAGTGTACTGGTCAAAGCGTTCCAAACCGTATACAACAGCTAAGAGCTCCTTCTCAATTTGAGCCCAGCGTTGTTCTGTTTCAGTTAGAGCTCTAGAAGCAAACTCTATTGGCTGACCATTTTGTAGGAGGACAGCCCCAAGTCCATAGCTGCTACTATCAACTTGAATACACAAAGATTCATCAGGATCATAGTATGCGAGTACTGGAGTAGAAGTAATCAGTTTCTTGACTCTCTTGAAAGCTTGTTCGCATTCAGCAGACCAGATAAAGGGAGTATCCTTACGGATAAGTTCTCTTATTGGATGAAGAACGTCTGAAAGATTGTTGAGAAACTTTGCTAGATACTGTATCATGCCGCAAAATCTGCGAACCTCATGACAGTCCTTAGGAACGAGCGTGTTTAGTATTGTCTCAACATTTTTCTTGTCACTGGTATTATGCTGTGTGATTTTCTTCTACTGTTGCCGTCTTTGGTATAACGGAAGAAGACCGAGTTAACAATATCAGGGCCGAAAGTTCTTACGGCCACAGTTATTAGTAAGAATGTATTTTGTATTGTATATTACAAAATCTAACGGTTATCAAATAGAATTGTGTTATTTGTATTTTCTCAGCAAGTCATTGATGTTTGAGAGAATCTGTTCATTTTGTCAACCATGACGTATTGTGAGGTCCTTACTTACCCTTGGATGAAACAGTAGATGTGCCCTCTTAGTCGATGACCTGCTATACTTGGATCATCAACTTAGTTAATATTATGTATAAAACGTTATTGTAAAATATTATTATATGTTTACATAAAGTAACCTTTGATTATTAAGATGCTCGTATCTAATGCGGTATTTTAATATAATTACACCGCTGTTTTGATGATGCTTCATTATTAGATTTGCAGATAAGATATTTGATGTAAGACAAAATTATATGTAGGTAACTTTTGCTTGCATTCTACTGTTGCCAGCACTGTAGTGTACGTTGGTGGCACCTCCCTGGAATATGTGTATTCTTAGAGAAATGCTTTCTCTAAGGTTCTGAGATATATTCTCACCTGACACTCTATGCGTCGAGTTAGCCTCACATTAGGCATTATACCCATTTGTTTTACTTTTCGTCCACGCATCATTCGTGTGTTAGGAGCCTGTTGTATCTTGCTCTTAGACGTATTAAAAAAATGTTTCATTTTTTTTCCCGGGGCGGTGCGGTAAACTGTTGCGTACAGTCTGCTGAGTTATAATCTGTAAATGTACCTGTCTATTTTGAATGCATTAATTTCCTTATCAAAGGGACATGACTCATGTTTCTCTAAGGTTGTATTTAACAATGGTTGTTACTCCCTCTTGTTTCTTAACCTGGTGATCTAAAATTAGAAACGGTGTTTGGTTGCATAACCATATATGGCTCGAAAAAGTCAGTTTTTCTTAGAATGTTTGCAACTAGAGACGATGTTATCCCCTGACCATATATGGCTCGATGGTCAGTCATTTCTTGGTATGTGTTAACATCGCCTGATCTAAGTTTAGCTCAGAAGGGCCGTGTTTAACTACGCATGCGTCAAGTTTTGGGATGTTGAAGAAAGTCTTCTGCCCAGGAGTCGAACTGAAAATTGTGCGAGAGTCAGACGTGTTTTCGTCGACCTGAGTTTCTTATCATGGGGAAGAAAGTCCTCTATGTGGTTCATTGAGATGTCTACATTTAATTCAACATACTTTATTTCATGTTTATAATTAGATACTGTGAATGTGAGTATGCTATTATTTTACCTTTATAACGTTGAATTCCTTGAATTGATGGGTAAAATGTATGTGAGAATAAATGAAACCAGTATAAATGACGAGAGAAAGGAAGGGCAGAATGTCAGACGGGCCTGCGTGCGAAATTCTCAACCCTTTGAAAATAAAGTTCGTTCCTTCGTTCGTTCCCCCATGTTATATTTCATACGTCTAGGAGATGGATGTGAGTTGTGGTTTTTTCGGAAGAAAGGTAATTGCGCTTAATCATTTTCTATCAGTAGCCAGCTTCAAGTTTGACATTTTCTTTTGTTTACCTGCACGCTGACTCTTCCGTCACAGGAAAGAGTTCTTTGTTATTAAGAGAGCAACTCACTAATCACCATGACATTGGTGCCAGGTTAGTTAATGCCTGAAGAATTTGAATACTTTGAATTCCGCTATGTCAGCGGCGTCACCTTGTGTAAGGTTGATAAAGGAATACCACGGGAGGCCATTATGAATTGTACTTAGGCGTCCACCATTGTGTGCGGCCTACAGTGTACTAAACAAATGTATCCGACTGACTGGCGTCGGAGTTGGGCGAAACCAAGCCTAATTATCTAAGACCCGTTCCCAATATGGGGTTACTTCTGTGCAGCTGTCCCATGAGTTATTTAGTGATGGTAGAACTACGAGATTGACAGTCTGCTTATGAACTATTTATGCCAGCTATATGATACGATGAACCATTCATGCCAGATATATGATACGTCGTTGCTATGCTGTATTGTCTACGAGTTTTGTCAACTGAATATTACATTGATGTCCTTTGTTGTCGTCCGAAAATAAATGATAGAAAACGTCAACAGCTCTTAACATTTCCTTGACTTATCGTCGTGAGTCACTGTGACCTGTATTCGGTAGCCCTGTGGGCATATATATATATATATATATATATATATATATATATATATATATATATATATATATATATATATATATATATATATATATATATACATGTGTATTATCAACATTGTCATCTACATACCAGACGTACTACAACATTTAGAGTGACCAGTATGCTACTACCACAAGAAACACCCTTCTACATTCTTGGTGTCCTTCAACATTGTATAAGCTGATCCTCTACATGTAAAATAGTACCTTCTACATTTTTGGTGGCCAGCTGGTTTTGTCTGGTAACCAGCACTTATGGGGTCTATAACCCATTCAATATTCGGAGGTCAAGGTACAGTGAACTGTTGTCGTTCATTCTTCAAGATATCGAGGTCACAGCATCAAGCTACACCATAACCTCTACATTGAGATATGTCAATTTGCCTGTATACTAAAAGTACCCGGCGCTGCCCGGTATTTTATCGTCATTGCAACTTTTGCTGAGCCTGAAGCTTAGAAGGTCAAGTGCCGATGCAATCCTGGTATTGCATTTAGAAGGACAAGTGCCGAAATCTCCTTTATTATTATTTAGAAGGTCAAGTTCCAAAACCTCTATTACTGTATCAGAAGGTCAAGTGCCGTAACAGTCGTCTTTGCAGTTTTGTTGATGCAAGTTCAGATGTTTGATCAGCGTTGGATCATCTGGTCTTTAGAATGCTGATTGCTACCTGTTCTTTGCTGTGTTGACGATAGGATTGACATAAGATAAGTGGCCTGTTTTGTTTGTGGACTGTGCCCTTATATTGTGTTAACTGAACCTTCTGTGTATCACATTCCTTGTGTTTACATGTTTATATGTTATATGTGTATTTATATTTCAGCGGGTTTCTCGGTTGGGCGGTGTCTGATTATAGGTTATACCACGTGACAGAGGTCCTATAACAGCGTTCTTTAGAGATTTTGCAAATTTCCTTAGTGGAATTCGCTAGCAACATCGGTTGCTATTTTTGTTTAGTTGTGACGAGGTGTGCTTTTTTTCGTCGTTTTTGTAATATTTTTTCTGTTCTTTAGTTTTGATTTGTTTGTATTTGTCCGCCTCCTCTTCCTGTCGTTTAGTTTTATACACCCTTATGTTTATACACTGTGATGTCATTTGTTTTGTTTACTTTTCGCAGTTATAATCACATGTTTTATGATATTTTCCTTTAGTTTTGCTTTATGATTAAGTTGACTTCTGCGAATGTTTTCGTATTGTCTTTGATGCTTGTTCTTTGTTTAAGTTGTTCTTTGTTATCATACGCTATTTATAGATATATTTGCTCATGCACTATTAGCTGTGTAGTGCACTTCAGATAAACTATTGACCTGTGGTATTATTATTGTAAAGGTTATTATACAAGCTCTTTGTTAGACTTGTTTCCCACAGATATTGGGATAAAGTAAGGTTATTATACAAGCTCTTTCTCAGAGATTTGTCTCCCATAGATATTGGGATAAAGTGAGGTGATTATACAAGTGCTTTAGTTAAGACTTGTTGTCATTAAGGTTGGAATAAGATAATTTATTATTTCAGGTTTTGGTCTCATATTATTAGACATTATGTCTACACTTGAGTACTTTATTGAGCAAGGGAAATCCCTTGACAAGACTGGTGATAAATTGGAAGAATTTGCGACTGTTCAATATGCCAAGGCATTGAAGTTGGAAGAAAAGAGGATGAAAATAGAAGCTGAACAAAGGAAAGCAGATGCTGAGAATTTAAAATTGCAGATGCAGGCAGATGAAAGGAAATTCCAGATGGAAATGGAAAAACAAAAAAGAGAAGAAGAGGCTGAAGAGAGAAAGTTACAAAGAGAAGCTGAGGAGAAAAAAATCCAGCTACAAAAAGAGGCTGAGAATAAAAGACTAGAAAGAGAAGCTGAGGAGAAGAAAATCCAGCTAGAGAAAGAGGCTGAGAACAAAAGATTAGAAAAAAGGCTGAAAACAAAAGATTAGAAAGAGAGGCTGAAAACCAAAGATTGGAAATGGAGGCTGAAAATAAAAGATTAGACAGAGAAGCAGAAGAGAGAAAAGCAAAAATGGAACACAAAGAAAAACTCTTAGCTTTGGAGTTAGAAAAGTTGAAGTTGATGAATATGGGTAATGCTAATGATCCAAATAAGCTTTCAACTTCTGATAAGTCAAATACTACTACTTACAAGGTCAAACTACCTGCTTTCAATTCTTCCAGTGATGACATAACGTTCTATCTGGATAGATTTGAATGGTCATGTCAAACACACAAAGTAGATAAGTCACAATATGTTAATCAGTTGTCGGAGATACTTAAAAGGGAAGCTCTGAGTATGTTAAGTATAGTAGATGAGCCTGACAAAAATAATTATGAGGTTGTCTTATTAAAGAAATATCAACTTAACGAAGACGGCTATCGTCTTCAATTCAAGAATATGTTGCCAGAAACTGGGGTAGAATTCATCGCAAAAGTACGACTTACGTTTACACGTTGGATTGAGTTGTCTAAAACAGAACATACATTTAAAGCCCTTATGGACTTATTACTTAGAGACAAAGTTATGTCATCTGTGAATGAGTCTTTTCTTGCTTTTCTTCATGAGCGTAAACCTAAGAACATAAAAGAAATGGAAGAATATTGTTGCCAGTAGATCACTGCGCACCCTCATGTAACCATTAGCAACTCTAAAGTGAAGGAAGGTTTGCCAGTTGCTTCTGCAGCACCATATGGCCTAAACATCCTTCGTAAATTTCAAGGTGCTCAACAGAACTTTAATAAGAAGAGTAATCGTAATTATACTCAAAATCAAGGCAATCAATCATATAATGGTTCTTCCTCGAAGAACTGGAGACGATCTGACAGTCCCCGTTATTTTGGGACCAACAATTATAGACACTTTCGCAGAGGTAGTCATAACAGAAACTATTCAAACTATTCTTCGCGAAAACAACAAAACCAAACTAATAAATGTTCTCATCAATGTGGTAATGACAATAATAACTATGGAAACTGGGATTCAAACCAGAACAATAATTACAGTAGAGTATACAGGGATAATTTCAGAGGGAATAATAATCACGGTAGATCTCAACACAACAAAAAGAGATACCAGCAAGCAAACTCTGTACAGCAAGAGTCTCAGGGAGCCTGTAATCAGGTTAACGATAATAAGAACTCTAACGCTATCACTTGTTCTGCTTTCGATTTTGGGAGAGCATCTAAATGCCCCCAATGCACTACATTGTTTGAACCGACTACGGTATCTACCTTAAGTTGTGGTCATCCTCTTCTTGCTCTTCCTGCTGCAGTTGCGCATGATGGGAGAGGATCTCTTATCTTACATAAAGGTCTAGTTAATAATATTCCAGTGGCAGTCCTTTTTTGACTCGGGATGCACTACTATAGGAGTTAGACAATCTCTTATAGATCCTTCCTGTGCTACAGGAAAGGTGGTCAAATGTGTGACATTTGGCGGTACTGTGGAAAAGTATCCAACTGCTATCATTCAAATTGCTACTCCCTTCTTTACGGGAGATGTCCACGCGTGTCTTCTACCGAATCCTATTGCGGATCTTATCCTCGGTCGTATTCATGGATTTAGGGAATGTACCCCACAGCAGATTGCTGCTTGGGAAGAGCAAAATATCCAAGCTACCAATGCTGTGGTCACAAGAGCACAAATTGTCAATCCTCATTGACCAGGTTAAAGTACCTTTTTTCATGCTCCACCTAATTCTTAGGGTTACCTACTATGGAGATTGACTTTTGTCTCTTCGAAGTGTCGCCTCGTCAACTGGGATTGGGGCAGCAGCTCAATTGCAAGGAGTATTTCTGAGACTCTTCCATCCGTGTGATGTAATTTCTCTAGGTATTTAAAATGCTGCACGAATAGAATTACTAAACTCGGTTTTAGACCCGTGAGTTTATTGGCTATGGTATGGTCTAATTCTGAAAGTTACAAAGATTTCTCTCTAGGGAGCGCACATTTCCATTGGTGGAAACCGACCAGAAAAGCGCTTAACTGCTATTCAGAGCAATAAACGTGAAGAGCTCGTGGTCTACTCCGATTATGGCCATAAGCTCTATACAACCATTTCATTTCTCGGTTCAGAGCGTATCCGTGGTTCGGCATAATGTATGGCGGATCATTCTGATCCAGTTGCCCACACGATTCCTCATGGATTGCTTCCTGTCATATATATATTTTTCCTGAATATACAGACCCAATTGTTATAAGGACTTGTTAGTAGATTATTTTTTTTCTCACTTTTTTGAGGGGGAATTTATAACATTTGGTTACCTATGTAATTTATCTAAGAAGGCTCTTAAGTTAGTTGATATTCGGGACCAAAAGATCACTCGGCCACATTTAAATAAATTATTTTTGCAGGATTGTATTGAGAGATTTTCCCAGTTGTCTTTAAGAATTTGTGTGTTATTGATATTTTTCGCAGCACATCATGGAAGATTGCAGAGAGTGTGTCCCCATTGTGGAACTTGAGTTTAGTAAATCAAATACCTGTCCAAGAAGGGAAGCGGATGATGTTCACATCAATCTTCTATTCGAAATGTTATAGATCTA
>JAMPIV010006582.1:112500-338458 GCA_024509875.1 Oreohelix idahoensis | reverse complement strand
TGATCGAAGCAACGGGAAAGATAAGTCTAGCTGTTTAAATTGTCGTCATTGCAAAACCGTAATACTGAGTCCATTTTGCTTTGATCAGGCATGTCTATGTATTTTCATGTATATATGTTAAATTTGTTTTCCATCGTATGTATTTGTTACTAATCGTGGGAGGTAGGGAGGATGAACTGAAATTAAATTCTGCGGCTCTCACGATGCCTGAATTAATTTCGGTCGTTTCTTAGGGCAGTTAAACGATTGCACCTTTGGAAACCCCATTGAGGTTTGACATTGGACTTGTTGTCCAAATCTGCTATCGTTTGACGATTTTGCGTTAGCTGTACTGTCCCGTAGATAATTGGTGTATTTTATTCGTATTCAGTTAATAATTTTATTCAGTTCTGTACCATGTTCGTTACTATTTCGTCCATTCTCCTCTGACTATCATTTATTTTATGATTATTAAATTTTCGTCCGTTATGAGTCCTGTGACGTCATCATTTTTTGCAGTCATTTTTTTTTTTTGTGTGTATCTTGAATATTCAGTTGACCTCCGGTCAGACCTTGCCCTTCATTTGGTCTGTGACATTTCCGCTTATTTTATTTAGTTCATAAATTCATTTTTAATTGTGAAAATGTCTTGTTTGCGTCTAACATTGTTTGTACCCTTTAGTTGCATCATTGCTTGTCTGTCCTCATAATATATATTAATATTACATTAATAATATGATAATTATATGCAATAATACACTTGTAATTTAATTTAATTAATTTTTTTCTGAAATTTAAGGTTAATATGGGACATTGCATAATTATGCAGTGATAGTCCAAGAAAGTAGCACTACAATTTATCATAGATGCCTAGGGCATAATAATATAATATATATATTGACAAAATAAATAATCTTATAGCTACCTTTGAGGTAATAGACCCATTGTATATTATTTAATATACTTTTCTGGTACTAAGAGAGTGACTTAGTACATTGAACAATATAATTCCTAGGAATTATACCCAACATTATTGGATATTGAGATTAATTGTGTGATATAATTACATTATATTTAACAGATATCATAACTATTTATGATATAGTATTATTTAGATACAATATTGTTACAAAATATTGTCTATTAGTTGAACTTAGACATTAAGTTCAGTACTATTGTGATTACTTATATTGAATATTTCTAAGTTGAGTAAGTATAATAATTACTCTGAAGCTACTATTGACTAATTTAATCAGTAATTATCAATAATTACTTACAGATAAAAGTCAAAATGCTTACTATAGACCATTTCGTTAAGATTGGTCGTGAATATGGTTATAAATCTCAAGAACTTCGTCAGTTTGCTGAATCAGAACTGGAAAAATATGAAAGAAAAGAAGAAGAGAAAAAAGCTGCATTAAAGAAAGAGGAAGAAGAGAAAAAAGCTGCATTAAAGAAAGAGGAAGAAGAGAAAAAAGCTGCATTAAAGAAAGAGGAAGCAGAACTTGAGATGAAGCAAATTGCCAAGGAAAATAGATTGAGAGAGATTGCTCAACGTGAAAGAGAAGAGCAAAGAACAATCGCCAAACAGGAAGAAGAGAATAAATTGAAACGAGAGGAAATTATTTTACAACAAGAAATGGAATTGGCGCGTATTAAATTGGAGACAGCAAGATTACAAGCACAAAGTGCTGATGCAAACCAGAATAATAACGCACAAAATGGATCATCATCCAGCCAACCTAAACACTTCTACAACTTTAAATTACCCATTTTCAACTTGAACGTCGACGACCTTTCATCGTTCCTGGCACGTTTTGAACAGACTTGCAAATCTAACCATTTGCCTGAAGAGTCATGGGTACTCAAATTAAATGAATTCTTGGTTGGAGAACCACTGACAGCTTCTCAAAATGCTGACCCATCAATAGCTAATAACTACGGTGTTATTAAGTCCTTGCTTTTACGAAGGTTTCACCTGGACGAGGAACACTGTAGGTTGAAATTTAAGGGAATTTTACCTGAATCTCCAAGGGATTTTGCAGGATTCATTGCGAACATACGCAATACATTTAATAGATGGGTTGAACTGGCAGAAGTCAACAAATCATACGACAAATTAGTTGATTTACTACTGCGGGATAAGGTATTATCTTCAGTTAGCCAGCCATTTTTTGCATACTTGCAGGAGCGTAAACCAGGTACCATGGACGAGTTAGAAAAAAATTTCTTTAAACTACTGTTCGGCACATCCGAATGCAACCATTTCTAACTCCTCATTAAGAGAACCTCTACCTGTGGCGTCTAATATGGCCTACAATCATAATAACAAACAAAGACATCACAGTGTAGACAGAAGTAGGTTCCAAAGAAATCACAATGTTAACTTTCAGAAGGGACATAATAATGATTTCAACAATAAAAATGAGTTCAACAGAGGTAGATCACGAGATAGAAATTATTCACCTCAAACAAACTACCACAATGGTCAACATAACACTCATTATAATCGATCACATACTCCCAATAATAATAGTAACTGGAATGGTAATAATCATGGCTCGAGACATCGAGATAATAGTTACTATAGAGGACGACGAGATAATTCTAACAATTATACTCGGAATCGATCTCATTCTCGGGGATCATCTCATTACAACCATAATACAGGGGCGGCAGTTACAAATAATACTACCCCTATAGCTCAGGTCCCACTTGACAATAATACAACACAGTCTTCTGCTGCATGTGTTGCTATTAATTATAATGTGGCAAATAGTTGCCAGCAATGCAATCTTATTTTTCAGAAGGCGAAAGAAACAGTGCTTAACTGCGGACATATTATACCACAGGTAGGTCTTGCAGTCAACGATGGAACAGGCCTATTAATTTTTAACAGAGGATTAGTTAATGGATCCGTCGTCTCAGTGTTGAGGGATTCGGGATCCACAACGATTGGTGTACGACAGTCGCTGGTACATCCCAGCTGTGCAACGGGGGAATATGTCCGTTGCATGACTTTTGGTGGAACAATAGAGTTTTACCCCACAGCTATTATTCATGTTAACACTCCTTTTTTCACAGGGAACGTGAAAGTATGTATGCTAAAAAAGCCTATAGCTGATTTGATGGTCGGTCGTATACACGGCAGTAAAGATTGTACTCCATATGAGATTATAGAATGGGAGAAACGTAACCTATGCACTGGAAACGCCGTGACGACTAGAGCGCAGACTCAACTCATGGAGAAAGTTGATGATAATAAAATGGATGCAGACAACCAAGAGGAATTTGTAGTCAATTCACCTATTGACAGGGAAACATTTGCAACCAAACAAAAAGAGGATAAATCTTTAAAAAAATTTTTTTTAAGTTGGTCGATAAAGTTGACAATCTATCCTCAGGTAATAATAACAAACATTGTTTTGTTATTAAAAATGACATATTGATTAGATGTCATTTTTAATGACAAATCACAAATGAAACAACAAGTTATGGTCCCATATACTTTTAGACGGTACATTCTTCAACATGCACATGACTCACATTGTGCTGGACATATGGGATATACTCGAACACGATCTCGAGTACTGTCTTCATTCTTTTGGCCAGGGGTGTCAAGAGATATTTCGCAGTATGTACGTTCCTGTACTACATGCCAAGAAGTGAAAGCACGTGGAGCTTTTCACACGGCGCCTATTCAGGCTTGCGATATCTCAGTGAGACCTTTTGACAAGATGGCAATAGACATTATTGGTCCATTGCTACCATCGGCCAGAGGACATAGATTCGTCCTTACGTGCATTGATTTGTGCACACGATGGCCAGAAGCTATCCCATTAAAGACCACCACTACCACAGATGTAGCTGATGCACTACATCTCATCTTTTCTAGAATAGGGTTTCCTAGAAAACTTTTATCAGACCATGGGTCGCAGTTTATATCTGACACCATGAAGGAAGTCATGAAAACTTGGGACATTGATAGGAATTTAAGTAGTATTTATCATCCGATGAGTAATGGTGCGGTTGAAAGACTTAACCGTACACTTAAACAACTACTACATAAGGTTACTGCTAAGCACCCTCATGACTGGGACAGAGCACTCCCAGCTGTTCTATTTGCTTATCGGGAGGTACCGCATGAACAAACTGGCTTCTCTCCCTTTGAATTAGTTTTTGGTGCTCCCCCAAGAGGTCCTATGGGACTAATAAAAGACTTATTAATTGACGACGAGATGACTCAGGACACTCAGTCATCTTACGAATATGTGATTAATCTTCGGAAGAACATTATTGAGTCTTGCCAGTTGGCAACAGCTTCTTCTGAGGCTGCAAAAGCTAAGGCTCGATCTCTACAAAATAAGTCTCGACGATTACGCCAATTATTCCCAGGCGACGAAGCTTATGTATTACTTCCTCACAATAACAATAAATTATTGATATCTTGGAATGGTCCTTACAAAGTCATTGATAAAATTTCCGACGTTGATTACGTCTTAGATATCAAGGGACACAAAAAGATATTTCATATTAACATGCTCAAGCAATTTCATACACGTCCTGAACACTTACAGTCAATTTTTCATGAACTAGATGACAACACAGTATCCACTTGTCATTATACTAACTTATCTGTCATCCAGGAAAAGAAGATTCTTCTTCCTGAGGTACAGTTACCGTTACCTGTACCAGTAGTTCAACCTACTGAATCTTGGCGGGATGTAACCATCTCTTCAACGGTTACACCGCAACAGCGTCTACAGATTGCTAATCTATTACAATCTTATCCAGATGTGTTGACCGACGTCCCGGGTCGCACATCGGCTATCAGTCATGACATTACTCTCAATGATGATACACCTATTCGTGTACATCCCTATTCTGTTCCTTTACATTTCCTTGCTAAAACTACTAAGGAACTTGAACAGATGTTGTCTCTGGGAATCATTGAGACTAGTAATTCGCCATTCTCTTCTCCATTAGTGATTGTCCGGAAGAAGGACAATAACATTAGACTATGTGTTGATTATAGAAAATTAAATGCTAAGACTATAGTTGACAGCGAACCACATCCACTTATTGACGACTTACTGCCACGTCTATCTAACGCAACTATATTTAGTAAGATAGACTTAACTAAAGGTTATTGGCAGATACCACTGACCGAAAAGGCTAAGTACTACACCGCATTTTCCACGCCACAAGGTCTATACCAGTGGAATGTGATGCCTTTTGGGCTTGTTAATGCGCCAGCTACCTTCATTCGCCTGATGCGACAAATTTTATCAGGTAGACCAGACGTTATTACATATATTGACGACATATGCTTGTTTAGTTCGTCGTTTGAGGAACATGTTTCGGGACTTAGATATGTTTTTGACACTCTAAGGAATTATCATCTAACTGCTAAACCTACAAAGGTGCAAATCGCGTGTAATGAGATAACCTTTTTGGGACATATCATTGGATCGGGATATATCCGAACGTTACCTAGTACAGTCTCCAAAATTCTAAACATAGCAGTTCCTCATACGAAGAAACAGGTCAGGAGTTTGTTAGGATTTGTTCAATATTACAGTAGATTCATACCAAACTTGTCATCCATCACGGCTGTATTGTCTTCATTGTTAAAAAAAGATATGCCGGTGAAGGTGACATGGACTGGTACATGCAATGAAACTTTCAACAAAATTATAAATTTGTTCTCACATGAACCAATTTTAAGACTTCCCGATGCTTCCAAAAGATTTTTCTTACGAACAGATGCTAGTAACTACGGCATTGGTGCATGCCTGCTCCAGAACCATGATGGCATTCTACACCCCACCTTATATATATCAAGAAAGCTGAAGCCGGCAGAAACGAAGTATTCAACAGTCGACAAGGAACTTTTGTCCGTGATCTGGGCAATAACGAAGCTTGAGAAGTTCCTCCTCGGTGCTCCCTTCACCATACAGACGGACCAACGTGCTGTGGCCTCTTTGCGTCGATCTAATCATAAGAGCCAGAAACTTGCCAGATATTCAATCATCCTACAGCCATTCGAGTTCTCCATTGAACATATTCCTGGCACTGAAAATTGTGTGGCAGATGCATTGTCACGTAATCCTATTGACGACGAATAATCAATATTGACACTCTTAACCTATTTTAATCAGCACTACATTGGATTGAACGAAGTATCAGCTATAAAGGAACTAACCTTGCCTTTAATTTAAACTGTATAAACACTATATGCATCACAGAATTGAATTAAAAGACAATCAAGGTATATATAGACATTCAAACTTCGTCTAACGTCCATACACGAGATATGAATACTCTTTGAACAATCATGGATTTATGTCTGACGACAAACCGAACTGATGTTCCTGTGTATACTTAATTCTTGGATGCTAGGATAAATGACATTTCTTTCCAACGTAAACGTTTGAACATTTTTGCCTAAAAGAATTCATCAGGATCAAGACTACGGATGGATCATCATATCCTATACTAATTAATTAGTTAACTTAACTTCTTAATTGAATTATTATCAATAAAATGAAATGTGAGAAAAAAATGAAATGAAAGAACAAAAAAAAGAGAAAGAAATACTAAAAGAAGAAATTATGAAAAGAGAAAATAAATCTCACACAAGTATTAGATTAATAATTTTTTTTTTAATGTACCTATACATTATTTAGTTACTTAAATTAGATAGTTATTATTCACTAACACTTAATACACACAATTAAGTTAAACTTATATTCGAATTTCTTTCTATTTCTTCTTACTTAGTTTGTCTTTTCTTCTCTCATAACATCGCGTTACATTAGAACCTTAATAATTTAACTCTTAATTTAATTAATTAATTTAATTTTAATTAGTCAAATTAATTCCTATATGACATACTAATACGACAGACCTTACTTTAATTTAATTTTCTCATTCACTATTAACATTGGACATTTATTTAGTTGATATAATAATATGTATAATATTGATATATAATGTGATTTATGATTAGATGACTATGACAAATAGTTAGTTGACACGACCGCAACACGGTTCTACTCAGAACATCGTCGGCCATATGTCACAATTGTGTTAAATTTTTTTGAAAAATTGTTAAGTCGGATAGATATTGAAAAAAAATCTATCGATTTTTTTTTCCCCCGGTGTACAGGGAATTGTTACGGTATATGATATTAACGCCGTCTGCTAAAGGTTACCAGACGTGCAATTGTAAAGGTTAAGACATTTAATATATTGCGATAGATGTTTCAATTACTGAACGCTTCATACACGATCGATTATGACGTGTATAGCGTTGTTTAGGACACAGTCGGTAACTAAGAAACCATACCCTTTTTACATTGACCGTCAAGCTGTTAAGACGCGTCTGACTTTCCTTCCAATGTTGAGCATGGTATTGCCATACAGATATATTTTATGCAAGTACGGACATGGGTCAGTCCATTGCTATTACGAAGATTTGAAATGATTAAAGGTCAGTACGAAAGTGAAAATTAAGGAAGGATGAATTACAGTCCATAGTATTTGATTTTACCAGACTCATAGACTCACTGTCGGCCGTTGGAAAACCCCAACCGCGCGTGCATACAGCTATGACAATCTGCATACAGTAAATTGATTATTGGACAAGGACTGATAGGATATCTACATATCTATGCCATATATTTTCAAGTTATAATATGTACCTTTGTGATCAACATGCATGAATCGTCTTGACGTGTAAACTGTATTAAATATTTGTGGACTCTATGAACCGATTTGTCACATCAATCGTATTCCCAGGTTCAATTATTGTTCAGAATCTTCCACCCCTGCATTCGCGTAATCTTACATAGAAGGCACGATACACGATCACTCAAGAATATCAAGAAGATAAAACAATGGCCAGACATTTATAACTGTTTTATTAATATCACATGGAACATTGTTCAGAGCTAACCAAACCACGCCTTGCAACACGCCACTTGCAACACACCACTTTTCAGACATGGGACAGCCACAAAAACCACTCCAAGAATTTTTTTTCCAACTATTTCATAAATGGCCCAATAGAGGGTTAATACTTTTTGTCCGGTCCTATAAAGTCAGAATCTAACTCTATTCTTTTCTGTGGCAAGGTCCGAGCTGTCTACGTTGACGATTCCTGGAATGCAGTGCCGTATGTCAAACTTTTTCTACGTTATATCGTAGGTTCCCGGCCCACGCTTCCACCTGGCGTTTTCGACAATACTACCAATCAGCGCAAAGGTTTATTCGCGCCTCAAATGCCAGCCAATTTATGAAAAAGTTCAAGTTATTTTGTTTTTTATTACTCCAGGCGAAATCTCCGGTTAATATGTCTAACCTAAGACTGATTTTACTTGAGTATCCCTTTTTTCCCCGTACAATAACAGGTGTCCTTTCGCCATTCAGGCAGATACTCGCCGATTTCGGAGGTACCCATTAGAGCTGGGTCGGCTCAGGAGCCGTTCAAGTTATTCCAGTCCCTGGTCGACGACACGTCTTCAAATGTCCTCGCCAGGGCTCGAATTATTCCCAGTTTAAGTCCCGGTCAACGACACTTCTTCAAATGTCATCACCAGGGCTCGAACCTGGATCCTCAATCGCCAGCGCAGTGTGGTAACCATTACACCAGCGCGGCTCCCGTTCAAATTATGAAAACTGTTCCTCATGTAATATTTCCCATGACTCATGCGTTTGAAAATTTCGAACAGTCATCCTCTGTATAAAGAATTGCTACATCCGACAATTCTTGGTACTGTTTACATTTCAACTTCTTACATTTATCCTGATCATAACCAGTTTGTCCGGACGTTTCCTTACATTATTCGTGTCTGTACCTGCCACCAATTTGCTAATTGACCGGCACTCCTTGTGTAAACACACATGGGACCACTCCACGAAAATGATCTCCCAGCCAAGCTGCGCTGATGGGTATCACCTCTGAGGTAAACAAACACGACACGAAATGACTGGAAGGAGTGTAAAAATTGACACGAAAAATACCAATTGCCCGTCGGAAGATAGGAAATTAGAATGTGCTAACAATTGAATAATGCACATAATTCAGTACGCACAACAAATGTAGTTCAAAACTGCCGGAGAGGAGAAGAGAGCGCACAAATTTATGTCACACAGAGGACATATCGAAGCAGATATACGTTACAGAGTACAGATAGAAGCAGATAGAAGTTACAGAGTACAGATCGAAGCGGAACAGAAAAGATAATACTTACATAAAGGCTGATCTTATTTAAATTCAAACTGCTATCAAACGTAAAAACATAAAAGATTTTATCAAAGTAGATCTTTACATAGCATCCGATTGACAGTGTGGTAAGAGCGCTAGTCTATCGCGGCAAAGGTGCCAGGTTCGAATCACGGTACCGACACGCTCCAGTCTACTCAGCTGTAAATGGGTACATGACTCTGTTATTTGAGTTAGGGAAGAAAAAAGACTATGAGGGAGGCCACAGAGGCAAATGAGGCCCAGAAGGGGGCCATGAACAAAAAACATTGAGAACCCCTGATCTAACCAAAGTTCTTCACAGACGCGTTACTGCACAATCGATGAGGTGCCGATAAAGTAGGATTGTAGAGTCAAGAGTCGTGGAGTCGGTCGTTTTTTTTTTTAGTGGAGTCACAGCCGGTATAAAAATGTCCAGACTCCGGCTCTCGAATTTTAATACATATGACTAGTAAATACTGTAGTCGGAACTGGCAGTCGGGAGTCTGAATTCTAAGATTTCAGGAGTCGGAACATTTTTTGGCCGACTCCACAGCCCTGATAAAAAGCTAAACAACTGATAACACCTTACATCGTATAAGACAGGTTTTTCTTTTTTACTGATACAACAGCTAGGTTGTTTTTTGGACACAATTTTGCGGACTAATGCATCGAAGCACATCAAATTTGCAAGGTCTTGAGGGATTTCATTACATATGTTGGATAAAATGAAGGGGTCAGAGCAATAAAAAAAAACATATAAGCAAGAAAGATAAAGTGATGAGATCAGGCTAGGGGACAGAGGGTGTGGTCGACGGGGTGGGAAGACGCAAAAATAAAAGGCTAAAAATAGATGGAAGCACACATTCATCCTGAGAGGAAGAAATGTGTACTACAAGAGATCATTATGGTTATCGTCCGTTCTGTTGTCTCCCTTTTCTATCTATCTATCTATCTATCTATCTATCTATCTATCTATCTATCTATCTATCTATCTATCTATCTATTTATCTGTATGTCTGTCTGACTGAAGGTCTATCTGTTTATCTGCCTGTCCGTGCTTCCATCCATCCGTCCGTCGCTTATCCGTCTGTCCGTCCGTCTCTCTGTGCGTCTGAGGGTCCGTTCCCCTGTATCTGTGACTTTCTTTTTGTATGTCTGCTCTGAATCATAAACTAAATAAATAGAAAGACAGACAGAAAGACAAGTAGGCAGGCAGTCAAACAGACAGACCAGACAGGCAGAAGACAGTCAGACAGACAGACAGACTAGACAGTCAGAAGACAGACAGACAGACAGACAGACAAACATGACAAAAAAGGCAGGCAGACAGACAAAGGACCAGGATTCCTCGCATAACCTCGGATATCCTCCTGCAGTCTTGGCTTACAAAAATAAAACCTCTGACACTATATGAAATGAAAGTGCGACATCCATGTCTCTCAGACGTTACCTTGCCAGAACGTGCCTGGCATCGGATTTGAACTTCTGGTGTAGCTTCTGTGCAATTTTTAAATGCTAAGGGGGGGGGGAAAGAAGGATGTGGAAGGCGGATAAGTACGTGGTCGAACAAACTAAGAAATGTAGAGAGATAATTTACCAACAATCAGAAACGAACAAACTTGAATGGCGAACAACGTTCTAATGTGGCGTTACGGAAAATTTATCTCTTTGGTAACTGACGTCCAAATAAGAAGACATATGAGGGTCTTAACTGATGATATCAACAGAAACGGATGAATTACTTTTAGAATTTTTTTTTTTTTTTATTAACAAAAAATCGTTTGCTCTCTTTCATTTATGCTTATTCTCTTGCTTTTTTTAATGATGTATTTTAGAAATTGCGTACAGTCTCTTTCTCTTTAATGTCAACATAAATGTTCCTGCCTCTTTAATTTACACACAAAACCCCCCACCTTTTAAATTTACGCACACAACCTCCCACCTTTTTTATATACACACACAGAGTCCCATCACTTTCATTTGCACATATAGTCTCCCGACTTTTTAATTTACATACAATCTCCCGTCTCCGTTCTTTACAAACCCAGTCGCGCGCTTTTGTTATGTTACACTCACAATCTCCCGAATCTAATTTACCAACACGGTCTCTCGCCTCTTTAATTTACACACCCAGTCTCCTGCAGTTTTAATTTACACACCCAGTCTATCGCTGTTTTAATTCAAAGACACAGTATCCATCCTTTTTAATTTACACACACAGTATCCCGCTTTATTAATTTACACACAGTCTCCAGCAGTTTTAATTTACACAGTCTCCCGCAGTTTTAATTTACACACAGTCTCCAGCCTTCTAATTTACAAACACTGTCCCTGTCTTTGAATTTACATACACAACGTCTCCTGTTTCTTTAGTATACACGCACAGCTTTTCACCTTTTTAATTTACATATTTACTGCCGTCGAGTTCTTCTTTCACGAGCTCGTGTCTCCTCATTGAGTTGGTAGGAGGTGAAGGAAGAAAGATGAGTTCTTTTGTATATGACTTCCTTGTATAGCCTCTTTTGTATGCAGCGGTTACAGCAGTAATGGTCTCGGTATTAGCTACAACAGCTGCAATTGTTGTGGGGACGGGAAAACCTTAGGTGTAATACATAAATAAAAAAAATAAATTTATGTATCTACTTTGGTGTAATAGTAGTTGCAGCGCTAATATATAGAAATACAAGTAGCAGTAACAGAGAAAATAGGGGTAGCCACTAAAAGTCGGCCCAGTGGTGGCAGACGAAAAAACAGCAGTGGAAGTACAGTAGAACTCCATTTATCCGAACCCCTTGGGACCGAGCATCGTTCGGATAATCAAATTTTCGGATAATTGGATTACATAATGTATCGAGTACATGTACACATATTTCTAAAAATAATTAACCATCACAAGGAAAATACACTATAAAACATATTTACTTGTACTGTAATAATAATACCCACACTGTATTAGATCACTGTATCACCAAAATCTTTCATTACACTGCAGTGCATGTACTACTTGTATTAATTATTTTTTTTTAAGTAAGAGAAATGTTTTCAAAATAACATTACAAACGATTCAAAACCAGGCGCAACTTACGTATACATGTACTTGCACAGATGTAGCCCACTATTTAAAATAATGAGGAATCCTCTTTTGCACCAAACTGGATAGTTTCCTTTTGGCTGCTAAGTCCTGCATTCTCTTCAACAGCAGAAGCTGTGTAGGACAGCTGTCATCTTCTTGCTCGTACCAAGCCATCGCTGTTTCTAGTGCTATAAAGGCCTTTTCAGGACTTGGTCGACGTTTTGGGTTTTCTTCATAATCTACAAGTACATCATGTACTTCTGAGGAGTCTTCATCATCGGTCACTACATGTATTTGGTTTTCTTCTTGCACAAAAGACAACATTTCTTCGTCATTCAAAAACTGAAAACCAGAATCATTATCATCTTCTAGCCACATGTGTGCATCATCTTTGTCACAGTCCGAAAATCCGGGCATTGCTTGAAACAGTTCCACAACTTCATTTATACAATCATCATTTGTGTCCACTGCAGTAGTTTCATTTCCTCCTTTTTTCCCAAGCAATCTATTCCAAGCCTTGTTGAGATTATCTTGTGACAGGGTGGTCCAAGCATCAGCTAACATATAGCAGCAGTCTTTGAGATTAAGCTTGTTGGAAAACGCCACCACACTTTCTTCATCTTCAGCCAACAATAAACGACGCAGGACTTCCTTCTTGTACATCTTTTTAAGCTTTGCTATAACACCCAGATCCATTGGTTGAATCAGTGCTGTTACATTGGGAGGCAGAAAAATTACTTTAAAATTTGCATCAACTGCATTCAATGTATCCGTCTCTGGATGAGATGGTGCATTGTCCAGTAGAAGAATTACTTTTCCAGTTTTCTTTTCTTGTTCTCTCAACCTCTTCACATTTGGGATGAACTGATTTGTATACCAATCAAGAAATATTTCACTATTCATCCAAGCACTCATCTGTGCTTTGTAGCACAATGGGAGACATGTCACATTCTTTAAACAACGTGGTTTTTTGGCTTTGCCGATCATTAGCACCGGTAAACGATGACTTCCACTGGCATTCGCGGCTACCAAAATTATTACTCTCTCTTTGCATTTTTTAAACCCAGGGGCAGCTGCTTCGCGCTGAGATGCAAGTGATTTTTGAGGCAATGATTTCCAGTGTAAGCCAGTCTCATCGGCATTATACACATCATCGAGTGAATAACCTTCTTCTTCCAAAAAAGCCAAGAATGTTTCTTTAAAATTTTCAGCGGCAGTTGCATCACTAGATAAAGATTCCCCTTGAATCTCCAATTCTCGTATGCCATGACGAGATTTAAAGTGTCTTAACCATCCCTCGCAAGTGAAGACACAGTTTCACCTTTTCCTAGTCTCTTGATAATTTCTGTTTTCGTTTCAATTGACAAAACATTGCGGTTCCTTTTATATGCTTTAGGCCTACAGGAAGATGCCATATCGCACAGAGAAATACGTGTACACCAAAATTATTCTGCTGTAGTAGCAGACACAATTATTTTAAGTTGAACTGTCTGTTTAGCCAGTGTTCTGCCTAGAACGCACACGTACACTGGATTGGTAAACCAGATATTAACTGACTTTATGATCTAACTGACTTCCTGTACGTAAGCGACCGACCATTAGCCCATCCCATCCTCTACAAATTGTTCGCACACATTTGAAGCTTGCCGCATCAAAAGATTCAGAAATGTAGTCTAACGTGACTGGTGGCGCCTGATTTTTTTTTTCTAAAAAAAGTGTTCGGATAATTGGATGTTCGGATAATTGGGGTTCGGATAAATGGAGTTCTACTGTAGTAGCAACGGTAGCCGTAGTAGTAGTAGTAGTAGTGGTATTAGTAGTAGTAGTAGAAGTAGTAGTAGTAGTAGTTGTTGTTGTTGTTGTTGTACTTGTAGAAGTAGTGGTGGTGGTAGTAGAAGTAGTAGTAATTTGTTTTGTTATTGTTTGAGTGATGGTTATCATCATTAGTACAAGCGAGAGTGTTAGCTGTAGCAACATTTGTAGAGTTTGCAATTAATTTCTGCTATACGCCAACAAATGAACATCTTTGGACTCGTTGTTGCTGTAGCACCTTGTGTAGAGTTAGCTATTGGCTTACGTTGTTTGCCAATAAGTAAACGTCCATCTATTTATTGTCTTATTCAAGCGCAGGAAGTGAAATTCCTGCACTTAACAACACAACGGGAGAATGTGTTCGACAGGCTGTCATTTCTCGTTGAGCTAATAGACTCCTGTGGTAATGAGAATACATCTGGGAGAAAATTATCTCTCAATTTTCCGCTAGCACGAAATTGTGATCTTGTCTCATAGATCGTGAATTAGCCAAATTAATATATACGTAATTATTAGCCAATATCCATTCCTATTCCTTTTTGAGGAATAATAATAAAGCTCATTGACAAGGGCAGAATACTGTGCGAAATTTCTCATTCTGCTCCAATCATTGCCAATGTGATACCTGAAAAAAAGGGGTGGGGCTACGGAACGCCGCCTGGGAAGACGTGAGGGAATTTCGAGGAAGACGTAAGGGTAGAATTGAAAAACAAAAAATTATCAGCAAAATGTAAATTTGAAAATGTCATGTCCTGGTGTGTGAATGACTTTATGTTTATTTTATTTCAAAACTATTTTAATACACAGGGTGTCCTTAAAGTTGCAAATTTGTTTAGCATATTAATTACGAATAAACTTTAAAAACAAAATTCTTTTTAGATCGTGCAACTGATTGAAAATGGCGACACTAGAGGAAAATGTTAACAGTGTGGTGGAAAACCTGAGTAAATGTTATGTCACGACAGATGGCTGATATGTTGAAGCATAACCATTTGAATTGAATTAAAACACGATAATAGATGGTTTTAAGTGCCGTTTACAGTGAGCGTTTATCATGCGTACATCCAAAGTTGTTAAAGTTTAAAGTTGCACTAGAACTTTATGGACATCCTGAATTGTACAGTGTAGACAATAACGTCTAGCAGCGTCAATAAGATTCTTCTTCTTTCCTTTTTGATCCTTGGCCGCTGACTGCCAAAGCAATCAGTGCCCATCACACCTGGTGACGTCTTGCAGGGCAGTAACGAACTGTCTCCACCGTGCTCAGTCGGCCAACATCCTTCGTGTGGTTCCCTAGCTCTGGTTGCATCTGTGCCTCCAGTATTCTCCGCCATGTAGCTTTTGGTCAGCCCCGTTTTTGCTTTATTTCTGGAGTCCATAGCTTGGCAGTTGTGGTGATGTTATCATGGGTTTTTTTTTTTCTTAGGGTATGGCCAACCAATTTCCAGTGTCTACCCACTATGATAGTGCGCATGTCTTCTCGGTGGCTCCAGTTAGCAGCTCTTAGTTGGTGATGGTGTCCGGCCAGAATTATGATTAAGTAAGCACAAACTACTGCGCTTAGTCGCCACCAGGTATGCCCCTGTCTTCTTCTACGTATTTATACTAAACATGTTTTGAACATTCATTCGTTTGCAGCTGTCTGTGGGGCATATGCATTCAACAAATAAACGCCAAGCCGTCTTGTCTCGGGCTATCTGTTCAAAATATTTCTACATCCCTATTATCCCCTACTGTTTATCCCCTTCACGTCCATCTACTTTTCTTATCTATGTGTTTTTGATCGCCCTCTGTTTATCCTATCATGGAGATTCCAGTAGATGTACTACCCTGTAATGTTATCAGCTAGTTGTCTCAACGTGTGCCCAATACATCGCCTGAATATTCTCCTCACATCTTTTCCAGTGATGTATCTGGTTCTTCCCATTAGTTCCACATTTTGTCACTCCTGTTTTCAACTTTAATAACAATGGTGTTGTCGTTTTTTAGTTGTCAACTAAAAGTAATTTGCATTTTTGTAATAAGTTGCCGTTAAATGTCTTCAAACCCTAATTGTAATCAATTGAATTGAGACATCATCTCAAGGTTTTTCCATATATTCTTCGTGCCCTTCATGTCTGTCTCCAATTGTCTTCTTCATGTGTTTCTTGGTCTCTCTCCACCTCTTTTATCCTGGGGATTCCAGAACAAGAACTGCCTAGTAACGCTATCAACAGGTAAAAGTTACTTAAAGGCTACACTTATTGTATATTCCAAATACCGGAAAACAGACATGATTTTTTTCAGGTATATACGAGATTTAGAGAGCGTCCGATTGACAGACTGGTTAGAACGCTAGTCTCTTGTGACAAAGGTGCCGGGTTCGATTCACGGTTTCAAGGATACATTTGTATCGTCTTCTAGTGTTTGATACACACTTACAGCTCTGAAAGTCTCTTGTCCATTGGTTTTCACTTCTTTTCATCACTTGTTTCCAGTCTACCTAGGTATAAATGGGTACATCACTTTTAGTTAGGGAATGAAATAGCAGCGGTTTAGGGAACTAGTCACCCCACCTCTCGATACTGGACCTAGTATGGCGAAGTCTCTAACACTTCACTCCCCTACATCAGTATCTGCTATGGGACAACTTTTACCTTTTTTATATCTATAGAGAGCTCGGTGTTTCTGACGTAGAACCCGAGTGCTGTATAGTTGCTTATCACTGGCTTAACGTCTCTGTCCACTGACCTTTTCCTTATGCCATATCTATATAAAAAATAGGCTGTAAAAGGTGTCCACCAATATTGTCTCTTGCCGTGACTGTTAAAAGCAGGGCCGGCCTTAGTAATTATAAACATGTAATGCTTGGCTGGCAAAGTGGATAGTGGCGATTCGCTCCCGTGGCTAGGCGGTGGGTGCCTTTCGGAAGGTCCTGGTTCGATTCCCGGTAAGCCTATCACTTCATTGTTTTTCTATTGTCTGGTCTTCTACTTCTTTATTTCTCACTGAGTGCCTGATAACATACCTTTGTGTGTTGTTTGTTTATTTATATACCTTAGTAATTGCGAGGCCAGATCAGGACCACTCTGGCTGGTCTCGTCGGTCTTTAGATTATTGTTATGTTGCAACGGTTTTTACTTTAGAATATAGTTAACAAATATTGATATGGTTTTAATTTTAAAACAGTTGATGTTGAATATACTCGTGGTACCTTATATGAAATAACCTTCGTTCCTTTTTTTTTTTTTAAACTGTAAGTAGGAGCCCAGTGCGGAGCTCCTTGGAAGCCCGTGTCCCGATTCGGTTAAATAAATTAAACCGACCTAAGGCCGGCACTGGTTTCAAGGATACATTTGTATTGTCTTCTAGTGTTTGATACACACTTACAGCTCTGAAAGTCTCTTGTCCATTGGTTTTCACTTCTTTTCATCACTTGTTTTCAACAAATGTTCAGCCTCTTGTACGTCCACAAAGTATTCTTTGTCTAGTAGTCCGGAGTCGGAGTCCGTAAAGCAGTCTAATGTTGATTCGATATTATTCTGGCAACTCCTGCAACGTGGCTGGTACGTGTCTGCACAACACGGGAAGTAGCATTTAAGATATCTCAACAAGCAGAAGAGTAACGAACATACCGGAACGAACACCAAGAACAAAAGCAGCTGAGGGCTATCACCTCCGGGGCGCATTCCCATAGTCAGCCATGACCGAAGCGGCTACTCCTACTACTTTGTCTAACCTTTCATTATTTCACCTTTCATTATTTCACCTTTCATTCCTACATCTTCCATGATCTCGTTATTTCTACGCTTATGTTTTCGTGAAATGTGCACATTTCGGTTTTTTTTCTGAATACAGTATATATAACTTCTCTCAATACTTTTATTTCTGACTATGTCGTCCCTCCTGTTAACTCTGTATAACCCCTGAATCTACCCTCATCTATCTTTTTGTCATCTTTATTACTGCTTCCAGCCATCTATTTCCGAATCTGTCTGCGATCCTGGGTATCTGTATCTAACAAATGTTAACAACAATGATTTCATACAGAACACCCTTCTATATCAAGTCTATCTTCTCTGCGTCGATTATGTTTCCGCATCTTTCTGGTTCTCACAATCCCTCCCCCCCCCCCCCCCCCCCCCCCCCCCCCCCCCCCCCCCCCCCCTCCCACTAACGCCAGAGTTTGTGTAGTTACATTAACGTGTTCTCGCCGTGTGTTTGTGCCAGACAGGACAATGTTTGAATTACGGCTCAGACAACTCCAAGTGTTAGTTCATTAAAGTAGTCTTTCCTCTCGCTCAGCGTTTTTCATTTGTTTTTTTAAATTTTAATTTTTATTTGCTGTGGAGATCAAACAAAATCAGGTCAGTCTCCACAATAGGCAATAACAATTGGTATCTTTAACATCTCCCTCTACTCTCTCATTCTTTTCTCCTCTGACAATTTTTTAGATCTTTTTTTTCGTGTCTAAAGAATCGACAATCTTCTGGTGTGTTCTTCTTCTTTCTTGTGTCGCTCATTCCTTTTCTTATGTCTTATTTCTCTCTCCTCTCTCTATTCTCTCACTCTCAGCTTTGGTCAGAGACTACGTTGATAGATACTGAATTATACGTAGATGTGTTCCATTTGCCAGAGTCGCTGTGTGTGTTAATATATTCAAAAGAGTTTCGGTCTATACTGGCACATGCAGCCGTGTCATTCTAATGTTTTATCAACCTGTTCTGCCAGATATACTTACTTACTTAGTCGTTCCCCTTCTACCGTGAGGTGTAGAGGTTTGGAAGAGAGAGCGCCAGACTATTCTATCGGCTGTCTTCCTCCTGGCCTGGTTCCATTCTAGTCCTCGGTCCTTCAAAGATTGTCTAATGTTGTCCTCCCAGCGGACTCTGGGTCGTCCTCGGGGTCTGGATCCTTGGCTCTTTGTTTCCCATGCTTGTCGTGGTAGCCAATCTTCTCCCATTCTGCAGACATGGCCAAACCATCTTAGTTGGGACTGTTCTACTTGGGTCTGTAGGGGGTGGCATTTTAGGCCTTGACGTATCGTCTGGTTGCGTACCATGTCTCTTCTTGTTACTTCAACCACCTTCCTCAGATACCTCATTTCTGAGGTTTGGATCTGGCTTTTATGGGTTGTAGTCATTGCCCATGACTCGCATCCATATGTCAAGACTGGGACATAGGTGGAGCGGTATACAGCCATCTTCGTTTTCTTACCAACCTCTCTCTTGCTGAGGAATCCTCGATTTATGGCCTGAAAAAGTCTCCCAGCTGCTGCTTTTCGAGTGGCCAACTCTTCTTTGATGCCTCCCTTTCGGTCTATAATAGCTCCGAGGTATTTAAAGTGGTCGACCTGCTCCAGGACCTGTTCTCCCAGCTTAATCTGATGTCTTCTTTCTTCTCGTGATATCACCATGGATTTTGTTTTAGAGCTGCTTATGACCATCCCTCTCTTCTCCAGCTCTTCCTTCCAGACTTGCAGGTTGGATTGAAGATGCGCCTCTGATTTAGCAATCAGGGCAACATCATCAGCAAATGCCAGCTCTGAAATATAGACCTGTCTCATCTTCCAGTACCCCACTGAATACTTTTTTGTTCTCTCCTTACATGCCGTGATGACATCGTCCATAAGGAGTATAAAGAGGTAAGGTGATAGGATATCACCTTGTCTTACACCAGTGGTGGTCCTGAACTCTTCTGACTTATGGTTTGCTGTCCTCACATAATTTCTGCAAGACTTGTAGAAGCTCTGTATAGCATGAATCAGAGGTGCTGGAATATTCTTCCTTGCCAAACAGTCCCAAAGTTTGCTCCAAGGGACCCTGTCAAATGCCTTTTCCAGATCTATGAAACAAAGATGGATCTCACTCTTATACTCAAGGGCCTTTTCACTCAGCTGTCTGAGTGTGAAGATTAGGTCTTGAGTACTTCGGTTTGCTCGGAATCCGCACTGGACCTCATCCAATTGTGGCTCAGCTAGGCGTCGGAGTCTCTGCTCTAGGATTCTAGAGTAGATTTTTCCAGGGACACTGAGAAGGGATATGCCTCTATGGTTTCCACACTGTCGATTGTCACCCTTTTTGAAAATTGGTGTTATGATGGCGATCTCCCAATCCTTTGGTATGGTCTTGTTGCACCATGCTGCCTGTAGGACCCTTAAGAGTAACAGGTCGCCTGATGCTCCCATGTACTTAACCATTTCTGGTGTTATACCATCATGCCCTGCTACTTTGCCCATCTTGATTTTCTCCAGTGCTGCCTTCAGTTCTTCCATCTTTATGTCATCTTCATCACCATTGGTTTCCTCTTCTGTGCTAGTGGTTATCATTTCTGATGTGTGACCTTGCTCACCATCAAGGAGTTCTGAGAAATATTCTTTCCATCTTTCCATTACTTCCTTCGGGGCAGTAAGCAATTTGCCTTGCTTGTCCTTTATAAATTTGAGAGGGCATTGTTTTTCCTTCCTCATGTTCTTTAGGGTCTTATAGAACAATTTCTGGTTTTCTTGTGCATCTTTTTCTAGCTTTTCTCCAAATTCTTCCCAGGACTTCTGTTTTGCTGCTAGCACTTTGTTCTTTACTTCTGTTCTGAGTGTCACATATTCTCTATATTTTTCCATTTGTCCTGTTGTGTTTTTAGCTCCTAACTATTGTTTCCATGCCATTTTCTTCTCTCTTATTTTCTCTTTGACTTCCTCTGTCCACCAAGGTGTCCTCTTTCTCTGGTTCCCAAGTCGGACTTCACCACATGCTTCTGCAGCAGCTGTCTTTATGATATCCTTGAATTTAATCCAGAGGGTTTCCAAGTCATCAGGTTGTTCTTCTGTGTTGCTCACCGCTGCAGCAATAAGCCCCTGATATCTGGTCTTAATTTCTGGCTCTCTCAGCTTGTAGGTCCTAATGCTCATTTCTCCTGCTCGTTTACTTGGTTTCTTGCGTGATGTTGAGCAGTTCCTAGGCTGAGCAACTCTTTCAGTGGTTCGTTTGATTGTAAGCAGGTAGTGATCACTTCCAATCTCTGGCCCCCTCCAGACTCTTGCATCTCGGACATATTTGAATGAGCTTCTCCGAACAATGGCATAGTCGATCACTGACTTCTCACTCTTTGTTGGTTCACATCTAGTGTATGCATGTATGCGCTTATGGGGGAACTTTGTGTTTGTAATGATCAGATTCTGCTCACTGCAGAATCTAAGGAGTCGCTTTCCATTGTCATTGAGAGTATCTTCTCCATATCTTCCGATAACTCCACCCCATCTAGCGTGGTCATTTCCAACTCTGGCATTAAAATCTCCGAGCATGATAACTTCATCTAGGCAGTCATCCACTGTCCTTTGAAGCAGCTCGAAGAATTCCTCCTTGACCTCTGCTCTCTCATCCTCATTTGGCCCATACACTATGACCAGGTTGACTATGGTTTCTCCTTCTTTTAGTTTCACAACCATAATGCGCTCTGAGACAAAGTTCCACCCCTTGATACTATCTTTTTGATTTTGGGCTACAATGCAACCCACACCCCCTTTAGCTCTTTCGGATATGGGTACACCACTGTAGAGCAGCGTGTTGCCATTGAGATCCATGACTCCTTGTCCTTTTTTCTTTGTTTCCGTTATAGCCAGGATTTCTAGTTTTGCTTTCCTCATCTCTTCCACCAGCTCCTCTTCCTTCCCATTTATACTTCTTGTGTTCCATGTTCCATAAGTCGTAGTCCGTAGTCCGTTCCAGTTCGTCGTCTTTAGAATCAGTCCGGTTTTCTCTCTTGTGTTACTCGTAATCGTGGTTTAAAGCAAACAGGTGATTGGCCTGTTGTGCCTTTGCATGGTGGAGGGGCTGCCTCCTTACGGCCTCCATGCAGGCCGCCCTCCTCCTTTTTCATCCGGGCTTGGGACCGGCATAGGCGGAGTTCTCTGCCAGATATTTGCCTTTATTTTCCGGCAGCTATCGGTCAATACCTACGAAGAAAGGCGAATCAAAGCGATTCCTAGTTGTACAATACATAACATAAAATAATAGAGAACGTTTATCATTAAAACAAGAAAACCAGCTTAAATGAATGACAGATGAATGAATAAAACATTATAAAATTAATAACCATACACATGTAACATGTTTATACAGAATTACATGATTTTTTTTATTATTTTAAAAATTGATCATTCGCTGACAAATAAAAGAAGAGACCACAGGGCTAGTTTATGCTGGGAATACTCGGTGTTCCATCTTTTCTGGACTCGGTTGTTGGCAGCTGTATAATGTCCAAATCGTAAACTTCACAAATTGTCTTGCATCCCACTCAGGAAGACGCGTCAATCTCTGCTTTGACGTGTCATTATCCGGAGACAAGGGCATAACCCCGAGAATGATATGATTGCCTACTCGACACTATGGATAGTATCCTGTGTCACAGTAGGCTATAATTTGTGAAAAGATTATGTCTGAGTTCAGACAGAGTATGAATGCAAAGATGTGAAAATAGATGAGAATAGAGTCACTAATGAAATTATGAGAAGAGATATGACCTCTGAAGCGTGGTTAGGCCACGTCTTCAGCCTGCTTGGACTTATTTTACTAAGACAATCTGCTTCTCTCCCTCCTATGCTCCTAATGGCAGTAAGGGACAACGTAATGAAATACAGTGACAGTTATAAAAAAGAAGAGATCCTGACCACAGGATAGGTTTTTATGTTTATTAAACAACACACAAAACCGATACCACAGCATGCACAAAAGAAAACCCCACCTGTATGCCTTCACAATGTCTGACGGCTACAGGCATACATAACAATCGTCAAGTACAAAAATTATGGTCAACACACTCTTTATCACACGACTAGGCTCAAACGCACACACTCCAACCTCGCCTCGCTACCCCTCCACGCACACTCTTACTGGCACGCTTAAAATGTCCAAATAATGGGGTTAGGCCGCCAGGTATCAAAATAATGACAGCAGCCAAATCATTTTAGGGCACTTAAGCTTGTTAGGTACTCCCCTAGGAAAAATCACTGTGTTCCACCTAAGGTATTAGATCCTCGGAATACGGAGTTAAGCTCCCACTGCAAACAGGTAAATAAATCCCAAGAATCACACTTAATATCGCAGGTGGCCACCACTAATTCAGCGAGCTACCAGTATCCCTGGCTGGAGCGAATTTCTTTCACTGATTAAAATATATACTCCAAGTGCGAATCAGTGACTTTCAGCTAGGAAATCAAGTTATCCAGGAACAATGCGAGGCGTAGGCACCTCTGTTAAAGATATTGACGACTGGAATAATCGCTGGCTTCTACTGGGTGTTGGCGTAAAAATACTCCACGATGACAGGGCGTAAGTGGGTAGGTCAAGGTTGCTTTAAAAATGAAAGGCAATGGCATCAGCCAAAGGTGCTAGTGATTTGTATTATGCCGTGAGTAAATTATGCACTATGGACTGGCTAGTGGCTATTAACTGAAGACTGCAGTACTCGTTGACTTAGGGTACATGAATTTACATGCCACTAATAATTCTGGATGGTTGCGTAGTGCCCGATCCAAGAAAAAAACACCGTACCTGGGACCATAATAATAATAATAAGAATAATAGCCCCTTCAGTCATAACTGACTATGGGAATGCGCCCCTGAGGTGACAGCCCTCAGCTGCTTATTTTCCTGGTGCTCCTTTTGACGTTTTCTCCTCACCTCTGCTTCTTGTGTGAGCCTCTCTTCGCCCAATCTGAGGTGGCGCCGTAAATAACATCGCCACTTAGTGCGATCGGCAGCTTCATCCTCCCATGTTGCTGGATCCATGTCCAGTGCCCTCATATCTCTCTTGCACACATCTTTGAACCTCAGCTGTGGTCGCCCAACTGTTCTCTTGCCATCTGCTAATTGTCCGTAGAAGATATCTTTTGGGATGCGACCATCTTCCATGCGGCGAACATGGCCAAGCCAGCGAAGTCTGCGCTGTCTAAGAAGCGTATACATACTTTGAAGGCCAGCACGTGACAACACCTCGACATTTGTCACTTTATCTTTCCACGAGATGCCGAGGATGCGGCGTAGACACCGCAAATGGAAGGTATTGAGCCTTCTTTCTTGCTTAGCATAGGTCGTCCAGGTCTCGCTGCCATATAGGAGTGTGCTGGTGACGCTGGCATTATATACCGCAGCTTTGGTCTTCATTGTGAGTTTAGAGTTTCCCCAAACACGCGATGTGAGGCGGGCAAAGGTAGCTGCAGCTTTGCCAATGCGGCTGTCGATTTCTGTATCCAGTGAGAGTTTGTCATTGATGGTAGACCCTAGGTATGTGAAGTGGTGCACCACTGCCAATTCATAGTTATCGATAGTGATAACTGGTGCAGCACCCACATCCTGACTCAGCACATTCGTTTTCTTTAGACTTATTGTGAGGCCAAAGTCCTTGCATGCTTTAATGAAGCGATTCATCAAGCTCTGAAGCTCCTGTTGGCTTTGAGTGACGACTGCAGCATAATCAGCGAACACCAAGTCTCTTATAGTGACCCTTCTGATTTTTGTTTTTGCCTTCAGCCTTGAAAGATTAAACAGACGGCCATCTGACCTAGTGTGAAGACATATTCCTTCAGTTGCATCTCTGAATGCATGTTTCAAGAGTAAGGCAAAGAAGATTCCGAAGAGGGTCGGAGCCAAATCACAGCCTTGTTTAACGCCACTTCGTATATCAAAGGGCTCTGACGTGCTTCCAGCATATTGGACTGTTCCCTTCATGCCGTCATGGAACGACTTTATCATTTCCAGCATTTTAGAAGGGCAGCCTATTTTCAGGAGGATTTTAAAGAGTCCTTCCCTACTAACCAGGTCGAATGCTTTTGTGAGGTCTATAAAGGCGATATATAATGGTCTTTTCTGCTCTCTTGATTTTTCCTGAAGCTGGCGGAGAGAGAAGATCATGTCTGTTGTTGATCTGCCAGCTCGGAATCCACACTGTGACTCTGGATATATGCGCTCAGCTAACTTGTGTAGTCGCATTAAGATGACTTTGGCAAAAACCTTACCAACAATACTAAGAAGAGAGATGCCTCTGTAGTTATTGCAATCACTTCTGTCTCCTTTATTTTTATACAGTGTTACAATCTTGGCATCTCGCATGTCTTGAGGAATAGTTGTCTCTTCCCAGCACTGGCACAGCATCCTATGCAGGGGATGTAATAGCGTGCTCTTACAGCATTTGATTAAATCAGGAGGAATCCCATCACTGCCTGGTGCTTTGCCAGAGGCCAAGCTATCAATGGCCTTGCTGAGTTCCTCTAATGTTGGTTCGGCATCCAGCTCCTCCATAGTTGGCAGACTGTTGACACCATCAAGGGCTGCAGGCGTAACGGTATTGTCTCTAGCGTAAAGCTCAGAGTAGTGCTCGACCCACCTCTCCATCTGCTTACCCTTATCGGTTAGCTTCTCTCCGCTGATGGTTTTTAGCGGTGCCGTCTTACTTTTATGGGGGCCAAGTGCTTTCTTTATACCGTCATACATTTGTCTAATGTTGCCTGTTTGCGCTGCAATCTGGATGCTCTCACTGAGCTGGAGCCAGTAGTCATTTGCACAGCGTCGAGCAGTCTGTTGAACTTTGCTTCTCGTAGCCCTCAGGATCTGTAGGGTTCTGGCACTCGGTGAACGTTTGTATTCATTCATAGCAATGCGCTTAGCTTCAATGACAGGTGCCATCACATCTGATGAAGCATCAAACCAGTCATTTGACTTTGCTGTTTTCTTACCAAAGGTGGCAAGTGCAGTACTTTGAATGGTGTTCCGTAGATGTTCCCAGTTCTCTGTAATAGTATCACCATGCTGAGGGCTACTGAGCAATTTCTCGAAGGTCGCAGTGAATTGAGCGATCATGAAAGGGTCTGACATCTTGCTGGTATCAATGCGAGGTTTCCCTTCATGTTTTTCATTCATCTTGCCAATACCAAACCTGCCCAGACATGAAGGCCATGAAACATTATCGGCACCCACTCTAGCGTTAAAGTCACCAAGGAGAACAAGCTGTTCTTGCCTAGGTATGCTTTTGATAACTGCTGTTAGATTCTCGTAGAACTCATCTTTAGCTTCTGAGGCAGAGTACAGAGTAGGAGCATACACACTGACAAGGGTGATGGGACCTGTGCTAGTTTGCAGGCGGAGCGTTAACAGGCGTTCTGATCCAATCTCGCCTGGTTCAACCATTTTAGTTAGCGATTTTTTGACCCCAAAACCTACTCCGTGTTCTCTAGCTTTATTAAGATCTTTCCCTTGCCAATAAAATGTGTAGTCCTTCTCGCTCACTGTTCCAGAGCCCGCCAGGCGCGTTTCCTGAAGTGCAGCTATATCCACCTGAAGTCGTTTAAGCTCATCATTAATTATGGCTGTCCTCCTTACATCGTTTACATCCTGTAGGTTTTCGGATAGTCCAGTCAACATAGTCCGGACATTCCAGCATCCCAATCTGAGAGTTTGCTTATTTCTATTTTTTCGATAATTGCTTGGTGCAAAATTTTCTGTCCACAGTTCGGGTTTGACCCTAATCCCCATGCACCCAATGGGGAAAGCAGACAGTGGCGGGACAACACCTTATTGACTGGGGGCTGCCCAGCTTGAAGCGGGCGGTAGCTGTCCAGTGAGATCCTAGAACCTCTCCCACTGTCGGAAGTAGCCCCTGGCGCCATGCCCTACGCCAATTGGGCAAAATGCTTATAACCGGTAACTGCTACTTCCCGTGTTTTGCCGACACCTATAGGGTGAAGCTGGAGTGTCCTCTCCAGGGTGCGAGCTTTTGCACAGTTATATGGAGATCAAGCTGTTGCCCATGCAGCATGTTCCCCCTCTCCACACAGCCGGTAGATCCAAAGGAACGGCAGTAGCCGATACAGTTTGGTACCAGCCATGTCGCAGGAGTTGCCAGAATAATGTCGAATCGACATTAGACTGCCTTAGGGACTCCGACTCCGGATTTATCCTCAGGGTTTACTCCCGAAGCCAATTCCATAAATGGATATTCCCGCAAGGCAGCGGTGGTTTGAATTCAGAGTTCCTTCTCTTAGATAAGCTACCAACCAAGGATCACGAGCCCTATCTGCCCGAAGCTGCTGGTTTTAAGGCGCCAGTCGCTCGCCTTTTCCCCTTCTCCCGTCAGTGGAAACAGTTCCGCCGGGCTCAAATTGAGCCACACGTGAAGGCCGGGAGCTGGACTTGGTTGTCAGAGGCTGTTTGAGGCGCGTGCAATAGAAGTATTTTATCTGCAGTGAGAGCTTATCCTCACTACAACTCCCGGCAATAACAACCTTTGGAACCTGGGACCAAGGCTGAAATAAACAGACAGTCAAGAAAATGTTTATACCATAGTATAGTAATTACTAGCGCGCATTACACAGTACTTTATATCACTTCATCACAATAACAAACATGTCCTCCCCACGTCTTTCCCTCCTCTCACTCATTCATTTCAGAAATCACAACCCACTATCTTGGTTTCCGCCCTTCTCTCCGATAAGCCTAGACAATAGTATAGGTAACCTCACCCAGGCGTGACGGCTGGCCTGCCCAGGCGCACACGTCTGACCTCTCACAAAATCGGTATTATGCCGACATCATAAACAAATCCAGGCTACTCATTCACAACGTGAAATGGAAAAATACAAGCACCCACCTCAACATCGGTAATTGGGACTGTACTGGACGTCAAAAAATTAAAATTAATGTTGCGATGACACACACTACTATCAAACGAGTATAAAAACTCTATACAAAATTAATTATACATCTATTAAAAATAGAACATACAACACCAAAATAAAATAAATCAACTCCCCCTTTCTGTCTTCAACTTATATATCTGTCAAATATCTCTTCAGTCTTGCCGTGAAGTTAAAATTGGTAGGTAGCGAAATGAAGTTATACCTCCGGGGTTATGTCCCGCAATTATTTTATATTAAGCCATATATATTAAGAGAAATACAGTAATTGAGTCTCCTAACTCTATATTATTTATCTACCCATATATATTGGAAGAATTAAAGTAATTAAGTCTCCTGGATCTCTATTATTAATCTACCAAGGAAAAACAAACCCCAGCGGAAAAAAAATCGACTAAGTAAATGTGCTTACCAAATCAGGGAATTCTGATTTACACTCTCTAACTGTTGTTAGCTTTCAACTCAACAACGTTACTAGACAACAAAATCCAAGAACTGACAACTGGTGGTGAATGATAGAGACATGCACTTAAATAGTGAGACAGAATGCCTGTGTTCGACGAACGTTTTCCAGCACGTGTGCGGATGAAATAAGTCATAAGAGTGTTTACGATCTCCCGTTTGATGCTCGCCCCTGTTCAGGATGAAGGGTCGAAGGCGGCTGGACATGAAAGAACGAGAGTTCTCCGAGCGACCAGGGTCACAGAAACTAGCCGCTTGCTACCTAGAGACTTCTTCGGCAAGAAATGCCGCTGAAAAACTAAGAGGAGCCAAGAGTTCCTTGTTTTCCCCCACATATCAAAAAGACTAGGGCCCGTTTAGCTTCCCTGAATGCCGACATTAAAAGATCGTTAGACATCCAGCCGCTTTGCACGTGCAAAGAGGTGTGTCTAAATTGGACTCTAGCAAGATTGACAGAATCGGAAAGAAAATAAAAGCTGTTAAAATCAAAAATGACAGAATAAGTGGATGGTAACATGAAATAGGAAAATAACAGACAGGTTAACTTTAAACAAGGGCAGACAATTCTAACCATCTGTGACATCCTCCCACCTTCTTAAGTGAATTCTAGATAACCGAACTTTTATTGTCTAGGCATTTTAGTTTAAAGAAACCAACAACAAACAGAAGCACTGGCGTAGAGTATCTTCAACGACACCATGTGTAAGAATTCATAAATTCACCTATGAGAGGAGAGCCTTACGCTCCGGTTGGCATAACATTGACATTGTTTCTAGTGGTAGTATTTTGTATATACAGTATCACATTATACTTATGTCACGGATTGCCTCCACTGCTTTGCAGTAGTGGTCCAACAGTGACCAAAAACTCAAGAGTATCTAATGTAGGTCGTCCAACGTATCTATCTTCACGCAAGATTACACTTGGTAGAGATGTAGAAAATAGATTAATGACACTTCTACATTAAGAGAGGCTTCACAAGATATTTCCAGAAGTCACGAACAATGTTGCATTGGGCTGAACAATTGGTAACGCATTATATCTGGTCGGTCACCTTTTGTGAAGGCTTTAAGCAATGGTTTAGCCCGTTCAAGCCCCCAGTTGGTGTAATCCAACGAAATCTCTCTTATAAGGTACAGCTCTGTTTAGACGTAAATATAGGTCTAAGTATTTATATATATATTAAATATTCTGACTCATACATTTGCTTTCATACATATAACTGAATCAACTATTATTGTTTAGTTTTAAAACAACAGGTAACAAATTTAATATTGAATTAGTCTTTAACAGGTTAAAATAAACATGGAAAGATTAGTGGAATTTTGATGGATACAAAATTCTCGTCATTGAGACGAAGGTGGGAATTTAACCTTATAGTTAAAGTTTAACTGAAATGTCCTTTTTGCTGGTGCCTTTTAGTTAGCACTTAGCTTGTATGAGTGAGCGCTGCCGCCTAGGTTTTCGTCACGTTGTTCTGGTAATGAATGTACTTCTCTCACACGAGTGGCGTAGTAACTTCAGTACATCATGCAGTCTGATAGCTTGTAACCACGTACCCACATTTTGGGAATATACAATCTCCTTGCACAGGGTTCAGATGGACACACGAGCAATTTTGGTGCATATGCTGTCGAATCAATTTCGTCTCATAAAATTCCTCTTATGACGGTGTTCTGTGATACACTTGGCCTTGGAAACTAGTAATTCCTCTTCGACGGGTGTTCTGCGATACACTTGTTCTGGGATATTATTTCTCTTATGACTGATGATCCAATTCCTAGGTTTCCATGTCTTGTATTTATAAAGTCCTGGTCCCTGAAGATTTACAGTCTGTGTATTTAAATATGCGGGTTTACTCTTAAGGTTTCAGAGTTGCCCAAATACTGTCGATCTGTCACTTTTGATATAGGAATTCTAGGTCCGATCCTTCTCTTTCTGGCTTCTCGGGAGCTGCTCGGTTGAAGTTGCGAAGCTGTCTGTTCTCTGTCTCTGAGTTCACTAGATTATATCTCTCATTCTCAGCCACAGATTGTGTTTCCGCCGAATGTTCCAATAGAATTCATTGTATATTCCGGCATCTTACAATCAAAACTCACTAGCACTGTTTGGGTGGGGAAGATTTAATTCAAAATATCCCCTGCGTGCTTAAAATTAGATTTAAAATTCCGCGCGTGACCTCTATATAATACTGCATAATTCTTCCAATGACATCTGTCTGCCTCTTCACAATCTTGTGACCATGTTTTCCTGGCGTAATGTCTTCCGCCAAGATGTCTACTCTGCTATCTTATCTGCAATCATGATACAAAGATGGCACAGATGAGACGATTATCCAATTATCGCCTTGATCTGCGTGCCCCCGCCAGACAGATGTCTGGTCAGACAATGTTGTCTTCTTTCATCGTACGCACCATACAAGCTTGTGTGCACACGGTCATCAGCTTTTTACTGGGGTCAAATGTTGGACCGCCGCGTTTAAAAGGGTGGTCAGACTGAGAGAATAGATAAGCGTTTGACCGGTATAATTACCTGGTATTATCGCATGTACCTTGCGGAACGTAAACAATTCTTGTCACAGTCGTGTAAAAAAAGGGCTTCCCCAGAATGCACTATCAAAGTAAATGGAACGGTTTTAAAACAAGTGAATAAATTCAAACACCTGGGCACATTAATAACAACAGATGGAAGATGCATCTCAGAAGTAAAGAGCAGAATAGCTCAGGCACAAACAGCATTCTATAAAATGAAGAATTCTTTGTCATTTAAAGTAAGAGAGTTCTTCATTGTTACATAGAACCAATCCTGACATATGGGAGTGAATCATGGACAATTAGTAAACAAATAGGGAAGGCGCTAGAGGCAACAGAGATATGGTTTTACAGAAGAATGTTAAAAATACCATGGATAGCCGAAAAGAGTAATGTGGATGTCCTGAAAGAGGCCAATGCGCAAATAAATCGTATTTTACAAGTTAGAAAGAAGCAATCCACTGTTTTAGGGCATGTTATGAGAAGAGGAAAGCTGGTATATGTCGTAACAACAGGTAAAATTGAAGAAGAAAGAGATAGGGGAAATACTGGACAGTTTTACTTTGTGGCATGGAAAGAAGTCAACAGCAGAATTGATAAATTGTACTGGAGACAGAAAGTTGTGGAGAGACATGATCTCCTACGCCACTAGGCACGGTGCTTGAAGAAGATAGAACTAAGGAGAGAAGTAACAAATAACTAATAAAAGTATCCCCGTGCGTTCTCATTATTGTTAGGACCAAGTAAGACAGGAGGCCGAATATTGCACGCGACATCACCTTGGGCACTTCATAATATCAACTTCGCCGTCTTCCTTACGATTAGACGTTCTGCTTCAGTGACCTTCCACTATACCTCTCTCAGAATCCCTTCCCTGTTCATGCTTTGATAGCCCTTTGTTATGGAGTTGGTAACTGAAAGGACCCCCGGCTATCAGGAAATCCTTCACAACATATAATTTATGTTATTTCCTCCCTCTCGATCAACTGTCTTCCTCGTTGCCGGGGTTTCTGTTACAGGAAATACATGTTTGTTAGTCAAACGTTATGGTAGTTGCACGCACGCCTGAAAGTCATGTTTCACGTTTTACTATCGTATTTATATCTCAGTAGCAACATACGGCTGCGAGGCATGGACACTCAATAAAACAGTTGCAAAAATGATTACATCATTCGAAATGAAATGCTACAGAAGGATGTTGAGAATACCCAGAACCGACAAACAGACCAACAGAGAAGTACTGCACTCACTAAATGTAGAGGAAAATTGGCTTTTAAATACCATCGCAATAAGGAAGCTGAAATTTTTAAGTCATATAAAAAGACATAATAGTCTGGAAAAATTAGTAACGGAAGGCATGGTCCCTGGACAAAGGGGAAGGGGACGACCTAGACGACGGTGGATCCAGGACATCACAGAGAGTTTGAACTTGTCTTTGGATGATGCAGGTCGACTTGCCCAGAATCGTGATGCGTTCAGAGTAGCTGTAATGGAGACAACGTTCTGGAGAGAATACGTCACATGATGATGATGATGATTTATATGGGCTCAGCTTTGTCAATCCCCATTATACAAACGAGGATCCCAACTGCAGTATTGCAAGATAAAATCATAATCAAAATTGTTTTTCTTTTCTATCAATACGGAGCATGTACCACCAGTTGCAGTTGGTTGCTAGGTAGCACGATAACAAAAACATTAATGGACGCTTGCAGAGGTAGGTTTTTTAGCAGTTTGTGTTAAATGATGAGATTGTCATCCTCATGCACAATTTCAAATAAGTCGACATTTACAACATTGCCTGAGGAAGAAGTTACGCTGTTCTTTCTGTGTCTCCTTAGAGACCACCGGGAAAAAACTATCCAGGCGATTGAAAATCATATGTTATCATAAAAAATAAAATAAAAAGATCTTTGAACGACTACTAAAAAATGAACGAATTGGGTAAGGTATAAGGTATACTTGGCGGAGAACTGTGGGGGCCGAGATGCGAGGAATGAACCAGAGTTTGGACACTGTATGAAGGATGGCCGCCGACCGAACAAAGTAGAAGCAGTTTGTTGCTGCCCTACAAGACGCCACCAGGCGTGATGGCCACTGACTGCTTTGAAAGTCTGTGGCTAAGGATCAAAGAAGGCGGTGAACTATGCTAAGATAGACCATTGAAAACACACGACACGAAGCACTGTCACGTGGGTCTTTATATCATTAAATTGCCTACATCTTCTTCCTATTCTCTCACCCAAATCCTTTCATTCTATTATCTTTCCATACTTGTTTTTCCTGTATTTTTCGCATCACTCGGTTGCGAAAAATATTTTCTTCAGTATTTTTAAACTTTACCTGTTTTGTTTCTCAAAACTGAGTATCGCACTAGATGGTATTACGTGGATGTCAGTCAGACGAGAAGCGTTATAATGCATTCCGTCAGACCGGGAGAGCCGACAGCTGTCTGCTGTTCCCCCGGGGACAGTGTTTTCTTCGGCCGAGTTCTGGGCCGTAGTGTGAAAATTCACTCCGCCAGAACGGGCAGGCAGACAGAGGGTCTGGTTTTTCGCATATGACACTCATGCTCCACGGGCCATGGTCAGCTTGTAGTGTGAAAACTGCCCTGCCTTTCAGACAAGTTGTCTACCTTTGAAATTGACACGCACGTTTCTCGGTCAGTTTGTTAAACGAAGGGTGAGATTACTCGTGGCACGGTAGACGGTTGTCTGAGATTTGCAACTGCCACGCGCTTTTCCCGGTCAGTTTGTCAACGCAGGTGCGTAATCGCCCGGTGGCAGTTACGACACGCCTCTAAGTATAACGTAGCTGTTATGAGAAGGGGGAGAGATCGGCGCGGGGGAGATAGTTCATCCTTTGTCTGGTTTAAAATATTAACCCACGTTTGAAACTATTTCATTTCACTCAGTAACTTTGCAGTTAGACTAGAACAACCTTCGTTCGATTTCTAAATAATCTCTGTAAATAGAGATGGCCTTAGTTTGGTCGAAGTGGTTTAACGTTCTTAGTAATTCTGTGGTTGAGTGAAACGGTGGTACCCAACTTGCCAGCGTTTAGTAAAGAGACATATTTGTGTGAAGCATAGACAGTTCCTATCTTTAACCACGTGGGTTTTTTTTGTTTCAAGTAACCCTAATCTGACAGTGCATATGCCATCAGAGAGAGAGACAGTAATAGCAATCCCACTAACGGTTTCTAAAGACTAGAAATATATATTGGGCTTTTGAGCCAGTTCAAATTGCTCCACAAATTTAAATGTACATGCTGCCTGGCGGCGAGAATATTACAAGAAACATTAAACCATCCCGACAGAGATTGTGACTAGTATTGTGGTGACCAAATAGAGTACCTTCCTGGAAGTAGACACCGATCTGACATTCCTTAATTCTAGAATCCAAAGCTAATGACATTGTGCTCTGCTAACTTTCGTGCCTGGACAAATTTTATGTGACTTAATCAGACATTCGAAAAAAATTGAACCCCCAAGGAATCGTTCCCTGAGAGTTTAGTACGTCTTTTGGAACTAAGGATTTCTTGGCCAAGGACTGCATCTTCGGGTCTGTGTGAAGGTCCTAGAATTAGTATGTTCCCAGAGGCAGCGAGCAAAGTTGTGAGTATACATGTGTAAGAAAGGCCATGGCTGGATGAATGAGAGTACACAGGTCTGAGTGTTATTTTACCGGTGTATTATCGTCACACATTTGCTGTCTTAAATTTTTTTTTACCTGCAGAATTTGTTGCAATAATGCTAGAGTTTCTGTTTTTTCTTAGGTTAAATCAGATTTATCCAACTCTGTTCATATATTGACGAGAAAGAAAGAAATCTCTTAGACTAAACCCTACGTATCTATAACTCTTTGGGCCATCATCTGTTCTCTTAACGGGGCTGTGGGCTAAACCTAGAGTAAGATCAAACGGGCCATCATCCTTGTAGCATTTTCTTGAATTGTATGACTATTTGTATATGTTTTTTTTTTTTCTTGATGAAATTTTTGGTGTTGTGAGAGATTTTTTTTTTAATGATAATAATAAAAATCTCTCTTGGACAAAATCAGTGCGTTGGTCAGCTCGATCCCAATTATATATATATAATCATTGTTATAGATTTCCCACGTATGTGTGTTTAACTGTCGTCACGTGTATGTGCGTGCCCGTGAGTAGATAGAGATATATTAATATATATATATATCTGTGTTTAGACTGTCTGACGCCTTTAAAAGCGGTCGTAGAAGATAGGTGAGAGAGAGAAGATTATCTCGATTCTCAAAGACAGCCTCTATATCACATTCTATCATCTCACGTGTGGAAATTCTATTGTGTTTTTTTTTTCACCAGCTCGCATTGTATCTATCACTCATTCCAACCTATTCAGAAGGGACCAACCCTAGTCTTAATTCTCCTATCATAAATCTACGACAAATGGTCGCTCGTAGGAAGACGAGTACGACAAATGGGCTCGTTAAATTGAACCCAAAATCCTAAGGCGATACGACAAATGTGGTCTCGCCCGACGGATTTTTGAACGTAGAATAGGAAGACGAGACGACAAATATCAGCTCGTTTTTTTAGATTCTTTATTCTGAAATAGAGTAAGGGTGTGATGTCTTGTGAGTTGTTATATCTTTAAATAATTTATCCCCTAGACTAACGATCTGTTTACGGGCGTGCTGACCACACAAACTGATAAGTTTTTTTTTCCACAGCATTAAGAAGCATTATACATTTGGTTTACAGGTTGATTTTGTCGGAATACATGTTAATTAATGATTTTGTAATACTAAACGCTGGTAAAGTTTTGTGAGTGTATAACATTCACTGGGTTTTGAAGAAGTAGGTGTTTGAGCAAAAGCTAAGGAGTGCGTTTCGGACTTTTGTCCAGATTAATTGCCTCCCTTACCCTAACTGTCTTCAGGGGGTGAACTTGATAGTGGATTAAAAATAAAGGGGATTTTTTTTTCTCTCCGAAAATTTTTGCTATAATCATTGTGTTTTCCACTGTAGCAACTTATTTTTCAGAAGTAATCTTAACTACCATTTAGTTGGCGTAGTCGTGTTTTGCATTAGGTGCTTTATTGCCGATTAATAGCAGCGATAGTTAGATTTTTATTTTGGAGGAGGTATCCCAGGGTTAAATATATCATCTTTTGATTTTTGGTATTTTTTTTTTCTCGCAAGTGGTAGGAACCAGTGTATTCCTTATCCTTATCTTTTTCTCGTCTAAGTCTCAGCCACTGACTTATTATGGCAGAAAGGGCGAAACTGAGACAAATGCTCAGACAGGAAGCAATGGAAGAGGGACTGGACGGCGACGAAGCGAAAGCTTTCGTCAGGGACGAACTTGAGAGATATGATGCGGAGCAGAAGGAAAAAGCAGCGGAGAGGAAAGAAGAAGAACTAAGGAGGAAAGAAGAAGCAGCGGAGAGGAAAGAAGCGGAAGACCGGCTACTACAGCAGAAAAAGATGGATGAAGAAATGGAAATTCGCAGGATGCAGCATGAGAAGGAAAGGGAGGAGAGACAGCATGAGAAGGAGAGGGAGGAGAGACAACATGAGTTGGCTCTTAAAGCTCTTGAACTTCAAAGTCGTGGTGCTGCCTCTACCTCCAGAAATGGAGAGTCTTCTCCTCATTCTTCCTTAACTGATCCTTCTAACACTCAATCTACCCATCTCACTGCTATGTCTTTTCTGCTAGAATCTTTCCCTTGTCCAAATGAGAAGATTGACACTTGACTAGAAAAATTTGAGAAAATTGCAACTCTGTACGGTTTAGAGAGGTCGCGTTGGAACATGAAGCTTTCCCAGGCTTTGAAAAGTTCTGCGTATGATGTTTACGCCAAACTGGAAAGCAGCCAACAAGACAACTATGATCTGTTGAAGAAAGCGTTACTGGAGCGCTTTGAAATGAACGCTCGCAAATTTTTGCAACTGTTTCGCAACAGCCGGAAAGAGAATTCTGAAACTTTTCAGCAGTTCACGTCTCGTTTGAAGGGTTATCTGACAAAGTGCCTAGAGCTCTCACAGCTCCCTTCTACCTATGAAGGTCTTGAGGAATTTGTTTTAACAGAACAAATAAAGAACACATTGTCTGCAGATACCCGGAGATTTCTAGCTGAGCAGGGGGCAGAAAAACTTGAAGACATCCTAGAGAAGTCTGAGCGTTACCATAATGCGCTGGCTGAACTACCGGCCACAAAGCGGAAACCGACAGAGGAGCATTTTCGAAAACATAACCTAGAGCAATCTTCTCAGGCTTCTAACCAAAATAACCACAGAGAAACTGGACCTCAAAACCCCCCTCCTGAAAAATCCAAGTTCTACAAGAACAAGTACCCCAACCACCCCAGACAGTCTGATCAACCCGACCGCCCTACATGGCAGCGTAGCCAGAAAGGTCAAAGTGGCAAAGGGAGAACCCCTGAGCACGGGACATATGATCAGACCGAGCACACCGAGCCGAAACGCATCGGATGCTTATTAACAGTCTCGCAAGGCGGAATTATTGACAGTGATTCCCAACCTGTTGGGGATAGACCCTCAACGCGAGGTACTGTTACTTTGAACGGTTCTAAAACTTCTTGCTTATTTGACACGGGGCTTTCTTATGATTGCATTGTCGCCAGAAACCTGGTCAAACCCGGTCAAGAGACAGCAGAGACCGTCCAACTTTGTGGAGTTCGTAAGAGTGATGCACCTACAGCGCTTCCCATCGCATTGGTGGAGATACACTCTGACTTTGTCAGAGGCGTGATCAAAGCGGCTGTTATGGATGATCCCATCTACCCAGTCATACTTGGCGGGAGATACGTGTGTATTGGTAAACCGGAAGAGCCGATTGTGGCAGCAGTAACTACAAGAGGGCAAACCAAGAAGGAACGGGAGCCTGCGCCTAATTTGTTACCCATGGAACTTAAAGAAGCGCAATACAAGGACCCTACTTTGGCACCCTGCTTTAGGAAACTGCCCATGGCTAAGGAACCCAAACAGCACGGGGACATTTTTTCTAAGGATGGCGTACTTTATCGGAGAACGGGCAAGCCTGACCAAGGTTACAACCAGCTCCTAGTACCGAAACAGTACAGAAGCCAAATCCTAGAAATGGGGCACTCTCTTCCCTTCAGCGGACATATGGGACAGAACGCCACAAACCAACGTATATCCACTCATTATTGGTGGCCAGGAGTAAATACTGATATTATCAGGTATGTCAAATCCTGTGCCCAGTGCCAACGTGTACCACCCAAGCAACGGACACCCCCAGTCCATATGGGTGAAATGCCAATAGTGGGAACACCATTCGAACGGGTTGTGATCGACATTTTAGGACCCTTAGAAAGGACTAAAAGAAGGAACAGGTTTATCCTGACCTTAGTCGATACATGCACTTTATGGGCAGAAGCTATCCCGCTAACATGCGCAGATGCCAAGCATGTCGCAGAAGCCCTCGTGCAGATGTTCACTCGGTTGGGATTCCCTCAGCAAGTGTTGACGGATAATGGATCTCCATACCGAAACCTGTTGATGGATGAGATCGTGAAGATCTTGAGGACCCAGCACATCCACACTAAGCCATATACTCCGGCCGGAAATGGGCTCGTGGAACGTGCTAATGGAAACCTCACCATGATGCTAAGTAAGCTGGCACAAGTGAAACCTGAAGATTGGGATCTCTGTATTCCTGCAGCATTATTTGGCTACAGAGAATCTCCTCATACTTCCACAGGATTTCCGCCAGCTACACTCTTATTCGGCAGACCCATTAAGGGCCCGCTTGAAGCCTTACTTCAGTCTCTGACAGACGAGAAGGCTGATGAGACAGTTGTCTCAGCCAGTAAATATATGTCGGTTTTAAAGGAACGGTTGAAACTAGGGTGGGACCTAGCAACGACTAACTTTAAGCGAGCACGCACCAAGCACGCTAACCGATACAGGAAAGTCGCGGAAGAGAGAGAACTGGAAGCAGGAGAGAAAGTTTTGGTGTTACTCCCTACTGAGAACAACCAACTGAAGATCGGATGGCAAGGGCCGTTTACCGTCCTGAAAAAGATTTCTAAGGCTAACTACCAGATCTCTATTGAAGGAAAGGAGAAGGTTTTCCATTTAAATCTCTTAAAGAGATACTTGGAAAACCAGTGCCAACCTCCGACCATCTCCTGACGATCGCCAGAGCTGACGAAGATGATGATAGTGGCAGGGATATTCCACCGCTATCACAGGAAATCTTTCAAAAATGTCAGAAGCGGCGACGCTCTTTCAAGCGCGCATGGGAGACATTCCAAAGGAAGGAAACGTCGGGACAGACTTCATGAGTAGGAATTGGAAAGAGATGGAGGGGGAAGATGAGAGGGAAGAAGACAGACACCCCGAAGCTACGGTTATAGGAAATTTAATTCCATAACGTAGACATGGAGTGCTTCCATATCTTAAGGGGGGACGTCCTGTCACGTGGGTCTTTATATCATTAAATTCCCTACATCTTCTTCCTATTCTCTCACCCAAATCCTTTCATTCTATTATCTTTCCATACTTGTTTTTCCTGTATTTTTCGCATCACTCGGTTGCGAAAAATATTTTCTTCAGTATTTTTAAACTTTACCTGTTTTGTTTCTCAAAACTGAGTATCGCACTAGATGGTATTACGTGGATGTCAGTCAGACGAGAAGCGTTATAATGCATTCCGTCAGACCGGGAGACCCGACAGCTGTCTGCTGTTCCCCCGGGGACAGTGTTTTCTTCGGCCGAGTTCTGGGCCGTAGTGTGAAAATTCACTCCGCCAGAACGGGCAGGCAGACAGAGGGTCTGGTTTTTCGCATATGACACTCATGCTCCACGGGCCATGGTCAGCTTGTAGTGTGAAAACTGCCCTGCCTTTCAGACAAGTTGTCTACCTTTGAAATTGACACGCACGTTTCTCGGTCAGTTTGTTAAACGAAGGGTGAGATTACTCGTGGCACGGCAGACGGTTGTCTGAGATTTGCAACTGCCACGCGCTTTTCCCGGTCAGTTTGTCAACGCAGGTGCGTAATCGCCCGGTGGCAGTTACGACACGCCTCTAAGTATAACGTAGCTGTTATGAGAAGGGGGAGAGATCGGCGCGGGGGAGATAGTTCATCCTTTGTCTGGTTTAAAATATTAACCCACGTTTGAAACTATTTCATTTCACTCAGTAACTTTGCAGTTAGACTAGAACAACCTTCGTTCGATTTCTAAATAATCTCTGTAAATAGAGATGGCCTTAGTTTGGTCGAAGTGGTTTAACGTTCTTAGTAATTCTGTGGTTGAGTGAAACAGTGGTACCCAACTTGCCAGCGTTTAGTAAAGAGACATATTTGTGTGAAGCATAGACAGTTCCTATCTTTAACCACGTGGGTTTTTTTTGGTTTCAAGTAACCCTAATCTGACAGTGCATATGCCATCAGAGAGAGAGACAGTAATAGCAATCCCACTAACGGTTTCTAAAGACTATAAATATATATTGGGCTTTTGAGCCAGTTCAAATTGCTCCACAAATTTAAATGTACATGCTGCCTGGCGGCGAGAATATTACAAGAAACATTAAACCATCCCGACAGAGATTGTGACTAGTATTGTGGTGACCAAATAGAGTACCTTCCTGGAAGTAGACACCGATCTGACATTCCTTAATTCTAGAATCCAAAGCTAATGACATTGTGCTCTGCTAACTTTCGTGCCTGGACAAATTTTATGTGACTTAATCAGACATTCGAAAAAATTAGAACCCCCAAGGAATCGTTCCCTGAGAGTTTAGTACGTCTTTTGGAACTGGGGATTTCTTGGTCAAGGACTGCATCTTCGGGTCTGTGTGAAGGTCCTAGAATTAGTATGTTCCCAGAGGCAGCGAGCAAAGTTGTGAGTATACATGTGTAAGAAAGGCCATGGCTGGATGAATGAGGGTACACAGGTCTGAGTGTTATTTTACCGGTGTATTATCGTCACACATTTGCTGTCTTAAATTTTTTTTTTACCTGCAGAATTTGTTGCAATAATGCTAGAGTTTCTGTTTTTTCTTAGGTTAAATCAGATTTATCCAACTCTGTTCATATATTGACGAGAAAGAAAGAAATCTCTTAGACTAAACCCTACGTATCTATAACTCTTTGGGCCATCATCTGTTCTCTTAACGGGGCTGTGGGCTAAACCTAGAGTAAGATCAAACGGGCTATCATCCTTGTAGCATTTTCTTGAATTGTATGACTATTTGTATATGTTTTTTTTTTTTCTAGATGAAATTTTTGGTGTTGTGAGAGATTTTTTTTTGATGATAATAATAAAAAACTCTCTTGGACAAAATCAGTGCGTTGGTCAGCTCGATCCCAATTATATATATATAATCATTGTTATAGATTTCCCACGTATGTGTGTTTAACTGTCGTCACGTGTATGTGCGTGCCCGTGAGTAGATAGAGATATATTATTATATATATATATATCTGTGTTTAGACTGTCTGACGCCTTTAAAAGCGGTCGTAGAAGATAGGTGAGAGAGAGAAGATTATCTCGATTCTCAAAGACAGCCTCTATATCACATTCTATCATCTCACGTGTGGAAATTCTATTGTGTTTTTTTTTCACCAGCTCGCATTGTATCTATCACTCATTCCAACCTATTTAGAAGGGACCAACCCTAGTCTTAATTCTCCTATCATAAATCTACGACAAGCACATAGGAATTCAACAAGGAGGGGTTAGAATGTGTAATCGTTACATTAGTATATAGACGACTACGAAGTTGATGCACAGGTAACTCAGAGCTAAACTTACAACTTTAAAAAAAGGGGGTAAAGGAAGAATCATAGCAGAAACTGCCGTATCAAGATTGAAGTGTTAAAGACTTCACTATGTTTGGTCCAGCTTTATGAGAGGGGAGTGACAAGTTCCCGTCCTCGCTCCTTTGCCGTCCTTTACCCAAGAGAAAAGTCGGGTACCAATTTACATCTGGGAAGACTGTAGCGTGTTGCGACCAGGTTTAGGTGCTAAAACCAGGAAACTATACCGCGAGAGGCAAGCGTAACGTACAATATGTGACGATAAAACAGTCAAAGCAACAAGAAATCATAAATTGGTGTTGAGAAAGAAAGTGCTTGTAACAAGACGGGGAATAGATTAAAAACAATAACTACTTTGTTTGGTGTGGTTGGGTTTTAAGGACCATTTTCATTGCACACGGGCAACTCCATCAGTGCTGCGATCTCCTCCCTCAGATCACACAAAGGAGGATCTCAGTACAGTGCATGAACTCCATAGCGCCAGCGAGGACCCCAGTGTGTATACAGGAATCACACATTCTATAAATAGGGTTGTGGGGGGTAGGTTTCCTAATTTTTTAATTATGCCCGAGCAGCGGCCGTGTGGCCTACTGTGGCCTATTCTTTACAAATTCCAACTGGCGAGGGTTTTGTAACATGCGCAACTTGCACACGGGACCACCTATTTATTTTTTCGCCCTTATCCGAGAAATAGGCATGCGATCTCCTTACCCAAGAGATGGGGGGGGGGGAGGGGGGAGAGAGTATGACATCATTAGGAACCACTGGTGCTGAAAAATGTGTCCATCAGTTATATTCCTTGTTCAGAGAGCGAACCTGGTAACTTTAGAATTAGAGGCGGACGCCATACCACTTAGCCACTCCGACACCAATAACGACTTACAAACCCCAAATCCAACACGTATTTCAGTACAATTGTAATATCATCAGCTGTCATCTCCACATCGAAGGTCGGCTGCAATGAATCTCGACTTCTTCTGTCTCTTGTCTCGATAATACACATCGATAGGATCTTTCTTATCCATCTCTTGGGGAGCCGCGCCGGTGTAATGGCTACAACGTTGTACTAGCGACCAGGTTTTCAAGGTTCAAGCCCGGGCGTCAGCGTTTGAAGAAATGTTTACGACCGGGAATTTGAATGAATAACCTGAACGGCTCCTGCACATAAACCCCCTGTGGATGGGAAGGAGCAAAGCTCCTGACCTGGTTGGAAGGAAAGTCCACTGACCCCCTCAGCCTCGCAATGACATGTCATTGGGCCAAAATGGCTGGAAAGCTCGAGTGCCGCTGGTTAGAGAGAAAAAAAAAGAGAATCCATCTCTTGATGTTATCATCCCACTTATAGCGCGGTCTTCCTCTCACACGTTCCCCTTCAACCATTTTTTCCATTATAGACCAAACTATTTTAGCAGTCTCTCTTTGATCTCATTCATAATTTTTTTTTTTCATTCCTACTTTTCTAGGACCAATTTATTAGTTGTCTTCTCTTTCCGTGAGATTAGCCCCCATTCTTCTATATCCACATCTCAATGGCCCCAGTGCTTTAGTGTGCGAGCTTATAAGTTTTTTTTTTTTTTATTCTTTCAAGACTACGCTCAACTTTCCGACTACTAATTTCGTTTTTATCTCTGTCTTGAAAGTGACTGAACATCTGTACTTTCAGACCACGTGACCGACCTGAAGTACTGTCGACGACCAGAGAAAATAATTGCACTAATCATTGTAACCATAAATAAAAGGTTGTGGTATGTTTACAGAAGTAACATTCATCAAGCCGGATATGAAGTGACAAGCTGACAGCACGAAAGAAGGAAGCGTTTGAAAGTCCAAGAGCACTCTTTACAAATCCCTGAGCGCTCTTGGATTGTGATGTCCCTTTGGTTTCTTGTTGGGGAAAAAAGTCAATTATTCCTTTCATATTAAATTCCTTAATTCCTGCCTCAACTCCACCTTCGTTTGTTTCGGACTTTAAGACCTTCGCAATCTAAATGTCTTTCGATAGTAAGTGATGTTTGAAAATGTCACAACGTGCATCCGAATATTCAGTCTTGTTTTTTTTTTTTTTGTTTGGTGTTGTTGTAAAAACTGGATTGCGCGGGAGAAAACTGAGTGAAAATGACCCTTCGCGTGGGTGGTTTCGTATTTATATTAGTTTTTCAACTACAGTGGTTTTCAAAGTTATTTGGGTTTCCAGTGATGATTAAAGCACACTGTGAAATCGCTAGGACTTTCTTTTCAACTGAAATTTTAACTTGGATGACAAGCTTTGGAGTAGTGCCAGCAGGCGATTGGAAGTGCGTCTTTCAAGTTGTGGCAGGAATGAAGAAAAGAGCCAAAAAGCGCTTCACAGCATTAGGTAGACAAAAATGAACAAAAGAAGTAGATGGAGACATAAGGATAAGAGATAATAACAGTAATAAAACACTACAGATACTCGCATGTTTTACGAACACAATATTCCATGATTATAACCCACACAAGCCAGATTCAAACCTCAGAAATGAGGTATCTGAGGAAGGTGGTTAAAGTAACAAGAAGAGACATAGTCCGCAGCCAGAAGATACGTCAAGGCCTAAAAACCCAACCCCTGCAGACCCAAGTAGTACAGTCCCAACTAAGATGGTTTGGCCATATCTGCAGAATTTGAGAAGATCGGCTATCACGACAAGCATGGGGAACTAAGAGCCAGGGATCCAGACCTCCAGGACGACCCAGAGTCCGCTGGGAGGACAACATTAGACAATCTTTGAAGGACCGAGGACTTAGAATGGAACCAGGCCAGAAAGAATACAGCCGATAGGATAGTCTGGCGTTCTCTCTTCCAAACCTCTACACCTCACGGTAGAAGAGGGATGACTAAGTTAAATAAGTAGTAAGTAATATTCCATGATGAGATTCAAGACAAACAAGAAGTGTACAATTATAAATGTGATAACTTGTTTTACAACCGGCTAGGGGAGTTTTCATTTCATTAATGTCACATAATTTTTGGGTCGCTGTCTTGTCCACTACGGCCGTATTCTGTGACATTTGTTGTACTGACTAATTGCATGCCTTTCAGTGGTCGGCAACTTTTTTTTTCTCTGCTATGTAGCAGATATTTTGTATTTTCAAACAGTCTTACACTTCTCTCAATGTTACGTCGTCATGTCTGTTTGGTTACCCGTTCCTCCATGCTGGGAAGGCCGATAATCATGTTCGTTAATCTCGGGTGTGGCCGACACCAGACTACAGATTAACACTAAAATCGTCCCAGTAACTTTGGTTAAGCATTGATAAGGCATGCCGGGCGATAAATTACCCGTCTGTGGACAGATTACAGACACGCACTTATCAGTCGGACACACCTGAAAGGAAATGTTATAAGATGTAAGAAGTTATTTGTTAACATTGCCGAGAGAGGATCGGATGTTTTCATTCCATATATGGGAGATGTGACCTTTTGCATCACGCGCAGAATTTTTCCTACGTGAAAATATTTTGAATTACCCTACAAAACACACATGTTTGAAACGATAGGCGGTCTGCTTAGCATCGTAACAAACAAATGCGCGGAAAGAAGGGCCATATAATCTGACATTTTTTGCAAGTCTAGTTCACTGTGAGAATCGCTTGCCAAGACGACCACAAGACTGCCAGAAGTTAGAATCAGAATTCCATTTATCAGACCGGACTTTGTTGGAGCGTTTTGAAGGACTTAACAGCACAGGAAAACTCTTTCTTTCTTATAGAGAACTAAAAGCATAGGTAGTCCCAAGTTCCATACGGGAGGGAAAGATGAAAAAAATGGTGTACATTTTAATTATAATATTTACATTTACAAACCAGTGTAAATGTCTATGTAAGAATCTTCTTCTTCTTTGATCCATAATCGTCAACCGCCAAAACAGTCAGTGGCCATCCCGCCTTGTGGCGTCTTGTAGGGCAGCAACAAATTGATTCCACTTTGCTCGGTCGGTGGCTATCCTTCGTACAGTGCCCCAACTCTTGTTCATTCTTTGCATCTTGTCTTTCACAGTTCTCCGCCAAGCTGTTTTTGGTCGGCCTCTCTTTCGTTTTCCCTCGGGGGTCCATAGCATAGCTGTTCTTGTGATGGTTTCACGGTCCCTTCTGAGGACGTGGCCAACCCAATTCCAGCGTCTGCCAGCTATGATGGTGTACATGTCCTCCTGGTTACTCCGAATAAGTAGTTCTTGGTTGCTGATGGTGTTTGGCAAAAAGATTCGGAGAATTTTCCTTAGGCAGATTGTGTAGAAGGAGGACAGTTTCGACATTTCCTTCTCTGTTACTCTCCAACATTCCGCACCATAGAGAAGCACAGAAAGTACACAGCTTATGTAAACATATTCACTTTAAAATTAATGACAGTTTTCAAGCTTTTCAACTAGTGTAGATGTTAATACTATCTATATTGTGAACATTTTTCAACCAGTGTAGATGAAACTGAAACATATTCAATTTATATTTTTTAACCAGTGTAGATGTAAATGTAAAGATATTTTTTCTATGTTCTTAACCTTTTCATTTGAATGTAAAGTAAATATAATGCTTTTCAATTTAAATGCAAAGAAAGTTTTCTCTCGAGAGATTAAGCTTAATTCTCTCGAGCATAAAATCTGAGGTAGATGGGATTGTGGAATAGGAAGAAGGGGACACATAACTGTGTGTCGGGAAACTCAATACTCAGAAAGTATTTGTTACTAATCTTTTACCATACCAGTTGGTGGTGCCAGTTGAGGGTACTATCTCTGGAACAAGAAAGGTACAAGTGACCTGTTGTCGAAGCTAGATACCATCATCAGACGGGGCTTTAAGATGAGGGACCACGTTATTTGTAAATAGACAACTCTAACGTCGATTTAATTATTTTGAATGTACTGCATGTTTGTCTCAGTCAATTTACTAAATACACTCTAAACAGAGCTATACCATAATAAGAAGAATTTCACTGAGTAAATCAGGGTGGGGGCTTGAACGAGCTGAAATTAATAATTGCTTAGTTCTTCATAAAAGGCAGCGGATCAGATATAAGTTGACAATTGCCCTTCTCAACGCAGCATTTTTCTCTTGACTTCTTAAATATATTATGAAGACTTCCTTGAGATAGAAGTATCATTATTGTTGTATCTACAACTCTGCCAAGAGTAATCTTATGCGAAGGTAGACACCTTTGAAGACCCATATTAGATGCCCTTGAGTTTTAGTCCCTGTTGGACCACTACTGCAAAGCAGGGGAGGCAAATTCCTTGAGAATTAAGAAATGTATGGAAATTAAAAGAAATCAAGTTCAACACAAAAATAAGAATCTCCAATTCCAATCATTCATTTGATAACAAGAAGCAGAACAGGTGTTAGTAGAACAAGAGATGAGAAGAAGACGCTGGTGATGGATAAGACATATTTTGAAAACCTGTTGATAGTTGTACCAGACAATCTATGTTCTGTAATTCCCAGGGTATTAAAAGCGAGGTAGACCGACAAATATACGAAGAAGATAACTGGACATGACTACTGGGAATAATGTTTGCCGTATAAGCTGCACACTGTGATCTTTCAGGTCAAACGTGGAGCCCTCAATTACATTATATAATTTGAATGTTAAAGGCATTTTCAGCTACTCCATTAGCTGGATTTTCCACTCTTATTCTTCCATTAAGATATTTTAATATCGATGCACTGCACTAATTTAAGGAACATCCAGCACTGCTTTTCAGACTAAAACTGAGAGACGTATTCCAGCCTGAAAGTCTCTTAAAGCTTCAGGAGCGAACAACGGAAAAATAAAAGAATCCACATTAATTATATTACAAATTGACAGAGAAGACCGCTGTAGGAACGCATAATACAGTTCGGCTGGCGAAGGCAATAATGCCAGTCCACATCTTATGTCCCTAGTTTTGTTTTATATGTGGTCGTCCACATGTGACATTGTCTTGAAGTGGATAAAGAATAGAGCGAGTTAGGGAACTCTAGTGTGCTGCAATAAATAGCGAGAATAAATTTACATCACTAGAAGTGATGTTGACTGTCTTATGATGCTAAGATTATTTTAAATTATCTATCTTTCCAAGTCCACTCACACATTTATGTTTTTAAGAGCACCCGCTCTCTCAGACTTCTCTATCAGAAGAAAGATATATAAGAATAAATACATCAGATGAGATTAAGTAATAGAAAGAAGGAGAGGAACACTGAACCAACGACTTAACTAAAAGTTCAAAAATGTATTCTTGAGTATGAATAATGGGAATAAAAAAAATCTAAAGTCAATCTCAGAAGAACAACGATAGATCAAAATTAAGTGAACAATGCAACAAATAATAAATGCATTCATCAAGAAAACATATATTTATGTCATACACCAGAAAAAATGTGATGTCACACAAACAAATGCGAATGAAGCTCACGTTTTTAATAAATGATATAGGAAGAAAATATATTTTGTACCCATAGTCCTCAAAGTCTACTTTAATATATGAAATAGTCAACAGTTACCTCTTGGACGACTAATATTAATATTGTAATCTCAGCTGAAGTATCAAATAAGTGTTACAACTACTAACTGTTTTAAATTGTTTTTAATTATACATAAAAAAAAATACAATGTAATACACACCTTTCCTGTAAACGATGTTAATCTGGAAGATAATGGATTTCTAGTTCTTTCAATGTAGAAGCATTTCTATTTGCCGTCGGAGAATGATAACGACGAGAAATAATTCACTAACAACAACTTCAGGTTTTCTTTTTTTCTTTTTTTTTCTTTCTTTCCTTCTTTCATTATTTTTTGTTTTTCTCGCGTTTAACATTGTTTTATGAAACGTTAACATAAGTAAGAACTGAAGTTAATAATCTGTTTACTTTATATATATATATATTTGTGTGTGAAAATTAATTAAACCAACATAAGCGATATCTTTCAATTAATTCAGCAACATTTGACCAGCAAGGCTTCACTGAGAATCAGCTTTGACTAAACCAGAATTCAAAGACAAATCACTATCAACACCGGGCGTATTAAATACAAAGTACTGGCACAGCTTATTGACCTGTTAAAACCCCACCAAACCGTAATATCTTCCGAGGAAGGTACACAATAAATGAACTTTGTTTCTTGATAAATCAACGTTTTCATTTTAACCGTGTGCATCAAATATTTCATAAATACATTTTTAGTTGTCTAAGTATATATAAAACCTTATTTGGAGTTTATAACTTGGTTGAGTGAATGTTAAGTGTGCACCCGTGTGACTAAGTTAAAAATATAATACTTATACACAGAGCTAATCATGCAATTAATATTTTGTTGATTCACTTCAGCTGAGGTCTCATTAAATACTTGTCAAAAATAAATTTTTCACTGAAGTGGACGGAGAATACAAAGTTAATAACAAAGTTAGAAGAAGCAGTTGTTGTGCTAGCCATTTTAAAATCCCTGTGAGACTCCATAAAATAGGGGCATAATACTTCCTATGTACATGTCTGCCAAGAGTAATCTTGAGGAAAGGCTGCTACATTCGGAACACGCATCCTTTTACTCGAATTTTTGGCCATTAGTGGATCACTACTGAAGAGCATCGGAGACAACCCGCAACAGCAGCCTTCCTGTTCTCATAACCTGTCCACAAAAAGTTAAGCTTTATTTTCTGATACGTGTAAAAAGCTTCGTCGGTGCAGTGACTTTTTTTCAGAACATTCTCATTACTATATATTAACAGGCCATGGTACATTTAACCTTCTTCTATTACATTTGTTTACTTATGAATGAAGATGATATCACAGAAGTGGACGTTCCATCTTTACATATTCTTTTAAATGAGCCAATGAGATTCTAAGCGCGCTGTACTAAGTTATTGCTCCCGCTTTTGCTAACATTTAACCCTGTGTTTATTTCTTCAGGCCATCTAGAACTGATGATTAATGATGATGTAGTGATGCGCACTTTTGTTTTAAAGTAACCGAAAGGAAATAGATAACGTACTGGTCACTGAATAACAAAACCTACAAAGATAAACTGCGGTATGAACAGTTTTTGCACTACCTAAATTTAATCAATGCCTTTTAGCTTCTCAAGGAGCATGGACTTTCTAGAAACTTATGCCAAGCCCCTCCTGTCGCGTGCCATCAGCTCTAGGTCTTTCCATGACCTCTTCGTCATTTGCATTTGTATCTCCAGTCCTCTTCTCAGTGTGTTCTTTGGTCTGCCTCTCCTTCTATTACTCAGGGAATTCCGGAAAAAGGACTGCGCTGTAATGCTATCAACAGGTTTCATCGGTGTTGTCCAATCCATCGCCAGCTTGACTCTTCTCTTGAGTTAGGGAAAACAAAAATGCAGCGAAGAAAGGACCTGGTCACTCCACCACAGAAATAAAGCTTGACCTAGTACGGTGACGCCTCTAACATTTCACTCTCCCTGAGGCAGTGTATGCTATGGGACTACCTTTATATTTTCATGTTTTTATTGGAGCAACACATTCGGCATATAAACGGACACATCTCCCCAAGCGAAAGACAAACTAATAGCATGTTTATACAAATGTCCAGGAAGAATATATTTTCTGATTTTGGCTATCTACATGGATCACGCCTTGTTTTTCTTTTCTTTTCTTTTAATTAAAATTTCGGTCTGTCGGTTATGAATCACATCTACTAAAAGTCTTGTAACTTATTTTCAAGTGTAAAGTACAGAAATGTTCATTCCTAGCCTTCATTTCTGGGTAAATTAGTAATGCGGTATAGCTTGTTCATGCACGAGAGTTTAGGAAAACCAGACAGGAAGGAAACGAGAAAGTTGCCTGAAGCTGACTCTAAATTGATTATAGATCTTCCCAAATTGGCTACGCTGCATCTCCAACAGAGGACGTGGTCGGAGATCATCGTGCATTGAAGTTACCTCAGGCTAAAAAAGGCTTCCCCCAAAACTTAAAACTCTTTAAACCTAGTTCGTTTACTTTATTCTCCATTATCAAGATGCACTTCTCTCAGTCAGTTTTAGTAAATTGTAAAATACAGGCAGTCATTTATTTTGTGGCACTGGAGCATAATTTAACACTTTTCTTCCTACATCTTAATCGCGCATTCCCAGCAACCATTTTCTGCTATTGCCTACAATACTGTATTGGGATTTCAGACGTTTTGCTTATTCATTCATTAAATGTTTGCTGACAAGTAGATCGTTAAAGTAGTCAGTCTAGACACAATTTTCACTTAATTGCCATTTGCTTTCTCCCTTACATCAACCAGTGTTGCCATTTGGTCGTAATGAAGAGACGTTATAAAATGCAGTTAGAACTCACCAGTGACTGCTACATTTCTTTTGTATTTTTAACTACACCAAACTACTTTGCTATTGAAGGGGATCCCGTTACACGCCCATTGAGGCATATTGGGAATATGGTGTTAGGCCCATATTTTCTTGAATGTCGGCACACTAGGGGTGATGTGGTCAGCATCACGCCGGCCGTGCTATTGAAGCTCTAAGTGAAATATATTCTTTCTTGCTTCTATAAAGCTAGAATTACAATATTCATACATAATATACATACTAGCATTATTCGTTACAACGACAGAGTAATTAGTCTCCCAGGAAGGAAGTATTTGAATTTCATACCGCACATTTTTCTGTCGGGGAATTGCGATAATTCTTGCTAATTCTTGCTAGCTCGTGCTTCATAAATACTGCGATGTTATTAGTCAAGAACAGTTTGGCAAAGCTACTGAATGATTTTAGTCTTTTGTTGAAATGCCATCGCTTTCTCTTCTCTTACTGTTTGCCTTTTAGTTCCATGTGGGGTATGTATCACCAGGGATGGCCTTAGTAATTGTCGGACCCTAATTTGACCATTCTGGTGGGACCCTCCTGGACTTAAGATTATGGTTTTTTTGTTATGTTTTATAACATGTTTTATGTATTAAATCAACTAACACCAGACCTAAAGGTTTTTTATATTTTGACATGCGCCCTAACATAACAAACTAGGTTGAACGGGACGCACCTCGGGAAAACGAGGCACAATTTTTTTTTTCTTAAATGTTAAAATATAGTTAAAAAATATTGACATGGTTTTATTTTTAATACAGTGTAATAGCATATATTCATCTTATCATATTTTAAACAATCTTCTTTCCTTATTTTATTTTTTTTCAAAGCTGAAAGTGGGAACCCGAGTGTGGGGCTCCCTGTGAGCTAGGGCCCCGATTGGGCCAAATAGGTTGCACTTGTCTAAGCCTGACTACGTGTAGCAGCAGCCAGATCTGTCTTTACTCTCCGGGGCTGTTTTCTCAAGCTCTTTCACTAGTTTCCATGTCTTTATGACTCACATTTCCACACATTTTTCGCAGCGGTTTTTGTAACTGCCAAGGATAATTATCTTCAATTAAATATGGTCAAAGTTGTTGCTCTCCTGTGTATTTTCCAGGGGTCTCTGAAGAGATTAAAAAAAAAGAATAGAACTGACCATTTAGGCACGTCATACAAGACCACTAACATGAGGCTGCCAATCTCATTATGTCAAACAAATTAACACTGAAGCTACGGCTGCAGGAACACGTGAATACGTGGTGCAGGCTTCCCACAAGGACAACAACTACAGTGGTGGCTCTATGCTCCGTTAGGACCGCTAAAGAAAATGATAGTTTTTTGTAGCTGTGCTAGTTTTTACAAGGTGGAGTTGGCATCCTCTCGCAGCATTATCATCCCTAGTGACCTTATTTGATAACCACAGCAAAAGGTTTGGATCTTGTTCGTTGTCCTTCTATAGTAGGGCACGCTGATAGCGAGTCACTACAACAACCAGGATCGGTCTTAATAATACTGAGGCCTGATTTGGACCATTCTGATGGGTCCCTGAACTTTCGATCATAGTTTTGTTGTAACATCTTTCATTGCGAACTGTATCTTCTTTTATTTTTCAATGCCATGGAACAGCATATATTCATGATACCTAATTTGTAATAATCTTTGCTTCTATTTTATTTAAGCTTGAGGAGGAAGCCTGAGTGCAGGGCCCCATGTCAATACGGGATCCCATTGAGTCAAATAGGTTAAATCGCCCTAAGGCCGGCCTGGGCCACAACAATTGTGAATTTGTTTTTATATACACTAAGTTCGTATTCTAAATATTTGCTTAATTAAGCTAGCACGAGGAATATCATGTAAGTGTTTTAGATCGAAAAACACATATCAAAAGTAGCTGGAATTGAACAAGGGGCCCAGCACTATGAAACCAAGCTTTGAACCATTACAAGCTTGTTAGCGTCATACAATTTACATTGTAAAACAACGTGTCGGCAAGTGCATCTTCGTCAAAGCTTTCTGCAAACGCAAAAAATCCTCCTTAGTCTCTTTTTACGACGATGCATGGTAGGGAACAGTATTACTACTCATTGCTCCCCTTTCGGGCCCCGATAACACACGGGTGAGGACACAGTTGACAATAAAATCATTAATTAGCACTTGTTAGAATAGAGAATCCTTCATGCCTGCTGGACAGGGATATCCACCGAAGTGAAAGCAGTAAGGGCTAAACAACTAAAACAATATGGTTGCCAAAAAAGCCTAGTAGTCAATAAGAACAGAACGAATGAAGCCCCCCCCCCCCCCCCGGTGACACAGAAAGAATATGCCTACTGTTGCCTCAAGAATGTCGTACCAGGCGACAAAAATGACGTGGTGGATGAGGGCTGACAATAAATTGCCAGAGAAACCATCACAGCCGGAACACATGAATGTTTTGTTGTGATCTGCTTGTAAGGGGGGACCATTTGCTGTGGTGACTCCTTGCTCCGTAAGAAAGCGAAAAAAGGAAATGATGAGGATGTTGATGGTGATGATGATGGCGATGATGGCGATGGTGATGATGGTGGTGATGCTGGTGATGGTGATGATGATGGTGGCGATGATAGTGATGATTATGATGGTGGTGATGATGGTCATGGTGATGATGATGATGGCGATGATGGTGATGATAATGATGGCGATGATGATGATGATGATGATGGTGATGATGATGATCATGATGATGATGGTGATGATGATGGTGATGACGATGATGATGATGATGATTATCGTGAACTCTGTAAAAATTCTTTGGTAGTTGATTTCACCGTATCGGGGAATCCCCTGTGTATTATTTCACTCGACCAATCAGATTATTTCGCTCCATCAATCAGAGAAGAGTTTCCCAAAATCGCCAAGAAACATTCAACATAACGAGACACAGGAATGTTCAAACTGTGTAAGATAGGTTAGAATTAAGCGAATATTTCCAAAACGGATAATGGGAAATGATTCACCCTTTATCACAATTTAGGAGCAGATGGAAGACAGATATGAACTTCCTTCGTTTATCACCCCTTGCCATATTTGCAGAGTAATTGGCGAAATTGCGTGAATTATCGAAGAAGCGAACACACAAAGGCGTATAGAAAAGTAGAGATAAAAAGGAAGAATGCTCGAATTGGAGTCAAACTTTCACACAAAGGAAGCCGGAAGTAAGCTACCACTAAAGGTATACGGGTGAAAGTGATGGGTGAAGTGGATGGACAAAACGGATGGAATCCTCGTTACTAGAAAAGCACATCTGCCATATTTTACCCTCCGTTGGAGAAATTTTGATTCGACAAAGAATGTGTAACGTATCTGCTCTCCGATACGCCCACAAGCTGAGTCTATATAGAGGTTAGATAATCTCAAAACTAACTAGCTCGGGTGTTGGCATAGCTGGCGAGTCCTTTTTAGGGCTTTATGCTAGCAGATAGATAATGTTGGTCCTTTTCAGGACATAGTATCTATCAACGCTGATCGGGTTAGCAGTCAACAGAGTTGACTTATTTTGGATGGTAAATGCGCTCTGATATAACCAACTAGGTTAAAAGGAGCGCACCTTGCCAGAAGAAGGCAAAAGCCGAATCAAAGGACTTGCGCCCTAATATGACCGACTAGGCCAAAACGAGGCATTAAAAAAAAAGATCAGGACACACACAACGAATCCAGCAGTTTACAAGAGCGGACCAGATGTATGAGAGCTGATACCTAGTGAAATTGTATTAGAACCAGCCTTACCAGGGTCCTGCATATTGTAATCTGAAAGCCTGAGGGTATGTAGAATTACATTAATAAAATTGTATTCTGAATGCTTATGTTAACATGCTATAATGATATTAAGCATGTACAGTACAAGTTATTACATTGTTTTGTATTATGATATGTATAATATATATTGAGGTATCAGGTCGCTTATTGTGATGTGATTATGGAAGATTGAGATACCATAAATATAACCAAATCTTATCCGGCCTGGCACTGCGAGTAGTCCTTTTCAGGACTGGTAAATTCACGCCATCAAGCTATCAGCACTTGTTAGAGCTGGCTTGGAAGACTGGAGCTCAAAGAGGTATTATGTTTGTATCATCTACTTTCTGTATATATCTGTTGTATCATCTATTATATTTATATAATTCAAGTATTGTATCATTTGTTATATTATTATGCAACTACTAGGTTTGTTATGACACGTATATAACAGACATATGGGCACCTCATACCCATGCACACTCTGGGTGTGACGTATCTGAATTTGTGGTAAGATGTGGAACGATACTGTCCACAAGGCTTATCATGTTGCAGGTTTGACGTTCAATCTGGTGGTGGATCCAACAGTGCATTCCGAAGTATTGTGGCAACGAAACATGAAAGTGATTGGACCACTCCTGTATATCTGGTCTCCAAGTAGTGATGGTAGTCCAGCATATTGACTGAACTGTGTGTCAATAACTGGGTGTAGCGCTACATCTCCACAGGCCAGGAATTTCGGAAGATAAGTGCATAAAATAAACATTACTACAATTGATATACCAGCATCCGGTGTTAGTCAGATGATGAAAAACACAGTAAACTAGGACAGTTTTTAAAATTATGTAAACAGTGAATATTTATTGTGTCACTTATTTTGATTAATGTAAATTTGTAAATACATATCCTTGTTTTCATTCCAAAATACAACGAAAAGAGAAGATTAAACAATAAAGTAAATTTATTGATTTTTTTAACACCTGAGTTTTTAAATCATTTCCTTGTTCTGTATCTGTGAATTACTTAAATGGGAATAATTTATAAAAGCATAGGTGTAGTCGTAGCGGTAAGCCAAGGTAGGCTCTTGGTCTGTATCACTTTACCATCTGGACAAGAGTACTTAACAGTCTGACTATACCTTGTGCCATCCATACACCAGTGCTCATGTCTGAGACTGGGGTATTTAAATAGGTTAAGAATAACCTGACTTGATCTATTGTGCATCTCTAATTATCCATCTCGCCACGATGGTGATGATAATAAAGGTGGTGAAGATAATGATGAAGATGATGGTGATGGTAATAATGATAATGTTGATGAAAGGTGATGGTGTTGATGGTGATGATAGTGATGATGATGATACTGATGGTGATAATGATGATAATGATGGTGATAGCAAAAACATGTACTGTTAAAAACGCGAAGAAAGTAATTCAGAAAAGAATTAAAATAATAAAAAACGCTAATCGCAGCGACCTCAGGAATAGTAAGACAGGTGCTTAGTAATCTAGATTTCACATGCGCCTTACAATGAATACGGCGATTTCCAAGATCGTTTATGGGCATTGGTACAATTACCCAATAGCGGTGAACTTGAGGTTTGTGACTGCCTTGTTGTTTATGTTATAGAAGGCGGTGGTGCCAGATTTCTTTATGTCTTCACCGGTCAAACAATCATGTTTATGGTAATCTTGCCTTTTTATGAAAATACGCTTTTTAAAAATCTTACTAATTCCTGCGAATAAACGCAGGTGACCTGCAGATCCACCTTGCATTTTGCTTCAATAATATAAATTTACTCTACTGACATGCAAATTTTGTTGTAAATGGTTCCTCGACGGGGGTGACTCCATGTCTCCCGATCACAAGCTTGGTTGCTAACCGATATACGAGCGAGATGCCCTCATCAACATTCTTAATGATTATATTTCGAATTCCGTAGCAAAATTCTTCTGCAATCTCAAACTGATGAGGGAATTCACTAATCAGGCTATTTACTAAAGGGTATCTTTAACCGGATTATGTTAAGCGGTGAATTAGCAGACCGGGTACGTAACGTACTTTATAAATGGTCCCTACAGGCATGTCTTTCAGGTTGTTGCAACGCTTTTAAACGACCAAGGGTCATTAACAAAAGTCTTGCAAGTATCAGGTTAAAATCACTGAAGAGCTGAACATTTTATTTAGGGTGAACATTTTATTTAGGGTGAACATTTTTTTGAGGGTGAACATTTTCATGCAGCTTTTATTTATTTTTTTACTATTAGACCGGTGCCTTCCAATTCCCTCATTATTCTGAGTACAGTTGTCTGCCGAAATATTCCAGCAAAAGTGAAAGAAAAAAAAAAATGTAGATTATCAGTCCCGCAATAAAAAATCGCGGAAACGTTGCGAGCTTGGTTTGGTCTTTACATATATCGAAAGGTTGAGATAAAGTAAAGAGTTCCATAGATGAGGCGTTGAGTTAATAAGATGAAGTATAGAGTTCCTGAGTCGAGGTGTAGAGTTCTTGAGATGAGGTATAGAGTTCTTGAGATGAGGTATAGAATTCCTGAGATGAGGTATGGAGCTCCTAAGACAAGGTATAAAGTTCTGGAGATGAGGTATAGAGTTCTCTAGATGAGGCATATAGTTTGTGAGATAAGGTATAGAGTTTATGAGAATAGGTATAGAGTTCATGAGATGAAGTATGTGTCGTGGTTGAGTTAGAGTGTAGAGTATTTGTCGAGTTGGACAACAGTAGTGAAATCGACAAGGGATAGTGGACTGACAGAGTTATAAATTACACATAGATAAAGTGTAATAGGAGATGGACTTGAGACAAACCTGGAGAAGATTTATTAAAGTTATCACTCTTTCCAAGCCCTCAACCCACTTATACTGTCTAAGCACCTCCTGCTCTCACTCTTTTCTCTTAATTATACACAGAGAGTATAGCAAAGAGCTGAAAAATGTAAATTATGGATGGAAGGGTCGTGAACAGCGCATTAATAAATGTGTAAACTTTATTAAATGAAGAAGCATGTATGAAAATAATGCATTTCATCACCAACAACATAAAATTACATCAATAATCTCAATAATCATCAATAGTCATCAATAATCATCAATAACCACAATAATCATCAATAGTCATCAATAATCATCAATAACCACAAATATGCAAATACACACCCACAAACACACACACCACCAGTCATAAAAACCTGTAAAACACAGAGAAATGAATAAACTGAGTGTCAGTCCGTCCGCTTTCGTGGGACCAAATGTGCCAGCTCCAGAAAGTGTCTTTACGTAATTATATACTCCATGGGGGATGGAATTGACCTGTAAAACTTTCCTGTAGGTGCTATCATTGGTGACCCCTAATTGCGCGAGGTGGGCTGGAAGACTCTATTTACCTCTGGTTTACCAAATGAATAAACTGCGTGTCAGTCTGTCCGCTTTCGTGGGACCAAATGTGCCAGCTCCAGAAAGTGTCTTAACGTAAATATATACTCCATGGTGGATGGAATTGACCTGTAAAACTTCCCTTGTTGGTGCTAACTTTGGTGACCTCTAATTGCGTGAGGGGGGCTGGAACTATGTCTATCTTTGGCTGGCTGCTCCTAAGTGCGAGGTTTTACATAACCCAGGATTACACCAGACGAAGCTATTTGGGACAAAGCGTCCCAGGCGCTCTTATCCAGCGCTATTGCTTGCTTGGCATTAAATCCAGTTTGGGCTTGCTTGACTGTGGCTTGACTGAGTGCCCCGTTTAGGCACACAAAGGCTGGTGATTGAAATTCTACTATAGACATGCTGGGCTGATTGATGTGCTGGAAGCCGCATTGCTCTGACTGGTAATCCAATAGGCGAGTAGGAAACTACTACTGCAATAGATGATTTCAGATTTAGCGTTGGCTCGTTGCACTGCGTGAGCTTAACTTGGCGTTGACAAAGGGTTTTTGGTTCAGGTATTTGGGGTTGACAACTCGTGAATGCTAGGTGTTACTCAGAAACCCTCTAGAACGAAGAGAATGGGACGTTTTTCGCCTGACTGGAATCTTGCTCTAGCGATTCGGTATCCCTGAAACCCGAGAAAATGCCAAGAAATAGGCAAAAACATTTAGTTCTGTGTTAATGTTTGCCTTATTTCCATAAGGGTCTATCTCGGGCAGGAAACGTTTACGAGTGTGTTTGACGTATTAAAATTCTCAAGTCTTATAGTTCACAAACAACGCTACCCGGGACACCTGCATAGCCTGATTCTACAGATGTATCGGCGTAATGCGTAATAAAGAGTAAGACAGAGGTTTCTCTGGAGACTACATCAAAGACAACAGACCCCGTGCGAAAGTTCCCCAGATCGGCGATGCAAAATATTATGGTCAGGGGCCATAACAAATCTCTCCTGAACTGAAGATCAAACTCGTTTACCGACCTCAGAAGAATGGTCCCTGCTAACGAGCCGTTTCTTTCACAGAAACCCTTTCGCTCGTTCAAACACTTTAAGCGTAACAGAAATGTTTCTCTGGTCAAACGTACCACAGGTGCGTTTAGATAACATTACGTTAACTGACCGTTGAAGAAATTAGTACTGAAGGCCAGCCAGAACGTAAACAAACCTCGGGTGGGGTTTGGGAAGGTGAAAAAATGTGGGCTACGAAGGTAGAAAATAAATTACAAAATGTCAAGGAAACCCGAACATTAAAAAAGTAATAACATATGGAACGGAATGGTAAAATAAATTAACAGTCACTGTGACAGTATGGATTCCGAAGATGAGACAGAATTCCGGAGATGAAGATATAAACTTCCGAAGATGAGGCATAGGGCTTCAATGATGAAATGTGAAGTTTCTGAGTAAAGTATAGAGTTTCAGAAATGAGATATAGAGTTCCTGAGATGAAGTACAGAGTTTCAGTGATGAGATGTGGAGTTCCAGAGATTAAGTATGCAATAGTGATGAGGTGTAGAGTTCCGGAGATTTACTGTAGAGTTTCAATATGGAGGTGTAGAATACCGGAGATGAAGTATAGTGTTTTAGGGATGAGGTGTAAATTTCCTGAGATGAAGTACAGAGTTTCAGTGATATAGTGTAGAGTACAGGAAATTTAATGTAGAGTTTCAGTGAGAAGGTGTATAATTCCTGAGATGAAGTATATAATTTCAGAACTTCAGTGATGAGGTGTAGAATTCCGGAGATGGAGTATAGAGTTTCAGAGCTGAGGTGTAGACTTCCCGATGTGAAATATAGAGTTTCAGAGATGACGAATAGAGTTCCTGAGGTGAAGTATAGAGTTTCTAATGATGAGGGGATATTGAGCTCCGGCAATAAAGTATCGAGTAGCTGAAAAAGGTATAGCATTTGTAGCTGTAAAGATCGTTAGGTATGTCGTAGGCAAAGGTGGAGATACTGTAAGGTACTAAAGTGACGTTCATACTTTTAAACCTCTCTTCGAGAAAAAGCACCTAAATATTTACAATTTTGAAAGTGTCGTCTGCTAACCAATGTTGTTTAATTCAGGACTTTTCCTTTTCTAATTTCTCCCTCATTATGATTCTACTTCGTGCACCTTTGGATTTTCCTATTCTATCCTTGTTTTTTTGTTTTATGTATTTGTAAATTTTTTTTTCCTGGAGGGAAGTGGCTTCTTTATTTGCAAATTTAGCAGAAGCAGTGAGTACAACGGAAGGGAATGTTATATCTAGGGCAAGAAAGGCAACAAGAAATAATTCCATAATTTTACAACCTAAAAACCAGGGGAAGGGTCTATTTAAGTGTTGAACGTTTTCATAAGACAGGAGAGAACTAGAGAGAGAAGGGGGGATAGAGAGAGAAAGGAAGAGAGAAATAGAGAGAGAAAGAAAGGAATGAAGATCACTGATAGACAAGGACGGGGTGAAAAGCGTATCGACGAATGATGATGATGAAGACGATGGTTGGCACAATGACAACCACGACAATGACAACCACGACAATGAAGCTGGCAAGTAAATTTTAAATTAGGCGTCAGCTGGTGTGATATTTCTTATTTACTGTTTCTGATCACTGTGCCGGTCACGTGGCGTTTTGAAAGGGCTTAAGATTACATTTGCTTCTTGTGTGTTGGGAAATAGGGGAGTATAATGATGTACGGAGGAGAGAGAATAAAAGAGGTTATGGACACGAGTAGTAACATAAATTTGAGAAACAATAATTAGCAATGACTGAAGATATGCACGTGCAAAAATAAGAGAGTGTAAAGAAAGAAAGAGAGAAAAAGAAAGAACAGAAAGAAAGAAAATGTTGGAAGAGAGGCTTAACGGACAGAAAGAAACAATGACAGAAGGAATACTTGAAGGAAAGAAAGAAACAATGACAGAAGGAATACTTGAAGGAAAGAAAGAAACAATGACAGAAGGAATACCTGAAGGAACGAAAGAAACAATGACAGAAGGAATACTTGAAGGAAAGAAAGAAACAATGACAGAAGGAATACTTGAAGGAAAGAAAGAAACAATGACAGAAGGAATACTTGAAGGAAAGAGAGAAACAATGACAGAAGGAATACTTGAAGGAAAGAAAGAAACAATGACAGAAGGAATACTTGAAGGAAAGAAAGAAACAATGACAGAAGGAATACTTGAAGGAAAGAAAGAAACAATGACAGAAGGAATACCTGAAGGAAAGAAAGAAACAATGACAGAAGGAATACTTGAAGGAAAGAAAGAAACAATGACAGAAGGAATACTTGAAGGAAAGAAAGAAACAATGACAAAAGGAATACTTGAAGGAAAGAAAGAAACAATGACAGAAGGAATACTTGAAGGAAAGAAAGAAACAATGACAGAAGGAATACTTGAAGGAAAGAAAGAAACAATGACAGAAGGAATACGTGAAGGAAAGAAAGAAACAATGACAGAAGGAATACTTGAAGGAAAGAAAGAAACAATGACAAGAAATACTTGAAGGAAAGAAAGAAACAATGACAGAAGGAATACTTGAAGGAAAGAAAGACTACTTATTCTTCTTATTCTTCAAATACCATGCCTATTGGCGTAGGAGATCATGTCTCTTCACAGCTTCCTGTCTTCAGCACAATTTATCAATTATGTTGTTGATCTCCTTCCATGCCACGATGTCAAACTGTCCAGTATTTGTTCTCTTTATCTTACCCATCTCTTTTTCTTTCAATCTTTCCTGTTGTTAGGATATATTCCAACTTTCCTATTCTCATAACATACCTCAAAACAATGGATTCCTTCTTTCTAACTTGTGAATTAAGTTTCCTTTTCGCATTGGCCTCTTTCAGGACATCCTTATGAAGCTTTTTGGCTGTCCATGATATTTTTAACATTCTTCTGTAAAAACCACATCTCTGTGGCTTCTAGTGCTTTTCTTACTTGTTTACTAACTGTCCATGATTCACTCTCATGCATCAGGATTGGTTCCATTTAACACTGAAAAAAATCACTTTCTTACTTCCATTGAAAAAGAATTGTTGCATAAAATACTTTTCATTGTATAGAATGCTGTTTTTGCCTGAGCTATTCTGCTCTTCACTTCTGAGATGCATCTTACATCCGGTGTTATTAATGTGCCCAGGTATTTGACAGAAAGACAGAAAGAACTAAAAAAAAGAAAGAAAGAAAACAAAGTGAAGAAAGACAGAGAGAAAGATAGAAAGAAAGAAAAGATAACGTAAGGATGCTTGAAGGAATGAAAGACAGAAATAAATAAAAGAGAAAGGAGAAAACAAAACATAATTCAGGCAGGCAGGAAAGAAATAAATAAAAAAGAAATAAAAAAAGAAAGTAATGAAGGAAAGACACAAAGAAAGTAAGATAGAAAGGAAGAGATAAACAAGGAAGGAAGGAAAGACAAGAAAGACGGAAAGAAATCTTGAAGAAAAGAAAAGAAAGACAGACAAGAGATAGTCATACAAACCTAGACAAACAGACAGACAGAAAGAAAGAAAAATGACAGAAGACAAACTTGAAAAAAAAAAGAAAGGAGGAAAAAAGAAAGAAATATTAAGAACTCAAATATTATCAGTAAGATCATTATACAGCCTTCTTGAAGTACAAGCAAGAAAAGGAAATACGAATAGATAATAAGCCGCACCAAAACAAATTCAATATTATGGATGTCTCAAGTGTTAAAAGAAAATACAATCGTCTATGAAATTATCTTAAAAAACCATCCTTCAGAATGCCCTGAAGACACTGAAAATGGTGTCGACAAATTATCGTCAAAAACAACGGTAACCGGAGTCGATAAGCAGCAATCTCTCGACGCATCAGGCAGCACCCCGTTTATTGTAATTCGATGCGCCTTTGCCAAAAATCCTCCACGAACATCGCTTAATCACAGAGCGCCCCCAGCAAGTCGCGAGAAAAAGAAAGATGACCACAGATGGCTTACAGGCTACGTCAGTGCTGAGCTTAAGGAAAACTTAATTTTCTTCCTATCTTCTGGTTTCCTTTTTCATTACTTCGTTTTCAGGGTCTATATTCATTTTGTTGGTGCGTCTTTTTAACAGTTAAAAGCTGATGTACATGGAGATTGGAAAGTAAATTCCATTGAACATACATGAAGCCAATTTCAAAACCAAGTGCCAGAGGAACAAGAGATGAGAAGAAGACGCTGGCGATGGATAGGACACACATTGAGGAAACCTGGTGATAGCATTACACTGCAGTCCTTGTTCTGGAATCCACAGGGAAGGAGGGGTAGACAAAAACAAACACATCGAGAAAAGAACTGGATACAGAGGTGAAAATGATGAAGGAAACATGGAAAGAACTTGAGCGGGTGGCACAGGACATAAAGACTTGGCATGTGTATTTTGAAGTCCTATGCTTCTTGGGGAGCTAAAGGGTATTGATTGACTGAAATGTCAAAACAAAGAGCAATAAGTACCGTTTAAGTAAGACGTTTTATTTTGTATTCCCAGAAAAAAAAAAAGAAAAAAAAATCAAACATGGCTCATAAACCCACGTTACAAGAGACAGTCAAAATTGCTGCCCGCCGTGAAATCATATGTTGAGCAGATAAAATCTCACGTTGAATTCTAATGTTACTGTGCCACAGCATTTTGAAGCGTGTTTCATATAAACTAATTAGATAGAACTGGAGAAATAATAATTTAAAAACAAGAAGTAACTTTTCAATAACCCCTTTCATAAGCAGTGTAGAAGCTACACAAAAATGTTCGAATCAATCTTCATGTAGAACATTTCACCTAGCGCAGTTCTTCCTTCAACTGTTATAACATTTTCTAGCTCCACTTACCTCCCGACATGTGCGATTGTGTTATTTACTTCCTGAGTTTTTATTATTATTATTATTATTATTTGCAAATATTATACATAAATGGGTGTTACAAGCACTCGTGAGACACAAATAAGTTTTAGTCTTTCAAGGAAATCGAACTTAGCACCACCCCAAAGGTTTCGATTTCCCGGCAAACCAATCGCTTTTGTTACTTGTTTGTTGACTAGATTTGTAATACTTATTGTAATATTGAGTGTAGAAGTGGCTAAGAGCTATGGCGCCTGCTTTTAATTCTACAGGTACCGGGTTCGCTCCAGGTGAGGGAATATAATTGATGAATATTTTATTTCAGAACGAGAGGTTACTAATGATCACCTGGGTAGTTAGATCGGATGCCTAGCCTTCTTGGATAAAGGTGAAAAAAATAATGGAGGTCCCGTGTGTAAGTTGCGCACGTTAAAAATCCCTCGGCCGCTGCTGTGACAAAATTTAAAAATTAGGAAACTTACCCACCACAAAAATATTTATAGAATGTTTGATTCCTGTACACACACATTGGGTTCCTCGCCGGAGCTAAGGAGTTCGTGCACTGTGCTGAGATCATCATTGTGTGATCTGTGGGAGGAGATCGGAGCAGTGATGGAGTTTTCCGTGTGTAATGAAAATGGTCCTTAAAACCATATCAAGCCAGCTTCTTCTTTATTGTCTCACGATTGCATGCAACATATCCTTTCTTACTTTCTTTCTTTCTTAATCGGAACCTCTTCTACCCGAAAACAGAGTGTAGGGGTGACCCAAAGAGCACAAGGCTCCCGGGCAAAACATGCAATCAAAATGTTTGACAAACAGGTGATTAATCCATTGTTGTTGTTGTTGTTTTTTTGAAGGGGTGATGGGTGGAGAGTGGGCACTTAACAGCTGACCGTTATTGCCTCTTCGCGTTCCATCTTGGTCTACCCTGTTCAACTTGAAAATTGGTTATAATTGGGGTATTTAGTGTCATTTTATTTACTAATTTTGTATTCAGTTTAAATAACTATTGTCTTTTGTAGTTGTAATTTTTCCATTGTCCATTGTGCATGCAACATACCCATTTATATTTATTATTTATTGTTCACAGACTTAGGGTGTAGCACTTTGTTTATGTATTTGTTGATTTTTTGTTTTCAGATTATTTCAGACAGAGCCAGATCTGAAGCGACTCTTCCCAAAGATTGTTCAAATGAATGAGAAGAACGAACTGGAGTGGGAAATAGACAAGGATATGCTACAAGTAGGTCAACTAACGTCATAAACCAGGCCTGAGTATCAGTTAAGGTTTATAAATTACAACACTTAGGCCGCTTACACACGAGCGTTTCTTGACGCGCGTTTCTCACGCGTGACGAATGAAAGAGTACGGATTTACAGACAGTCTCGCTCGGCTGAGCAGCCTGTAAATCCCTTACTCCTTCATTCATCACGCGTGAGAAACGCGCGTCAAGAAACATGTAAATGATTGGTCCAGGCTTCCTTCCACGGGCGCTAGCTGCAGTGGGAGCTGCATCCTCTGTATGGGCGCAATGAAAATGCTGATCATGTTGATGATGACGATGATGATGATATTGATGATGATGATGTTGATAATGATGATGATAATGATAGTGATTTTGATGATGATCATGATGATGATGACGATGTTGATGATTACAGTATTTAAGGAGTCCTGTGAGGGTGAATAATGTTTTTACCCGCTTTTATTTAACTTCACTTGTATGTCACTTTCATGTCACTTTTATGTCACTTTCAAATCTTGCATTCGATTTTTCAATCACTTCCAGATGAGCAATAGCTCTGAAACTTGGCACAGTTGTGTATTCCCGATGTCAATACAATAATCAGTCAATTATTTAATAATTTAATATTGTAATTATGATATTATGAGTAATTAAAGTTTTTCGTAAAGAAATGTAAACAAATCAGGGGCCATAATCAAGTTAATTAAAAATTCAAGATTACGTGATGTGCTTTATTTTTTTCTATGCGTAAAACAGGGCCGTACTCAAACAAGTGTCTAGTTAAATTAAGGGAAACAATCCAAATTATAAAAATGAATCTAAGGAAAGTCGAGTTCGATCTCTAGATGGCCTTCAAATTGAAGAAATTGATTACACCAAATTAGCAGGCACAAAGCCATGTAATATTGACGCTCTAAAAGAAATGGATCGCTTAAGAAATTTTAGACCAGATTTACAATAAATAAAAATATTGTTTATGTTTTAGTATGTCATAGTTTTTCTAACACTAAAAAGAAGAAAATTAAAAATAAATATTTTAAACACACCAAAAATCCAAAAATAATTGTTCAAGGAGTTTATTGCTTGCAGTAAAAAAATGTAACATCAAATTGACAAAAAGCGTGGGGCGCTGATTCTGCATGAAATTAACTTCTGCTTTATACTTCATTAGACACTTATGGATAAAACTAGCAATAACTTGTCAAAATTTTCATCGATTTTTCAATCACTTCCCCCCCATCCCAAGACATACACACAACTGACAAATACATTTTTTTTTAATGTAATTTATTACTTTTATCAAAATATAAAAAATTAAAAAAAATATTAACTTTCCGTGTAATATCCTGAATAATGAAATCCACCTCCTGTGCTGTGTACTCGTTTATCGCAAACTGATAATGTCATTCGCGGATCGATTACATTTGACTTACATTTAAAAACAACAAAAATTAAAAATAGTATTTTAAACACAGGCTTTCAATGCACTAAAAACCCAAAAATAATTTTTCCAGGAGTTTATAGCTTGCAGTAAAAATGTAACATCAAATTGACAAAAAGCCTGGGGCGCTTAAGCGCTCAACCCATATTTTATCCATAGGTGTCTAATGAAGTATAAAGCAGAAGTTAATTTCATATAGAATCAGCGCCCCAGGCTTTTTGTGAATTTGATGTTACTTTTTTTACTGCAAGCTATAAACTCATTGAAAAATTATTTTTGGGTTTTTAGTGCATTAAAAGCCAGTGTTTAAAATATATTTTTTTTTATTTTTTATTAAAATCTTGAATTTCCATAAGCAAACTGTTCATGCACACCTTTATTTGCGCACTTTTCTATTTTCGGGAGAGTACATATAAGGGAAACAATACAATTATTGTCTAACTTTCAACCATAGTTGCACCCCCTTAGCTGTGGTTGAAAGCTAATGTACTCTTTCGAGAATAGAAAAAGTGCGCAAATGAAGGTGTGCAAAATGTGACTGACCGACCGACGTACTTACGGCGTGTAACATGGTATTGAAATATAAGATAAGCGCCCCAAGCTTTTTTGTCAATTTGATGTTACATTTTTTGACTGCAAGCTATAAAATCCTTGAAAAATTATTTTTGGGTTTTTAATGCATTAAAAGCGTGTGTTTAAAATATTTTAAATATATATATATATATATATATATATTTATATATATATATATATATATATATATATATATATATATATATATATATATATATATATATATATATATTTTTTTTTTTTTTCCGTGGTGTGACTTCTAAGTGAGAGCGTCAATTCCCATTGCTCACCCTGAGCTGCCCTGCTTGCATCTGTAGAATATACATAGGTCCAACGTTTGAAGTGTCAGAAATGGTTACATCACCGCATATTTGGTGCTGATTCTGCTAATTTTCTAGTAACGTACCAAGTTCTTTCTGTTTTTTTTCTGTGGTCTTTGGTCGCTGACTGACAAAGTAATCAGTGACCATCACACCTAGTGGTGTCTTACAAGGCAGCAACAAATTGTCTCCACTTTGCTCGGTCGACAGCCATCCTTCATGTGGTGCCCCAGGTCTGGTTCATGCTCAGCATCTCCGCCTGCACAATTCTCCGCCAGGTGGCTTTTGGCTGTCCCTGCTTTCTTTTTCCTTCTGGAGTCCATAGCATAGCAGTTCTGGTGATGGTGTCAGGATCTCTTCTGAGAAGATGTTCCAAATGGTATCACCATAATCCTATCTCCGATTCCATGACATACTATAGCAACGCTATGAAGTCTGGCCCGGAACTCCATTAAAAGGCCGATTAAATGTGCTCTGGTTAAGAAGCCACCAGGCCACCAAGTGGAAAGTGTATTTTATGGTGCTCATGTAAAACCAATAAGGACAAAAACAAACTGATTAAGTGGATTACAGTCACTCAAAACAAATAAGAAACACGAGCTAAACAGGATCTTAAAATAATTACATGGAACCTCTGTAGACTGGCAAATTAAAAGCCAGACGTAGTCGAAGTCACGAAGAAACCCGAAATGTGTTGGTTGATTGTTTGACCAAGTAGTACGAGGGAAGGTCAAAAAGTAATGCCTCCTATTTTTTTATGTATGTAAATACTGCATCGGTGTGCAATTTGTAAATTTAGCAGGATTCCTCAAACACTCTTCTGCACTGTATAGCATTATCAACCTGTTTCAGTAACAGGTGGCACCACTGTAACAGTTTAAAAATGGCTGCCAAAGACGTTCGGTTAAAACAACGTTATGTCATAGAATTCCTCAATGCTGAAGGCGAGACCCCAATTCGCATCCACGAACGTTTGAAGAATGTTTATGGAGATTCAACAGTGGATGTTAGCACTGTCCGACGTTGGGTACATCGTTGTGACGAAGCTGAAGTAGGTCAATCCTCAATGGCTGACGCAAAGCGGACTGGCCGTTCGTCTACCGCAGTGACTCCACACAACATTCATCGAGTTGATGGCATCATTCGTGGTGACCGTCGGGTAACACTGGTTGAACTTTCTTCCATGTTGTCCATTAGTAAAGGCAGTGTCCAGAACATCATTAAAGACCTGGGTTATTCAAAAGTTTGTGCACGGTGGGTACCCAGAATGTTGACAGACAGACAACATCACCGACAAGAAAGAAGTTCAAAAGTTCACCATCTGTAGGGAAAGTTATGGCCTCTGTGATTTGGGATGAGAAGGGTGTGATTCTTCTCGACTTCTTGGAACAGGGAAACACGGTGAATGCAGACCGTTACATTGAAACTTTGAAGAAGCTTAGAGGTCATCTTCGGCGACTTTACCCATTAAAAGATCAGAGAACTGCACTACTGTTGCACGATAATGCCACGCCACACACCGCTAAACGCACCATTGATGCGATTGCAGAATTTGGCTGGACATTATTACCACATTCCCCTTACAGTCCCGATCTTGCAACTTTTGACTTCCATCTGTTTGTCATGAAATATTCTAATCCACATATATAAATTATTAGGTAAATATGAAGCCTAACAAATAAAATTAATAAAGAGAAGAGCAATGGTAAAATGACATTGCTGTCACAAGGAATGTACTCGAAATCCCCCTTGTTTTCTGCTTCGTCTGCAAATTGTAACGCTTTCACGTTGATAGTAAAAGCTTACTGTATTATACCCGCTTTCTTCAATGAAACGTGTGCTGTATTTCTTGGAAAAAACATTGAGAGACTGCGTAATGACCTAAATTAATCCTAACATTAATTATATTACGTTACCAAAACGAACGAACAGATGGACAAAAGGATAGCGAGAGGGGAGGGCTGAAAATCAGGAACGCATGCAACACGCGACGCGCGATATACAAATGCTGGCATCACGCGTGTAAGTCTACAAGCACTAACTTTTTCAGACGGACAGTGATAAAATACACTACCCTTTCCCAGAGTTAGGTTTATAAATCATAACAGACTCTTATTAGAAAAGATAACAATAGATGGGTTTACGTTTGAACACATAACAGTACCCAGACAGCACATCTTCCAAACAGGAGGTAGTAGAAAATACATATTTTGAACGCAGCCACGTAGCTCTTTTAAAGTGGGAAAATTGGGTTCCTTAGGGCTTGCTGACAAATAATATGTAAAACGTTACGCCAATAGTCCAGGAATTAATAAATTATACCCAAAATAAAATAGTGAGGCTGCCTGACAGCATGAAATCATCGCTGATATACACACTTGGGAGCGTTAGTTCGAGACCACTTGTTTAAATGATCCTGATAAAGCATCAGTGCGTTGAAGCCAGCATATATTTGGCTCAATAAAAGCCTGGAACATAGGCAGATGGAAGTTTGTGCCAGTTTGTGCCAGAAATTCATTGCTAATCAACGTATCTGTGTTATTCGTATGAATTGTGGTAAGCTTGAACCATTTAATATCTTTTAATGAAAATTGAATGTGAATTGTTGATTTATGCCTGTATATATATGTGTAGTTCAGTGGCAAACGTGAGGTAAAGCCTAAAATGCTCCAGCCTGAACAGAGGGTGTCGGAGAGAAGTAAAACGGCATGGAATGGCCAAACAGTACACTGACACCTGGATGATTGACTAGAAAGAAATAATGCTGGAAGTGCAGAGGCGTAGTGACCATTAAGGATGGTAATGCTGGTATAAAGTATTTCAGATGAAGCTGACTGTTGGCCTAACGCTCTGAACGCAATGTTTGTGCTGTATTGTGATCAGTGTAAAAGAGAATATAAATTAGTTATGAAGTAGAAGGTACATCCTTCTTGATTTCAGGGACAGTGGTCTTGATGGTACTGAGCAGCATCTGGTCAGAGATTTGCTGAATCCAGTGTCGGACAGCATACTCCTTGGTCTTTTTAGCTATCAGTGAGGTGTCTCCTGAGCCCAGAGGAGAATTCGAGCAGAGGAGTCCTCTCCTGCCGCCATCACTCAAGATAAGCAGAGTTGGCCAGCTGAGCTCAACATTATGCCCCCTCATCTTGAAATAACTTTATAAAAATACTATTCAGAGGGGAATTTACTTGTCTTAAAATCAGGAACTGTGAACATCTCCAATACTGGTCCCTAAAGACAAACTATTGAAGTCATGATGACAAATACCAACAGAGCTTGAACAAAACAAAACCAGTATTACCTCATTTTACTACTACACAACTGACACACATAGAACATTTGTACTAATATATGTCACTACTACATTCATATTAAATACATTCTGTACATAACTTGTAATTTAAATTGATTGTGATTCCTGGTTCCCTTGTAGTTGAATCAGGACACATATTCATTCATGCCAGTAATGAATACATATTGTTATTTGAAAGTTCATCAGTGACTCTTTTAAGATAGCTTTGTAGAGTGTTATATGTATGTGAGTGTCACAGTGTTGTCAAGAGTAGTGGATTAAATTAAATTGTTTATCTGTCTGTTGTTGTGACTTACACTTCACCATACTCATACCCTAGACACATAACGTAGCATCACACTATTCCAGAATAATTCTGACTGAGATATATAGATATGTGGTAGCAAGTAAGGTTATATATAATACACTACTCTTATTAGATATATATATACCTTCACAGCTGATCTCAGTCAGTACACTAAGTCCCTTATAAATATTTATAACATCCCACTTCACCACATATATTGGGGTCTCGCTCTTGGGATTTTGAATCTTTAACTATTAAAAATATTGGGGGTAATTCACTTCAGGGAATATAAGAATTAAAAGGTATCCTTGGGTGGAATTAAATAAGGTTGAGCTCACGGTGCCTGTGTTGTCCATTAGATATATAGTTAGAAATTGAATTGTTGGATAGACATTATAAACATTTACCTGATAGACAATGGCGGACCTGGCCAAATTTCGATCTGCTGCGGTTCAGACTGCAAAAGAGTTAGGATTAGATGGGCAAGTTATGGTTGCCTATGTCACAACGGAATGTGACAAATTTATTGAACGTGAAGAAAGAAGGTTTGAAGCCGAAAGAAAGTTAGAGGCTGACAGGGAAATTAAGAAGTTACAATTTGAAGCTGAGGCTGAGACTAAGAGGTTGCAGATTGAGGCTGAGGCTAAGAAATTGGAGGCAGAAAGAGAAGACAAAAGATTAGCTGCAGAAGAGAAGAAATTAGCTGCAGAAAGGGAAGAGAGGAGATTAGCTGCAGAAAGGGAAGCAGAAGATAAAAGATTACAAAGGGAACATGAGTTACGACTAAGGGAGTTTGAGTTTCAAGGCCATGCTCCTGAAAATGGTGCCAGTCCCTTTGCCTCTGATGCTACGGTTACTCAGGGAGCCTCAACCTCAGCTATGAACTTTCATTTAGATCATTTTGTTGAGAAAGACGATGATATTGAGAGCTATATAAATAGGTATGAACTATTAGCCACCACGTATGGGTTAGAGAGAGAAAGGTGGAGCTTAAAGTTATCTCAGGGACTTCGTGGGGCAGCTTATGAAGTTTTTGCAAAAATGAGCAGAGGTGATCAGGAAAATTATGACATGCTAAAGCAGGCTCTTTTGTTAAGGTATGAAAAGAATGCAGAGTTTTACAGGAAAAAATTTAGGAATGCTAAACTACTGTCAGGTGAAACCTATCACCAGTTCTCTGCACGAATCGAGACATACTTGGAGAAATGGACTTCTCTGGGGAAAACCCAAGATCTTAAGGAAATGGTCCTTATAGAGCAACTAAGAGAGTCCATGGCTCCAGACCTGAGAAAGTTTCTCATGGAACAAGGTGCAGAGAGGCTGGGTGAGTTGCTAAATGTTGCTGAAAGGTATCAAGCAGCTCAAGCAGAGGTAACAGGTAATAAAAAGAAACAGGTGGATAACTTCAGGGCACCACAGAACTTTAATAAATTTGATCCTAGGGATCAAAACAAAGGTAAGCACCAATTTGATAGGCCACGGTATGACAATAAAAATAAATTCCCACAATTCGATGAAAGGAAATATGATGAAAGAAAATCTTTCAACCAAGGAAAAAGGTGGTGTAAAAATTGTAAGATGAACAATCATGACACTGACCATTGTAGAAGGAAACCTCCTCATTTTGCTGCTATGACATCGGGGAAAAAGGAAAAGAAGGGCAAACCTGAAGAATTACAGGAACCATACCACCCCCCAGTGTGTGAAGATGTCATCTGTAATGGTGTCACTATAAGATGTTTATATGATACCGGTTTAGATTACGATTCCGTTGTGAGTTCTCACCTGGTGCAGGCCGATCAATACACCACAGAAACAGTGGAGATTCAAACTGCAACCAAGGATGTAGCTACCATGACACTTCCCGTCGCCCGAATAAAAGTGAAAACGCGATATGTGGAAGGAATCATAAAAGCAGCAGTGATAAATGAGCCAATCTACCCTCTAATATTGGGGTGTAGATATGTCTTCTTGGGGAATCCCAAGAGACCTGTGATATTGGCAACAGTGCAGACCAGATCACAGACAAAGAAGGAGGAGGATAATCCAATAAATACTCACCCAGATGAGATGAGGAAGGCACAGGCTGAGGACAAAACACTCAAGCCATGTTTCAAGAAGTTGCCCAAATCTCATACACCTCCAGGCAAGGGAGAGTTTTATATGAAGAACAAATTGATATATAGGAAGGCTGGATCTGAATCCAATGGTCACGGACAGCTGGTCCTTCCCACTTCATATAGGACTAAAGTGTTGGAACTAGGGCATGCGATTCCCTTCAGTGGTCATATGGGAATCAGCGCAACAGGACAGCGAATAGCTTGTCACTATTTCTGGCCAGGAATAACTGAAGATATCAAACGATATGTAAAATCCTGTCCAGAGTGCCAACGAGTAGCACCTAAACATTGGACTGCACCAGCAACTCTGGGGGAAATGCCCATAGTGGGAACACCCTTTGAGAGAGTTGCCGTGGATCTTGTGGGACCTCGCACCCGAACCAAGAGAAGGAACAGCTACATTCTGACTCTGGTGGACACTTGTTCTATGTGGGGAGAGGCAGTAGCCCTGTCATCGATTGATTCTAAACATGTGGCAGAGGCATTGCTCACAATTTTCACAAGGTTAGGCTTTCCCAATCAAATCTTGACTGATAATGGCTCTCAGTTCAAGGGGAAACTAACTGAAGAAGTTTTCAGGATCTTTCAGGCCAAACACTTCCATTGTAGTGTGTATCATCCCCAAGGGAACGGCCAAGTGGAAAGATTTAACGGCACATTGATGTCGATCCTGAGAAAGTTGGCACACGAAAAACCAGATACATGGGACCAGTACCTGCACGCCGCCCTCTTTGCTTATCGGGAGGTACCCCATAGTTCAACCGGTATGGCCCCGGCAACATTATTGTTTGGAAGGCCAATAAAAGGTCCACTTGAAGCTTTGTTAAGAACGTGGACTGATGAAAAGGCAGAGGAAAACATTACATCTTCATACCAATATGTGAATGAGCTGACCACTCGGTTGAAAACTGGCTGGAAACTTGCCAATGAAAATTTGAAACAAGCCAGGAAGAAACATGCTGCCTATTATAACAGGAAGGCGAAAGACAGAAATTTGGCTGTGGGAGAGAAGGTACTGCTTCTTTTGCCCGGGAGTCAGAATAAGTTACAAATTGGATGGCAGGGTCCATATACAGTTCTAGAGAAGGTGTCTAGAACAAATTATAAGATAGATAAGAAGGGGAAAGAAAAAATCTATCATGTGAATCTCCTGAAGAAATATTTGGAAAGAGAACATCAGGAAGAGACACACTTGTTGACCTTGTCCATCGCCATGGAGATGAAAAAGGAACCACTTTCATCATTTGAATATCCATTACACCCCTGTGAGACAGCAGCACAGGTGAAAATCAGTACACATTTAACGAAAACTCAGAAAGAGAGAGTGCAACAGGTTCTAAATAATCATGCAGAGGTGTTAACAGACCGACCAGGGCATACAAACCTATTGGAATATGATATGAAACTCATAGACTCCACACCTGTCTGTATGAAACCATATTCGATTCCGTTTGCTAAGGAAAAAGCTTTGAAGGAAGAGATAGACTATCTATTGAAGGAAGGAATTATTTCGCACAGTGAGTCTTCGTATAGTTCCGGTGTTGTACTCTTAAGGAAGCCCTCTGGAGAACATAGACTCTGTATAGATTACAGGAGACTGAATGCTATTACAGAAGGACAGGTGGATCCATTGCCGGATACAAATCAGCTGTTTGCCAGGCTAAATAAAGCTAAATATTTCTCAAAAGTGGATCTGAGTAAAGGATACTATCAGATTCCAGTAAAGCCTGAGGTTAGACCATACCTAGCTTTTAGTACCTCAGAAGGACACTATGAGTTTAATAGATTGCCATTTGGATTGAAGAATGCGCCTAGTGTCTTCTCTAGAATGATGAGAAAATTATTGGATCCTCTGAATAATCCCTGTATAACAAATTTTATGGATGATATCCTTATAGCAACAGAAACATTTGAGGAACACATTGACTCTCTGAACATGCTGTTTGATCGACTTTGGGAGGCAAATTTAACAGCCCGTCCAACCAAATGTTGCGTTGGATGTAAAGAATTGGAATTTTTGGGACACACAGTTTATCAGGGAAACATGACCCCTGACCCAAAGAATTTAGAGAAACTACAGAAAGCCCCGAGACCACAAACCAAGAAGGACGTGAGATCCTTTGTCTCCTTATGTGGTTTCTACCAGAAGTATATCAAAAACTTTAATTCCATATGTGCACCTTTAACGGAATTGACACGTAAAGGACTTCCAGATCGCATTACATGGACACCACAATGTGAAATGACTTACCAAGAATTGAAGGAAAAGCTCACAAGTAAACCCATTTTGAAATTACCTGACTTAAGTCAAGAATTCATAGTAAGGACGGATGCAAGTAATATTGGGTTAGGTGCAACTCTACTACAGAAATCAGATGCATTGGATGGGGAATTAAGCCCAGTGGCATATGCTAGCAGAAAGTTGAATAAAGCTGAAATCAACTACTCAACTAGCGAAAAAGAATGTCTTGCAGTAATATGGGCAATAAAGAAATTCAATATTTATCTATATGGGAAGGCCTTTAAGTTGCAAACTGACCACAAACCTTTATCGTTTTTAGCACAGGCTAAGCATGAGAACTCTAGGTTACTCCGATGGTCTTTGCTTCTGGCTCCATATAATTTTAGCATTGAATATATATCTGGAAAAACCAATCTGGGAGCGGATTTTTTAAGCCGCCATCCGTGTGATGAGAATCACCGTAAACCCCAGAAATAATAATAAATTTCTCTATGTGTATATAGAATAAAGGACTGACATATAATGTCTGTTTTAAGAGGGGAGGTGTCATGAAATATTCTAATCCACATATATAAATTATTAGGTAAATATGAAGCCTAACAAATAAAATTAATAAAGAGAAGAGCAATGGTAAAATGACATTGCTGTCACAAGGAATGTACTCGAAATCCCCCTTGTTTTCTGCTTCGTCTGCAAATTGTAACGCTTTCACGTTGATAGTAAAAGCTTACTGTATTATACCCGCTTTCTTCAATGAAACGTGTGCTGTATTTCTTGGAAAAAACATTGAGAGACTGCGTAATGACCTAAATTAATCCTAACATTAATTATATTACGTTACCAAAACGAACGAACAGATGGACAAAAGGATAGCGAGAGGGGAGGGCTGAAAATCAGGAACGCATGCAACACGCGACGCGCGATATACAAATGCTGGCATCACGCGTGTAAGTCTACAAGCACTAACTTTTTCAGACGGACAGTGATAAAATACACTACCCTTTCCCAGAGTTAGGTTTATAAATCATAACAGACTCTTATTAGAAAAGATAACAATAGATGGGTTTACGTTTGAACACATAACAGTACCCAGACAGCACATCTTCCAAACAGGAGGTAGTAGAAAATACATATTTTGAACGCAGCCACGTAGCTCTTTTAAAGTGGGAAAATTGGGTTCCTTAGGGCTTGCTGACAAATAATATGTAAAACGTTACGCCAATAGTCCAGGAATTAATAAATTATACCCAAAATAAAATAGTGAGGCTGCCTGACAGCATGAAATCATTTCTGCTCATAAAATTTTTTATAACGTGTTTGAAAAAACCTTACGTTACAGAAATAGCCTACCATGTAAACTTCAAATTGATTGGAGCGCAACAAATGAAAGCCTAACCACGATTGGTCGGGCTATAAATACTATCTTGGTTGTTAGGGGAGACGGGAAAAGATAACATTTTTTTCAAACACTTGTCGAAACGTGGCTCATTGGCCAGTCTCGCTGATATACACACTTGGGAGCGTTAGTTCGAGACCACTTGTTTAAATGATCCTGATAAAGCATCAGTGCGTTGAAGCCAGCATATATTTGGCTCAATAAAAGCCTGGAACATAGGCAGATGGAAGTTTGTGCCAGTTTGTGCCAGAAATTCATTGCTAATCAACGTATCTGTGTTATTCGTATGAATTGTGGTAAGCTTGAACCATTTAATATCTTTTAATGAAAATTGAATGTGAATTGTTGATTTATGCCTGTATATATATATGTGTAGTTCAGTGGCAAACGTGAGGTAAAGCCTAAAATGCTCCAGCCTGAACAGAGGGTGTCGGAGAGAAGTAAAACGGCATGGATGGCCAAACAGTACACTGACACCTGGATGATTGACTAGAAAGAAATAATGCTGGAAGTGCAGAGGCGTAGTGACCATTAAGGATGGTAATGCTGGTATAAAGTATTTCAGATGAAGCTGACTGTTGGCCTAACGCTCTGAACGCAATGTTTGTGCTGTATTGTGATCAGTGTAAAAGAGAATATAAATTAGTTATGAAGTAGAAGGTACATCCTTCTTGATTTCAGGGACAGTGGTCTTGATGGTACTGAGCAGCATCTGGTCAGAGATTTGCTGAATCCAGTGTCGGACAGCATACTCCTTGGTCTTTTTAGCTATCAGTGAGGTGTCTCCTGAGCCCAGAGGAGAATTCGAGCAGAGGAGTCCTCTCCTGCCGCCATCACTCAAGATAAGCAGAGTTGGCCAGCTGAGCTCAACATTATGCCCCCTCATCTTGAAATAACTTTATAAAAATACTATTCAGAGGGGAATTTACTTATCTTAAAATCAGGAACTGTGAACATCTCCAATACTAGTCCCTAAAGACAAACTATTGAAGTCATGATGACAAATACCAACAGAGCTTGAACAAAACAAAACCAGTATTACCTCATTTTACTACTACACAACTGACACACATAGAACATTTGTACTAATATATGTCACTACAATATTCATATTAAATACATTCTGTACATAACTTGTAATTTAAATTGATTGTGATTCCTGGTTCCCTTGTAGTTGAATCAGGACACATATTCATTCATGCCAGTAATGAATACATATTGTTATTTGAAAGTTCATCAGTGACTCTTTTAAGATAGCTTTGTAGAGTGTTATATGTATGTGAGTGTCACAGTGTTGTCAAGAGTAGTGGATTAAATTAATTTGTTTATCTGTCTGTTGTTGTGACTTACACTTCACCATACTCATACCCTAGACACATAACGTAGCATCACACTATTCCAGAATAATTCTGACTGAGATATATAGATATGTGGTAGCAAGTAAGGTTATATATATAATATACTACTCTTATTAGATATATATATACCTTCACAGCTGATCTCAGTCAGTACACTAAGTCCCTTATAAATATTTATAACATCCCACTTCACCACACTGTTTGGACCACTGAAAGAAGATCTTCGTGGACATCACTTTGAGGACACCGAGACCCTTAAACGCGCCGTACGCAAGTGGTTTAGGAAAAAGGACACACATTTTTACCGTGCGGGGATACATGCCCTTGTGAGAAGATGGACAAAAACTGTAACAAATAACGGAGACTACATTGAGAAATAAATTTTTGAATTTCAGACTTGGTTCTACATTTCAATGTGAATTTTATCTGTTTTCTTGCCTATTGAATGAAATTAAAAATTACGAAGCATTACTTTTTGACCGTCCCTCGTATTAGTACATAAACTGAACTGAGTGAGTCATAATTTAAAAATATCGATACCCTGACTACTCAGTAATTTATTCAGGGTCATTGGAAAGCCACTTATTATTTTTATATTGTTATTTCTTCACTCTTATCTAACTAATTTACATGAACGCACGTGACAATAAAGTCAGTTAACTGTCATTTTATCACTTAAAAATGATATGTGAAATTAACATTACAGATTTGCGTGAGATCCGGCTTGTGTATTACATGATTTCATAGCCGCCTGAATCTCTTTCTGTCTCTTGTAACCTTTATTGGACATTTTATATTTCATTTTCTTTCGTGTTATTTCCTGGAATGAAAAGTAAAAAAAAAACATAAAAAAATAAAATGAATTTGTCAAGTGGCTGTTACTGATAATTGTTTCGACATTTGTTTCGTGTATATCCAGTGGGTGCAAGAGAGGATTGGTCAATTTGTATTTTGGACAATTAATTACAATGGATTGGACAATTAATTGGACAATTAATTACATGGACAATTAGTAAATAGGTAGAGAAGGCACTAGAGGCCACAGAGATGTGGTTTTGCAGAAGAATGTTAAAAATACCATGGACAGCCAAAAAGAGTAATGAGGATGTCCTGCAAGAGGCCAATGCGCAAAGGAAACTTATTTCACAAGTTAGACAGAAGCAATTCACTTTTTGGGCATGTTATGAGAAGAGGAAAGCTGGAATATATCGCAACAACACATAAGACTGAAGGAAAAACGGATAGGGGAAGACAAAGAAAGCTAATACTAGACAGTTTGACATCGTAGCACAGAAAAAAAGTCAACAACAGAATTGATCAATTGTACTGGAGACAGGAAGTTGTGGAGATACATGATCTCCTACGCCACTAGGCATGGTACTTGAAGAAGGAGAAGACAAGAGATGATATCCAAATTTAATATTTCCAGATACAAAATAAAATGGCCAATATGCTGACGTTGCAAGAGACAGCCAAAATGTATACCCGCGATGACGTCATGTGTTGAACAGGCCGGATATCACGCAGAAATGTTATGTTAATTTGACATAGCATGTCATACTTCTTCTTCGTACACTCTCATACGTCTACTTGAGTGTTTTCAGAGAAAGCAGTAGTCAGTTTGAGGCTATTTGCATCTCCATAGATCTTTTCCACGAATGGTACTGGTGTCGGTCATATGCACTTTCTCTGTTCCGCATATGTCAGGCTACTATGAAGCAGATGTTCACCAGTCATTTTCTCTGTGCCACAGATACACTCATCGGTAGTTCCTATATTTAGCTTGTTGAATAGATGGTATCTCAATCTGTTGTGGAATGTGCGGAGTCTGAAGATTATCACTTGTTCTCTTCTGTTGAGCTGGTAGCATGCATCAATTTGTCACTGACCTGGATGCTCTACATCCCATTTGTTTCTGTATCTGATAAAGCTCTTTGCCACCTCGAAAGTTATGCTTGCATCAGGCTGAGGTAGATTTCCACCTTCCTTTGCCAGTCTGTCAGCCTCTTCGTTGCCGGGGACGTTACAATGAGATGGGATCCATTGGATCACAACACTTTTGAATTGTTGATATGAGTATTTGAGTATGAGTATATGCGTATATTACACAATTTGTTTGTTTCTTTGTTCGTTTTTTCATTCTACCGTTTTGAATTGTTGACATAGGGCATCCCGTTCTGCATTTCGTACAATAAAACAGCAGTGAATTATCTCGGTTTTGACGTTTCTATCCAATTTATTATTTAGATAAGTGTGACAAAATAAGAATATAAAAGTTTTTTCCTTCACCTCACCTTTATTCCCATTTGATACCCTTCTAAACACCTGAGTTAAATGCACTTTAACAGACCTGTCTAATATACTTATATGTCTCTTTCGTTGCTTGAGAATATACCTTTCTGATGTCCTTCCACAGAGACATGCAGTCACAGTCATGGAAGGTCTTGGTGCTGCAGTCGAGAGCCTGGACGACTCAGATTTCCTGAACAGTGTCCTGGTATCTATAGGACAGACTCACGTCAAACGAAATGTGAAGCCACAGATGCTAAGAGTAAGAACTGTTGTTGCTAGTGGTCACAGTTATCTCTCTCTCTCTCTCTCTCTCTCTCTCTCTCTCTCTCTCTCTCTCTCTTATATTGTCACTTAACACTACCTGCATTTAAATCAAAGCTCGTAGAATCACTAGAATAAGAAATATATTAAACAGCCGTGATTTCTGTTGCAGTTGTATTGTTATGTTGTCAGTCTCTTGCACAACCTCATATTGACTGCAGCTACGATTTCCTTCACTAAACATGTGGTTTCATTCTTCTTCGATTCCTGATATACGCTCGGAAAAGGCAAGAATCTTTTATTATCAATATATATAAAATCCTAGCTTTTTCTGTCACTAACTCTAAGGGATGCAACTTTGGTTGAAAGTTAGACATTAATTGTATTGTTTCCCTTATATGTACTCTCCAGAAAATAGTAACACTCGACAAAGAAAAGTGCGCAAATGACGGTATGCACAAAAATATTTGTAGAACTGTGGTGATGCACAGTGGTGTTTTTTAATACTTTTGAATAAGTAAAATTGCCGTTAGGTATTGGTGCTTTTGAATTTAATTCACGTCTTATGAAGGGCTTTTACACTAGTTTTTAAATAAAATGTTGCCTTGTATTGGCGAGGCGCGCGATCCGTTCGGCCTAGACACAGAGGCCATCGGTTATATTAGTGCCCATGTTCAAATATAATTTTTTTTTTAAACGTTTGGTCTCGTTATATTTCGCAAAAAGCAGGCTCGAACATCGACAAGCAAAATGAACAAATCACTAACAGAAGATCTCATTTAACGAAGAGAAAGGAAAATAAGAAAAAAGATAAGGTTGATAGATGAATGGAGGGACGAGAAACAAAAAAAAAAAAAAAAAAAAAAACAGAAAAATTAATTAAAATTAATAGTAAAACTTTATCAGAACGTATCACAACCAACACGTTCTCAGCTGCTGTCAATCTCAGATCCCCGACCTTTCCAGCAACAACAACAAAAAATAAGTATCCTCTATAAGCCTTCCGTGCGCCTGCTTCACATAGTTGTTAGGGCACTTGCCTCTCGCCGCAAAGGTTACAGGATCGAATCCTGGTAGCGTCACGCTCCTATCTACCCAGCTGTAAATGGATACCTGTTTCTGCTCGTGCGCTAGGGAAGGCAAAGGCAGCGAAGAAGGGAACTGGTCACCCCACTACATCAAGCTGGACCTAGTATAGTGAAGTCTCCAACACTTGACTTCACTACGATAGTATCTGCTTTAATTATGGAACTATGGGACTCCCTTTTACCATTTTTGTAAAAAACGCTCCCCCTTGGTCACCATTTTAGACGTCTGCTTTTGGCCAAAGTTTTACTCATACACCCTCATTGTTCATGTTCGTATTCCTTCTCTTACATTCCCTCCTTTTTTTTTAACTTTTCGTGGAATAATTCACAAGTTAAGTTAACACAAACAAAATGACAAAGTATGGACTACAGAAATAAATAAATAAATAAATAACGAAAGAAGGAAATAAAGAAGCAGATGAAGTTAACAGATTGAAAAGAAAGCAAGGTCATAGGTCATCAACATGAAAGAGTGGAATAAAGAAAGAAGGAATTAAAGTTAAAAAGACAGAATTGAAAAGGACGTACAAAACAAAGAAAGAAGGAAAGTAAGAATGAAAGTGAGAAAGAAATGAAAAAGAAGGGAAGAAAGTCTGACAGAATGAATAAGCAAACGAAAATGCACGAGACAGGGTGCAACAACGAGAATGTTCTTAGCTGAGAGAGAAAATATTTGCTGGATTCTTCCACGTTAAGTGTTATAAACAAGGGAGCCGTTATATTGCACGTCATTATTTTGCACTCGTTAGCGGGATAGCATGATATCGTATCTCTCCAATGTGTTTCCACGTATGTTTGTGGTATCATATTTCTCAAACTCCTGGTTCAGTCTCTTATCTTTAGCTACACAGTGGACGTGACTACGGCATACACAGCAAACGTTTCAAACTGTTTTTATTTTAAAAAAATTTTCTCAAAATTATTCTAGAATCATTTCAGATAAGGCGTCATAAAGCTTCCTATATAAGTGCGCAAGCCAAATCAACGCGTAAATCATTAAAAGATGGTTCATCCACACGTTAATTATAATAACCATGTGGAGTAACCATCAGCAAGTTAACAATAACAATCAAATAGAATAACTATCAACCAGTTAAACCAGAAAAACAAATATACGGGTACTTAACTATATAACCATTCAGACCACCCAACAGCATGTTATTCCTAGAACCATGTGGGTCAGCCAACAACCAATCAACTGTTAAAACAGCTTCAAAAACATACATTCAGAACCATCCAAACCATGCAGAAAGAAAACAAGAGAAACTCCAGACAACAAAATTATGCTTTGTTCTCTTTATCGCTGGTGTTCTTGTGCAATATCGGCAAGTGTACCCCTATTTTTGAACATCATTTTTCTCCTATCTCGTGTTATTTGAAAGGTACAAATATATGGCTTGTTGACACATCATAATCTGTGTCTTTTTGTATTTACACATGTATACAGATACACTTTATCCCGTTTATAACTATACACTACCTCTCTCTTTACGTCTATCGGTTTCTTTCTCTTCTGGCCGTGCCTGTTTTCTGTAAGTTTTCGCAGTCAGAAAAAGAACGGAGATTGTTGTGTAGCAATTTCTGTCTGCATTTTTGTCCTTCTATAAATCTCCAATAACCTCTTTACATGTAAGGAAATGCCAGAAAGGAAACAATAAGATATGTTGTGCTTTAGAAATTGTTGTTTGAACACAGAAAAAAATATTAAGGTAGGTAAAATTCAAGGTTTTTATAAAGATAACAGAGAAAGACACAGGTTTGATAACAATATTTCTATCACTATTATTTTACCCCCTAAATAAATATTACAGACACATAAAGGTATGTTTATGTGTGTGTAATATTTATTTACTGTTTGCAGGCCTCGAGTTTCCCTTCTTCATGTGTTTTACCCCCTGTACGGTTTCCCGTTATCTCAAAGAGGACAAAGGAACGAACGAATGAAAATCCTTTCTATCAAAAGATTGAGAATTGGACGCACAGGTCTATCAAAAATTGTGGCGTTCCTTTCTTTCGTCACTTATACGTACCGAAATAATTCATCATGTATTCCAAAATTCTGAATCTGAAATACACGGCAAAGAAAGAATAGGTTCCAGCTTCAAATAAAGCATCTTTGAACAGGTAGGTAAATAAGCCGAGCTTGTGTATGGTGCAGACATGACAAAACTCGTGTCCATGCACAGTGGCGTCACTAGGGTTGGTGTCACCCAGTGCGGTAACTCATGGACCTCCTCCCATACCAGACTATACATAATCCTTAGTAATGTTTTTTGTACTAATGTTACTCGTAAATCGTAATTCTCGTATATCACTAAATGTAATGGCGATAGTAGTGACATAAACAACTAGCAAAATTAAAATTACACCTTTAAATTACAATATCATATGCACAGCCTAAATGTATTTACATTTACATAGTTTCATGTGGCTAAAGTGAAAATTCGGTAAGCAAACAATAGAATTCGAAGTAAAAACGTAGGTATATTGATACAGTACATGTAAGCTGGGCTTACGAAAAAAGTGTTTGTGATTATAACTAACTACAGGGATATTTTTATTTTAAAAAATTAATACATTGTTGCTGAAACACTGCACACACATTAAAATTGTATTGCCCTCATTTTTGTGTCACCCTCTCTGATGGTGTCACCCGGTGCGGTCCGCATCCCCCTAGTGACGCCACTGTCCATGGATACAACTGATATAATCCACTGTCCATAGCTACCGTTTGTTTATTTATAGCCTGCATTTATTCCGGATTACGATCGTCTAACGAGTGCTCCCTTGCCCTGGAGACAGATCTGCTGGTGAAGGCTTGTCGAGTGCGCGGATTGTGCTGCATTCTAACAGGAGAACAAGAACAATCTACTAAATCCACCTAGATATCGCCAGACAATCCTTTACATTGAAGCCGGAGGCGAAAAGGCAAAGAGGAAGAAGGTCAGGTGACATGTGGAGATGAAACCGAGAGGCAGAGAAATTAATGCACTTGAAATTTCTCTGAGTGAAATGGAAAGAAGCACCAAGGATGTGATGCGGTGAATGATTTAAGTTCAATGACTTTATTGTGAAAATGTTTTTGTTTTTTCTTTATCTGGCCGGCCAGCAGACAAGAATAGCGAGGGAGTGAACGAGGGAGTTAGGGAATGAACGAGGGAACGAACGAACTTTATTGTTGAATGGTTGAGAATAGTGCACGCAGACCGGTCTGACATTCTGCCCTTCCTTTCTCTGATCTTTTACATTGTATTCATTTATTATCACATACATTTTACATGTCAATTTAAAGGAATTCAATATTGTTAAAGTAAAATAACAGCATACTCACATTCACAGTACCTAATTATAATCATGAAAAAAAAATATATTGACAGGTACAAGCAACATCATTAGAACCTACATTCAGTAGTATATAGTTATTTGGAAACCTTCTTCTTCTTTGATCCTTAGCCGCCGACCGTCACAGCAGTCAGTGGCCATCACGCCTAGTGGCGTCTTGTAGGGCAACAACAAATTGATTCCACTTTGCTCGGTCGGTGGCCATCCTTCGTACAGTGCCCCAACTCTGGTTCATTCTTTGCATCTCAGCCTCCACAGTCCTGCGCCAGGTTGTTTTTGGTCGGCCTCTCTTTCGTTTTCCTTCAGGGGTCCAAAGCATAGCTGTTCTTGTGATGGCATCGGGGTCTCTTCTGAGGACATGACCAACTCAGTTCCAGCGTCTGTCAGCTATGATGGTGTGCATGTCCTCTTGCTTGCTACGAGTAAGCAGATATTGGTTAGTGATGGTATTCGGCCAAAAGATTCGGTGAATTTTTCTTAGGCATGTTGTGTGAAAAGAGGACAATTTCGACATTTCCTTCTCTGTAACTCTCCAGCATTCCGCACCATAGAGAAACACAGAAAGCACACAGCTCTGATATAATCTTAATTTTGTGTTTGTGCTGTATTGGGAGGACTTCCAGATGTTGTTTAGGCTAAAGAAGGCTGTTCTTGCCTTATTCATTCTGATGTTGATGTCTTTGCCTGCCCCGCCGTCTGGTGTTACTATGCTTCCTAGGTATGTGAAGGCATCTGTCTGTACCAATTGCTTATTCCTTACTGATATGGGCTCAGGGTTGCTCACATTGAGCGTCATGACCTCAGACTTCTTTGAACTGATGTTCAAGTCCACCTGCTGGCTAAACTTATTAAGTCTATCCGTTTTTTCCTGGATGTTTTGATGTGAATGTGCTAGCAGTGCAATGTCATCTGCATATTCCAGATCTTCCAATGTAGAAAATGTTGTCCATCTTATTCCTCTTGGACTGCCCTCTGTTGTCTGGCGCATCACCCAGTCTATGACTGTTAAAAATAGAGTGGTTGATAAGGGGCATCCCTGTCGTACTCCTGTCCTCACCTCGAAGGTTAGGTTGCTCTGCCCAACACTGCACGTAAAGTTTGCATAGAGGCTTTTTATGATTGACACTATGCAGCTTGAAATTCCATAAGCCCTCAGTATTTTCCATAAACTGTCCCTATGTATGCTGTCAAAAGCCTTTTCAAAATCAACGAAATTAATGTAAAGCTGTCTTTGCCATTCTGAGCACTGCTGTATAATGTTCCTGAGATTGAATATATGATCTACACATCTCCTGTTCTTTCTAAATCCTGCTTGTTCTTTCCTCAGTTTGTGATCTACTGCCTTTGAAATTCTCTGTATAATTATCCTGCCTAGTATTTTGCTGGGAACTGAGAGAAGAGTGATTCCTCTCTGTTGCTGGGGGATTGGGGCTTTAGCTCAGTTGTTGATACAAGGGGGTCCTTAATGATTATTGTTTCAGACTGTTTATACTGGCTCTTCTGTTCACGTTTACTTCCATTTTTATCCCTTGTCTTCTCAGTCAATTATGATATCGTGCTGTTGATGGTAATTTACGCGAAGGTGGGATAGAATATTTGTCAACTTCATAATATAATCAAATTCCAACGTTAGAGACTTGATAAGTCATTCCTTGAGTCCACATACATTTATTATATCACTTCCATACACGAACAGTTCACACATGGTCATCATGAAGAATTATACATAATAAGTTGCAGTTCATACTTCATATATTATTCTTTTACAAATCAGTCCTTTGTCTCGTAGCTTGAAAACATAATAGTCAGAACAGCATAACTGTATGCACGCGTGGTTGGTAATTCCAACGACCGACAGTGAGATTATGCGTCTGGCACTAATATAACGGACTGTTAATTCATCTTGACAAGGTTTAGTCAATTACTAACCTGTAACTTCATCTTTCTTCATCATCACATTGGACTGACCCATGTCCATTATTTAATACAATATAATTGTGCGGCAATACATGCCCGGCAATATAACATTCCAAGGACACGTCTTCTCGGTTCGACGGTCGTCTAGAAAAGGGTCCCGTCTCTTGGTCACCGTGCGTGACTACTAACGCTGAAACGTCACAGCGTTCACTAGACTAATAATACTTTTACATTACATTACACGTTGTAACCCCTAAAATCGCATGCCGCTAACCTCTAGCAGACCATGCCAATTAATCTACCGTAACAATTCCCTGTCCACCGGAGGAAAAAAAATCTATTAGATAGATTTTTTTTTCAAAAACCTATCTGAATGAATATCAAAAAATTTAACAATATCAAAAAATTTAACCAAAAATGCGGCATATGGCCTACGATGTTCTGTCTAGAACAGTGTCGTGGTCATGTCGACTTACTAACAGTCATCTAATATATTAATGAACATATTATACATAAATGTTATACATAAATTTTATATGAACTAAAAGAGAATGGCTAATGTTGATATTTAATTAAATAATTACCTTAAAATATGTCGTAATGAAATGTCATGTCAGACTAATCTAAAGAGTCAAAATTAAACTAATGAATTATATTGAGTGTGTAATAAGAATAAAGTTGTTGAAAATCTAATGTACGAGAAATGAAAGGATATGTTAAGGAGAGAAATAAATAAATGAAGAATAAAGTAGCGAAAGATAGTAATGTATAAATTTAACTTAGTTATGTGTGTTGGACATTAATTAAGTTTAGTATTAAGTTGTTAATACCTATCTAACTAATTTAAACAATAATATAGTATGTAATGTATCAACAGAATTAATAACTATATAATATAATAGTTACATACAATAATAGTATATAAGAATCATGTGAGTTCTTATTTTTTTTTTCTTTCTTTCATTTTTTTTTCAAATTTCATCTTCTTTTTTTTTTTTCATATTCATCTCACTTTTCATTTTAATTTCCATTATTTTAATGTACTTAATTAAAATTAATTAAAGTTGGATATGATGATCCATACGTAGGCTTGATCCTTGTGAATTCCGATTAGAAGAAATGTATATGTTTTTAAGTTCATAAGTATCGACGTTATTGACAATAGTTCATGTCGCATACTGAGTTACCTTGATATTGTTTTCTATTATTTTCACTTGATGCACGGAAATGTGTCCAATAGTTTTATTATAAATGGATATCAGGCAAAGTCCTGGCGTATGTACGAACATAGTTTCAATTGATTTTGTATTCACTATGTCTTTATTAGACAGATACGGGTGTTGTAGGCAATAGTTCATGTCTATGTAAAACAGTCAATATAGTTCTACATCTCTTGAGTAAGTATCTGTGACGATACTATAGTTCAGGACTCGATATCAGTAGGATTTCGAGATAGAGTGTCTGCGAAGACGTTATCTGATCCTGTTATGTGTTCGATTGAGAAGTCAAAAGGTTGAAGGAGAATAGCGAATCTGGTGAGCTTTGGACTTTTATGATTCGCCCGTCGTAGTGATGCTACGGCTTGTTGATCAATCTGGACCACGAATGGGGCTCCCAGCAGGAACTTCTCAAATTTCGTTATTGCCCATATGTCTGTACAAGTTATTTGGTTGAATCGTAAGCAAAGGTTTATCTCCATGTCAAGAATTTTGCGATAGGATTCAGTCTCATGTGACACGTAATTTCGGTTGAAGTATTAGAAAAGTGTCAGTGTTGATTACTCGATATCCAAAGGATTTCTGGATAGTGCGTCTGCGACGATATTGTCTATTCCAGAAATGTATTCACTCGTAAATTTGAACGGTTGAATGAGAATGGCGTATTTTGACAGTTTCAGGCTCATGTGATTTCTGGTGGCTTAAGTTTGCGTGAGACCTACAGTGTTTGATGAAGGACGTCGTCATGATATTGGAGCAAACATGCGCCAATTCCGTACATACTCGCATCTGTGCGGAGAATAAACTTTTTGGAAGCATCAGGTAGTCTCAAAATTGGTGGGTTTGAAAATATATCAATAATTCACCGAAATATTCTATTAAACTTACCCGTCCATGTCACCTTCACTGGCATGTCTTATTTTAAACAAGATGACAACTGAACTTATGCTGCATTGGGCTGAGCATAGTTAAAACATTTAACCACCTTACTGTCTCTTGTAGGCATGGTAAAAACAAATAAGACAGAAAACGTGTACAAATTTAAAGATGTTAAGAATAAAAAATGTTTTTTTTCGAGAAGAAAAAATCAATAAATCAATCTATATTAGGATAGATGATTAAGAAAGATAAGAAATGATGACTGACTATGCTGAGTCATCAAGAATATAAAACACAAGTGTGAAAGTAAACCATTATCTGCGTAACGCAGAATCAGGTACTAATTGTAAGTTTAGATAACGGTGATGAAAATAAACACCATTATCACGCTCGATTACCCAACGAGCGTCTCGATTGTTACGAAATGTAACCATTGCCTGTCTATTCTGCCCATTGCATGATGGCAGAAGACGAACAAACTTAACGTTTGCTGTATATTCAAAAAAATTTATAAGTGCCTGCCAGGTAGTATCCTGCGGCAGATTTCGCACTAACACTGTGCGAGAATACGCACTTTTCCCAATATATGTAGTATCATTGTCACGAAATAGTGGACAATGATGATATGTATTCTTTGTCAAAGAATTAACCTTCCCCCTCAACACCGACATTGTCTTTCTGTTGGATGTCGTATCATCCTGACTGGACTGAGGATGATACCTATCATCACCAAAGGTATTAAATTTACTACATGTCGTAGACATGTCTTTGCTGGGCAAAGTCAAAACTTTGCTGTCAGACTTATTTGTCTTAAACTTCCTATCTAAGTTCCTCATAAACCTAACATTATTTTTCACCTTATTATACTTCTTCGTAATGTTTTTGTCAATGTTGACAACGTCAACAGTTTTATTAGGATCAGTTATATCCTTAGTATGTTGTCCAATAGATCTATCATCTTCATCAATTTCCAGGATAGTACTCAGAGTGAAGTTGGAAACTGCTGTGCCACATGTATTCATGTTGTTGGCACGAAGTGTAGCCATAGCAACAACAGCGTTAGCGTTGCTAAAAGAATGCACATTTTTTTTCTCCCAATCATTAATTTCTTTAGGAGTGCAATCTTTACTCCCATGTATGCGTCCTAATGTAAGATCAGCTGATGGATTCTGTAGCATGCACACCTTGACATTACCTGAAAAAAATGGTGTATTAACATGTACTATGGCAGTGGGGTAGTACTCAATAGTACCCACGAAGGTCATGCAACGGACATAATCCCCTGTTGCACAGCTAGGATGTACCAGAGACTGCCGAACTCCAATGGTTGTTGATCCAGAGTCTTTTAAAACTGAGACCACGGATCCATTAACTAATCCTCTATTGAACATCAGGGTGCCCTTGCCATCGTTCGCTGAAAGACCAACTGCTGTATGAAGGTGTCCACAATTCAGCACCGTTTCCTTGGCCTTCTGAAAAATAGTATTACAATCTTGGCAACTATTTGCCACATTAAAGTTAACAGCACAACATGCAGAAGAAGATTGTGACTGATTATTATTATCAGAAACACTAGGGGTCGTACCATCCGTGAGTGCCGCCCCTGTATTGTGATCAAAATGTGATGGTCTACGTGACTGAGATCGATGACGAGAATAATCATTTGAATTATCCCGTTGTCCTCTATTGTAACTGTTATCTCGATGTCTCGAGTTATAATTATCGCTATTGTTCCACTTGTTACCATTATTATAATTATATGACCGATTATAACTTGAGTTACGTGTATTATTGTTGTATCTGGACTGAGGTGAATAATTTCTGTTTTGTGATCTTCCTCTATTAAAGTTATTGTTATAACTATTACGCCCCTTATGAAAATTAATGTCTTAGTTTCCTTTGAACCTACCTCTGTCCACACTGTGTGTTCTTGGTTTGTTATTACTATGATATGCCATATTGGAGGCTACAGGTAGAGGTTCTCTTATTAACGAGCCAGAAATGTTAGCATTCGGATGAGCGGTGCAGTAATTTAAAGAAATTTTTTCTAACTCATCAATAGTTTCTGGTTTCCGTTCTTGCAGATAAGCAAAGAATGGTGGGCTGACAGAAGATAACACTTTATCCCTCAATAACAAATCGACTAACTTGTCGTAAGATTTGTTGACACCTGCCAGTTCAACCCATCTGTTAAAAGTATTGCGTATGTTAGCAATAAACCCTGAAAAGTCTTTATTATTATCTGGCAACAAACTTTTGAAACGTAATCTACATGCCTCTTCGTTCAGGTGGAAACGACGTAATAACAGCGTCTTAATGGCCTCATAGTCTGTGGCTAATGTCGGATCAATATTTTGTGCTGCACTTGCAGGTTCGCCATCCAGAAATTCCTTGAGTTTAAGTGCCCATGCTGTTTTGTCAAGGTTATTGACCTTACATATATCCTCAAAGCGCGCCAGCCACGATGATAAATCATCCACGTGTAATTTGAACGGTGGTAGTTTAAAGTAATAATTGCCCTTAAGTCGGTTGGAAGAAGATCCCGATTGAGCATTATCATTTTGGCTTGCTGCAGCACCCTGCGAATTAAGTTTTGCTGTTTCCAATTTAAGCCGTTGCAATTCCATTTCTTGCTGCAGTATGATTTCCTGTCGTTTCAATTTATTCTCTTCTTCAATCCGTAGGATTTCATCTCTTGCCACCTTTCTTTCTTCTTCTTCCTTAGCAATAGCTTTCTTTTCAGCCTCTTTTCTTTCAAGTTCTTCCATCTCTGCCTTATATTTTGCAAGTTGTTGTTCCGCAAATTCCAGGAGTGCATCTCCCTTTTTGTTACAATCTTTTCCAATTTTAATGAAATGATCCAAGGTAAGCATTCTTGAAGTTAAATTATTTAAGTATTCAATTACTTATGTCTAGTAATCACCACTGGAATATATGTCGATAATTCTAATTACTCAACGAATGAATAATCAATATAAGAAATTGCAATATTCCTGTATTGTTATGTATAAGTTCCACAAATCTATAATATTTTGTAAAAATATTATATATACCCACTAATATCTATCATAAATAGTTATGATAGTTAGTTATATAAGGTGTGAAATTATATCATGCACTTAATATTAGTATTCAATAAATTATAGCATTAATATTAAATTATAACTGGATGAGATGAAAATAAACAATACAATGTGTTAACTAAGGATTACAGGACAGTATTACCATACAACAAAGACATTTTCACAATAAAACTGCATTAATAACTAAGTGGTATAAAACGGAAGTGAGAGAATAAGAATGAACTGAATAGAAAGTTAACCTGCGTACACAACAATTAGTGACGTATACATGGACTCGTTCACGGTTGTACAAAAAAAACTTAAACTGAATGATAGTAAGGTCAGAAAAAACACGATAGATTACAAACATGATTACAGAAATGAATAAAAATTGGAACTAAATACACTAAAATACGCCAATTATAACTAGACTGGACATCTAACATGCAAGGTCAATTAATTGCAATTACGAACGAACGAAAATCATCGGAAGGTCGTTAAAAGCAATTAACTAACGGCCTTAAGGAACATTCAGAATGAATATCGGCATCCTTAGAGCCATGTTATTCATTCCAAATCGCCACCCATCCATACCCACGAATAAAGGACAACATCAACGGACAAAAAAAAAACAGATATAACATCGATGAATAATTAATAGAAAAGACATGCCTGCAAAAAGACATGGACTCAGTATTGTGCTAATGAATGACAATCGTCTTAAGTCTAAACTTATCTTTAGAAGGCTCCGGCGATGTCAAGTTCATCAACGGACTAGACTAGTGCCTAGTACTGTTTGCTCATGATTGGCTGATCACAGTATTCTCTTGTCTGGTCTTCTTGATTAAGCAAATATTAATCAAAACTGGAATGAGTTGACGGTTGTTCTTTTCGAAGCGCTGCATCTACGCATGATGTAGTGACGTCAGATTTGCATTTCGTAGTCATGTGTTCAACGTAGTATTATGCAAATCATGTGACTTGCTTGTAATCGTAAACAGTTGGCAACACATGTAAACAAGAAAAAATGTTCCTTCTTCTTTCGTCCCCGCGATGGCCCACCACTGTTGCTGGGGGATTGGGGTTTTATCTCAGTTGTTGATACAAGGGGGTCCTTAATGATTATTGTTTCAGACTGTTTATACTGGCTCTTCTATTCACGTTTACTTCCATTTATCCCTTGTCTTCTCAGTCAATTATGATATCGTGCTGTTGATGGTAATTTACGCGAAGGTGGGATAGAATATTTGTCAACTTCATAATATAATCAAATTCCAACGTTAGAGACTTGATAAGTCATTCCTTGAGTCCACATACATTTATTATATCACTTCCATACACGAACAGTTCACACATGGTCATCATGAAGAATTATACATAATAAGTTGCAGTTCATACTTCATATATTATTCCTTTACAAATCAGTCCTTTGTCTCGTAGCTTGAAAACATAATAGTCAGAACAGCATAACTGTATGCACGCGTGGTTGGTAATTCCAACGACCGACAGTGAGATTATGCGTCTGGCACTAATATAACGGACTGTTAATTCATCTTGACAAGGTTTAGTCAATTACTAACCTGTAACTTCATCTTTCTTCATCATCACATTGGACTGACCCATGTCCATTATTTAATACAATATAATTGTGCGGCAATACATGCCCGGCAATATAACATTCCAAGGACACGTCTTCTCGGTTCGACGGTCGTCTAGAAAAGGGTCCCGTCTCTTGGTCACCGTGCGTGACTACTAACGCTGAAACGTCACAGCGTTCACTAGACTAATAATACTTTTACATTACATTACACGTTGTAACCCCTAAAATCGCATGCCGCTAACCTCTAGCAGACCATGCCAATTAATCTACCGTAACACTCTCCAATTATTGCAGTCTGCAAGATCTCCCTTCTTGGGCAATTTGACAATTATTTCTTTGTTCCACTCTGATGGTGTTGTCCCCGTTTTCCACACTTGTGCAAATAGTGGTTCTAATAGTTCTGCTGCTAGCTCAGGGTCTGTCTTAAATAGCTCTGCATTTAAGTTATCATTGCCCGGAGCTTTGCCGTTCTTTAACCCTTTGATTGCTGTGATGATTTCTTCTTTTCGTGGAATGTCTGTATTCACATCTAGATCGTTTTCAGCTTCAGGAACATTCAATTGTGTCTCTGGTGGTTCCTTGTTCAGAGTTTCTCTGAAGTGCTCTGCCCATCTTGTTTCTTGTCCCTCTGCTGTCGTGATGAGATTACCTTGCTTATCTCTTACTAATGTAATATTGTTTGCACCTCGTTTTCCGCTGATGAATTTAGTTATTTTGTATACTGTGCTTTGTTCATTTCTCAGTGCTGCCTCCTCTGCCTGTCTTGCAAGATCGTCTAGGAAATTCTTTTTGTTGGCTCAGGTTTGGCGTTTAACTTCCTTGTCCAGCTGACTGTACTGTTCGCTATATAGTTGCTTTAACCTGGAGGACTTCGCTTCTGTTTTCTTTCTTTTCATTTCTTTTCTCATCATTATGGTGTTTAAAGTTTCTGGTGTTATCCAGTCTTGCTTCTTCCTTTCCTGGAATCCCAAGCATGATTTGCTGCTTTCTTTGTATATTGTTGAAATGGTGTTGAAATTCTGGTCTATGTCATCAGTCAATGTCTTTTCCTGACTTTTGGCAAATTGATATCGTTTCTTTATGTCGGACGCAAAAGCTTTTCTGGTAAGGGAGTCCTTCAATTTGCTGATGTCAAACCTTTTCTGTGTAGTTACAGTTGGTGCAGCCCTTCTTAGTTTCACTTTCAGTTTTGCTACTACTAAATGGTGATCACTTCCCACATCTGCACCTCTTCTTACCTTCACATCTTGTAATACATGTCTCCGTCTACCGTTAACCATGATGTGGTCTATCTGGTTTCTGTCCCGACCATTTGGTGATTCCCATGTTAATTTGTGAATTTCTTTATGTGGGAAGAGTGTTCCTCCAATGACCAGGTTATTAATGCTACAGAAACTTCTTAGTTTATCCCCATTTTCGTTTGCTGTTCCGCTGCCGCATTTCCCCATTGTTCTTTCATTATATGTATTGTGTGTACCAACTTTCGCATTGAGGTCTCCCATTACTATAATATGATCATATCTAGGTGTGTCTTCCATTTCTTTCTGCAGTTGTTGATAGAATTCATCCTTGACCTCCTCAATTTGGAAACCTAGTGTGACAAAATGGCGCGATTATTATCGATCTTTTTTTCATTCTGGCAGTATCGGTACATTTGTGGTACTGATTTTATTGTGTGCTTTCATTTGTCGCACTTTCTTTCTTTATTTTTCTGCTATGTGTAGCAGATATTATGTATTTTCATTCTTACACCCTTCTCAGGGATAAGTATACATGTCTGGTTGTTATCCATTTCTCCCTGCGTTGGCTATCGTGGGCGCAGCTGATATCAGTATACAGATTAACACGTAAATCGCATCAGCGCAGTGCTTAATAACTGATAAGACGCGGGTACGCGCATCACCAAAGCTTGGAATACGGGGAGACAACTGATGGACAGACACAGATAAGAGATTACTTTCTGATAAAAGTAATGATTGTTACATTGGGAACACGCTGTTATATGAGTTTACCGACATGTTTGTAAGTTTGTACCCAAGGGCAAGCGGATGTGTACAGCCCATTTTCAGAAAAGTAATGTTTGAAATTTTGCATTAAATGAGTCATGCAACATATTCAAATCAGATTCGCTGATCCTGTGAGGCGCGCATAACAAATGCGTGGGAAGGCAGTGAATATAATCTGATCATTTTCTCAAGCTATTTCACTTGAGAAATCGCTCGCCAAGATTCCAGACCTTACTAGACTGAAGAATTAGAATTCAGAATTCCTTCTTAAACATACCGGACACCTTTTATTGGAGAATTTTAGATGGAATTTCATAGCCAGGAAATCTCTTTCATATTGAATAAGGAAACCTGGACTGAGGAAACTGAAGGACCACACACGAAGTCAGAGAGGGAATTTATTAAATTAACGACACCCCAGGCGCGTTTAAGAGGCCGATTCAAGTCTCTTTTATTCATCTGAGCAAAATGTCTGTGAGCCAGGATTGGCGAAAGTTGTGATTTACATTTCATATTGTATTACTAACATGTGAACTAACACACACGTATATATATATATATATATATATATATATATATATATATATATATATATATATATATATATATATATATATATATATATATATATATATATATATATATATATATATATATATATATATGTAACCATGTGAATTAAAATATGTGAAACTAGCTAGTGGATGTCAAAGTCACTTGAGGCTGGCAACCTCAGCTTATAGAATGGTGATTCATGAACCACCACTGCACGGGCTGGTGATTGCTTTATTGCTAGTTGTGTAAAGAGAACTAAAAGCATAAAGTAGTTCTAGGTTCTATACGGAGCAGGGATGGGAAAGATGAAAGAAATGACGTACATTCTAAGTATAATACTTACATTTTCAAAGCAGTATAAATATCCGTATAAACAAATTCACGTTAAAATTAATGTAAGTTTTCAAGTCTTAAACCAGTGTAAGTGTCTATGTGAAAATATTCATTTTAATGTAAATGGAAGTGTCAAACTTTTCAATCAGTGTAAACATAAATGAAAACATATTCAATTTATATTGTGAACACTTTTCAATCAGTGGAGATGTTTATGTAAACAGACTCTATCTGTATTATTAACCTTTTCATTTAAATATAAAGTAACTTTGAAAACTATTCTATTTAAATGTAAAGAAAGTTTTATCCCGAGGGATTACATTTAATTCTTATCCAGGGTACATTCTGAGTAATTGGGATGGTGGCATGGGAAGATAGAAACCCATAGCTATTGGGGTGGAAAACGCCATACTTAGAAGAGCGTTAAGTTCTATTCTTTTACCATTGTTATTGGTGGTACCAGCAGAAAGTACTATCTCTGGAACAAGAAGGGAACAGTGGCCTTAGCTTTAAGACGAAGGACCCACGTGGTAGACTCTCCTTGACATTTATGGGAAACGAGCTACACTCGACAACCTTGACCAGGGACGATTGTGAGCAGTGTGAAAAGAACCAACTCATAAGAAGGAGCAGAACCGTCATTGGCAGCTAAGTATAAATCTATGCTGCCACTTGAACTTCTTATAACATTTCACAATCCATAACGACCGTGGTGATAACTTTTCTTGATCCATAACTATTCAAATTATTTTCCAACTGTTAAAACTTAAGTGATTATTAAATTTTGTTATTTGTAATGATACAAATTTAACTTCGATTTAATCATTTTAAAGTTACTGCATGTTTGTCTCAGTCAATTTACTACACACACTCTAAACAGAGATATACTAGAATAATAAGAATTACACTGAGTAAATCAGGGGTGGGGGCTTGAACGAGCTGAAATTAATAAGTTCTTAAATCCTTCACAAAAGTGTCGGCAGAATTACAGAGTTAACATACTCAGCCAAAGCAGTATTGTTCTCGCTTATTCCGAAGATCTTGTGAAGACTCCCATGTGATAAAAGCGGTATTACCCTTCTAATCACATCTCTGCCAAGAGTAATCTTGTGTAAAGATAGACTCCATTGAAGCCCATATTAGACACTCTTGAGTTTTGGCCACTGTTGGACCACTACTGCAAAGCAGGAAAGGCAATATCGTCACACATAGTCAGATAGGGAGGGGGATGGTGGCATGTAATCAGCACTCATAAAGTACCGTAAAATCTCGCGTATAATACGCACTCGTGTATAATACGCATGCTTGATTTAGCCCAAAATTTTCTGGTAAAATGGAAATTCGTGTATAATACGCACCATAATTTTTCAAGATTTTATTTTATGAAACATTTGTTAAAAACTGAAAGAAGATGGAAGATGCTGCGCGATAGTAATTCTTCGACGAACTGAAAGACCATGTCGCTTCATAAAACGAACTGCCCATCCATATGACGCTTTCAATGCTGTTGTGCCTGTACGAGATTTTTTAAGTTCCAGAGCCTTAAGTCGGATTTCAATGCATGAAACACCGATGCCTTGTTGCCTTCTGTCCACTACCCACTCCAATAATGTTTTTTTCTAGGTCTGGAAGATCTGGTGGTGACCCACGATTCGCCTTTTTCTTACTAGGCAACACTTGCAGCACCTCTTTGTTTTTTCGTCATAATCGAATGTTACACTCGTTAATGGAAAAATGTCGACTTGCTGCCCGATTGCCGTTAGATTCTGCATATTTTACCATTAAGAGCTTTTCTGCTGCTGTACAACATTTTCTCGAATTCATTTTTAGGGCTCAAAATAATCAAATGACAAACTTCACAACCAAGCTTAATATGAAAACAGATTTAAGACCAAGACTGCGAAATGCGTTCTGCAACAATGTCTGACACATAAGAAAACACATGGCACATTCAATTTTGCGCCATTTTCACTCTCAAATTGTGACAACAACTTGACAGACTTTCCAATGTAGGTTACTTTCGATATAGAAAATTACGTATTTTTTAGTACTCGCGTATAATACGCACCCGAGTTTTAGCGGGCTAAAATGAGTAAAAATTGTGCGTATTATACGCGAGATTTTACGGTATTCGAAAAGTCTACGGCTGTATGAATAGGGACTGAGGTTGTTGTTTTTTTTTTTTTTTAGATCATGTGGAAGATGGTTCCAAAGATGAGCTGCAGAGTTTGCTGAAGCTTTTCTTGAATAAGTCAAGGGTGATGCAGAAAGAAGAAGAGAAATACGTCGAGTATAATGACAGAGAGGAGATGACAGAACAGAAGAGGAACAAGGAGCGACAGAGAGAAAAAAAATCAGAGATTCAAAGATAAAGGGGGAGTGTGATACACGAGGAGACAGAAAGAATAAGGATGGGACAAGAGAAATTAAAAGGAAAGATAAGAGATTAAACAGCAAAAAGGCACTGGAGATAACACAAGAGTGTCGTCGACCAGGGACTGGCGGCTCCTGAGCCGACCCAGCTCTAATGGGTACCTCCGAAATCGGAGAGTATTTGCCTGAATGGCGAGGGACACCTGTCTATGTACAAGAAACAAAGGGATACTCACGTAAAATCAATGTCAGGTTAAAATATTAATAATAACCTGAGATTTCGCCTCGGGTATTAGCGGGCGTACGAAAAAAAAAAAAAAAAAAAAAACAAGAGAGGACTTTGTAGGATATAACTGAAGCGGATTGTATTACTATAACATTGTTGATGGGTTGGATAAAAGGGTTGATTTGGTTTTGTTTTGTTTTGTTTTAAGGATTATCTTCATTGCACACGAAAAACTCCATCAGTGCTCCGATCCCCTCCTTTAGATCACACAAGGAGAATCTCAGCACAGTGCACGAACTCCGTAGCACCGGCGAGAATCCCAATGTGTGTATATAGGTATCACACATTCTATAAATATTTTTTGTGGTGGGTAGGTTTCTAATTTTTAAATGTTGCCAGGTCAGCCTCCTTACAGCCTACTCTTTACGATTTCCAACTGCCGTGGTATTTTTAACGCGCGCAACATCCACATGGGACCTCCTATTTTTTCACCCTTATCCGAGAAGGCTAGGTATCCCATCTCACTACCCAGGAGACCAGGGTAGGAGCATGACATCATTAGGATCATTGGTTCTGGAAAAAAATGTCCATAAATTATATTCCCTGAACTGGGAATCGAACCCGGCACCTCTAGATTTCGAGACGGACTCCATACCTCCTAGCCACTCCGACCACCTTTCCTGGATGAAAGGAAGTTCTTGCGAGCTATTAGTATAGCTATCATCTGTATCTGTTACAATACTGTTTTTAGTGCTTGTCACTTCATTTGTAACAAACATTTACAACACAAATGTCAGTTATTAGCAATATAAATCCGATATATACATAGCCAATCGGCCAGTTATTCTTCTCCTGTGTTCATGCTTAACCTGCAGGCCTGTCGACAGGACGAAGTCCACAGTCTTTACTCGGTCAGCACGGCAACCCTATAGCTTCTTCTTGAGCTCTGCAACCTCTGGCCAAGACTAGTTATTAAAATGGTGCCACTTTATTGCAGTGTACACCTTGGCAGCAATTTAGAAAAGTTGGTGGAATCAGACAGTGATATTAATTTAGGAATAGAAAAAGCAAGAGGAGCTTTCAGTGCATTGTGAAATATATAGAGATCAAGAGAAATTAAGTCCTAAACAAAAATCCGAATCTTGAACTCAAATGTCAAGTCAGTCCTATTCTATGGTTCAGAAACATGGGGAACAACAAAAACAACAACCAAAGAGCTAAGACTTTCATAAATGGGGGAATGCGCCAGAATTGAAGAATTAAAGTGATATGACAAGATCAGTAATGTTGAACTGATGTCAAGAATCAGATAAGTGTCAGTGGAACAAGAGATGAGAAGAAGTCGGTGGCCACGGATAAAACACACTTTGAGGAAACGTGTTTACACCATTACGAGGCCATCCTTTGTCTGGGTTTCCCCAGGGTGAAATAAGCGGACAAAGGTCGAAAAAAAAACATGGAGAAAAATACTGGAGACAGAAATCAAAATGATGGAAAAGACACGGAAAGACCTTGAGGTGACAGCACGGGCCAGAAAGACTTGGCATAAGTTTGTTGAAGGCCTATGTCACGTGACAGGAAGACTTGGCATAAGTTTGTTGAAGGCCTATGTCACGTGACAGGAAGACTTGGCATAAGTTTGTTGAAGGCCTATGTCACGTGACAGGAAGACTTGGCATAAGTTTGTTGAAGGCCTATGCTTCTTGTGGAGCTGACAGTGTGATGATGATAATGATTTTTGCAGCTGTAATGATGGACCTCCTTTCTCCTAAATTCCACATCGTGGACTATTAAATGAACTTTCAACTAGGTTTATTCATTCATTCGTTCATTCATTCATTCGTTACCCTATAGCTTCCTAAGGAGCATAGGCCTTAAACAAATTGATGCCGACCATTCCTGTCTCGTGCCATCGCTTTACGGTTTTTCTTTGTCTTTTTCACTGTTTTCAGGTCTGTCATCAGTTCTATTCTTCACCTTTCCATGGACTTTCCTGTCTGTCATTAGTTCTAATCTCCATGTTTTGTTTAATCTCCCTCCACTTCGCCTTTCCATGTGTTTTCCAGTCTGTCACTAGTCCTAATCTCCATATTTCTTTAATCTCCCTCCACTTCGCCTTTCCATGTGTTTTCCAGTCTGTCACTAGTTCTAATCTCCATATTTTCTTTAATCTTCCTCCACTTCGCCTTTCCATGTGTTTTCCAGTCTGTCACTAGTCCTAATCTCCATATTTCGTTTAATCTCCCTCCACTTCGCCTTTCCATGTGTTTTCCAGTCTGTCACTAGTTCTAATCTCCATATTGTGTTTATTCTCCCCATCCCTTTTCCCCCCCCCCCCCCCCACCCACACACACACTTCCATGGTCACCTCAGAACAGAGTCATCAACAAGTTTTCTAGTGTGTAGTTCAAGTTGATATTGGAGTTTTTTTTTTTTTTTTGGCTCGAATTTTCAAAAGGATAGGGTAAGCGGCTTTATACCCAACCCTTCGTAGACTTTTGGCTATGTTAGTACGTTGTGGTGGATTTGATGTTATGAATTGTTGTAGGTATTATTATATTTGTATTAAATGAGATTAGCTATGAAGGTCCCTGAATTTACCCAATAGTATTGTGAACTTTTCAGGGTACCTTTCAGCTACCACCCCTTTTATCTCATTCAAAATGTATTTATATTATTATATTAAATGACTTCGTGTAGTGTCTAGGGTTATGAATGTAGAGTGTAATGTACAAAAATCAACAAACATATAAACAAATAGTTTATTCTTCACAACAGCACACAGTACTACCACAATAACATACAAACGACACTTTAAAAGGCTATCTTTTTTAAGACTGAGGTTGAAATTTGTGTAAATATGATTTTTACAATTTTATTATCCTGATTCTAAATTAATTGGAATCAGGACTGACAATTTAAAAGTGAAATCAAATAATCATTTACATCAGTCAAATAGCACAATAGATCCTCTGTCCATACATAAAATATTTTTCTAATATACGTCTGTAGTGTTCTCCTACTTTAAGGTAATACTGGTAGTACCACTAGGTTGTTGTTTGAAATCATACCTTTTTAGTAATGTTTGTTTCTAGTTGTCACTTGTGGAACTATTAAATATTTGTCCCAGTTTATTCACTGTCACTTTTTATATTTCTTCTTTAATTCTGTAGTTGAGCTCTCAGATGCCGAACGAGAACTTATCTTCGCAGTAGAATATAAGTTGAACCTTTCCTCTGCTCGCTTGACAATCTGTTCCCTGTTTGATAGGCAATGGCCACTAGCATGGGCTCGCAGTAAACAGGCAGAGTCCTGAATCAATCAGTTTTCAAGCGTTTGGTACCACATTAACGTCAGTACCCAGGACCTCTGAAATGTGAAGGTATGCATCCTTCTTAATACCTAGCATACACTAATAGTCCACATTCTAGGACAGGTACATTACAAACAAACAAAAAGGGTCATATCCTTATACAAACCTATGCCACCATTTTCTTTTGATGTGACAATGTACACCAGTATTCCTTTCCCTAATAGTTACAACGCCACTGCAATTCCAGCTGTAATCTCTTCCATATAATAGGATAGGTGTTATGCTCCTTTATGACAATCATACATATTCTTGTAGTTTTACACCTCTCTGACAGTCTATCACATGGTGGATCAATCTTTGGGCTTTGCCTCATGTTCGCTATAGACCCACTCATGTCCAGACATATATTATTATTTCATATTCAATTTTTATATAAAATCTTCTTCTTCTTCGATCCTTAACCACCGACCGTCAAAGCAGTCAGTGGCCGTCACGCCTAGTGGCGTCTTGTAGGGCAACAACAAATTGATTCCACTTTGCACGGTCGGTGGCCATCCTTCGTACAGTACCCCAACTCTGGTTCATTCTTTGCATCTCAGCCTCCACAGTCCTCCGCCAAGTTGTTTTTGGTCGGCCTCTCTTTCGCTTTCCTTCAGGGGTCCAAAGCATAGCTGTTCTTGTGATGGCATCGGGGTCTGTTCTGAGGACATGACCAACCCAGCTCCAGCGTCTGCCAGCTATGATGGTGTGCATGTCCTCTTGCTTGCTACGAGTAAGCAGATCTTGGTTGGTGATGGTATTCGGCCAAAAGATTCGGTGAATTTTTCTTAGGCATGTTGTGTGAAAAGAGGACAATTTTGACATTTCCTTCTCTGTAACTCTCCAGCATTCTGCACCATAGAGAAGCACAGAAAGCACGCAACTCTACTGTTTTAACTTTTCCTGCCCCTGTCCATCTGCTCTCGCTTATCCCCAGGATGTGTAACCTATAGTTTCTCATTTCTGCCGTGACCTGTCTTAGTTTACCTGTCTCGTACATTGTCCTGACATTCCAAAATCCTATTCTTGTATCCTGTTTTGCGGTCAGGACATCCGTTTTCATGTCAGTGGCTTCCTTTTGGCTTTCACCACTGACAGTCATACGAGCCACAGACTCCGAATGTCCATCCCGCAGCAAAGTTTGTTCATTTGATGTTGTTTCCGTAACTTCCTTATTTTTTTACATAGACAGGGGTGTCAGCCCTATGCTAAAACCCCCAACCTGGAGGACCAGGGTACCAGCTTTTGTCTGACCCCTACCCACACAGACCAGTCCAGCTTGGTTGAACCTACCAGGAGTAAAACTCCCACTGGCATAGCTCTGGGGATTGTCAGGGTACGCAAGCTGCCATACTGCTACAAGGTATAGGTACCATTGATGGCAGTTATATAAAATACAGGTTAATAAATGTCAATCTTACCACAATTTGTTCAATGAAAAACACAGAGACGATGACTGACACAGTTTCGATCTGTTTTGTTGTCCAGGCTGCCCAGAAATTGTATTTGAAAGCACAGCCTGATCTCATCTATCGCTGGTGAAAATTTTTCTAGTAATGGCGTCCCCCCTAACGCTTATTCTGACAATATCGATTCAGTTGGCCAATCGCTCTTAATATTACAAGGGTAAACAGTCTTTCAAAAAATATCATTCAAACCTTTCTACGTTACTAGGCTATTTATGTTTATTCAAAGGTCAGCCAATAATATTTCGTCTCACTTCAAATGCCACCCAATCGGATTCACTGTACTATCCTAGCCTATCTGTCACCTACTTTTTTTCCAAAAAATATGCCATCCAATCTAAGCAGATATGACTTGACCTGACAGTATCTCTGATCTCTATGTATTGTTTTATCATTATTTGATTAGTTAAGGGACTATTTAGATAACTAATAACATATTCTTGGTCAGCAAGTCTTCAGGTACACGAATCTATGATTTTTAAGGGGCTATATGGTTTGGTTCAAAAGTCTATCTTTTTTCTATGTTAGTTGTTTATTTTTAAACTACCTCTCGTTCACTCTTTTTCCATGTAATATCAAGCGAAATACGAGAGCTTAGGTCATTCATAATAAGAGCTTAACATGTTTACATGACCGTAGTGTCCACAATTCTAACTTTTTCATCGTATTGGGGAAACCCCTATGGCAAGGCTTGCCACTGTGCTACAGTTGGCTTTTAGTTTAAAATCAATGCGAAACGAATTAGCATTTCATCTATCCTTGCCCCTCCTCGTTCCACAATGCATTTTAGGCAAATATTTTCTTAGAACTAGGAAAAGTGGTTGTTTATGTCAAGGACGAATTTGAAAAATTGGGTACCGTTTTGTTCGGCTATTCGTTAGCAAATAATAATCTGAAGGCGTAGGCGACACCAACCGTTCTAGCAGAAAATATTTTTGTACTTTCTTATCTTTGCCGTTATGCCCTATACTGTTATATATTAATTTAGATATTGTATTTAGAAATCACTACATACGTGTTAAAGACTTTATACTCATTGAGGGTCAGATAGCTGTTTAAAGTTCTCATATGTACGCCTGTGATTCTCAGTCGTGCATCTGAGTACAGCAATATTATTTTTGTAATGTTGTTTGCGTACGACCGTGCACCAGTATTAAACGGGGCATGCGGCGGTACGACGCAGTGATTTGGTTGAGATACGGGCTAGGTCCTTGGAGGCAGATCCAGATATCTATCGTCGTGAACAGACGTTATTTATTTCGTGTTCTAATCCCAAGTTTAGGGAAGACACGGTCATGAAGTAATTATGATCACCTGAAAGATGAAGATGCTATTCTTGAGTGAGCTATACCAAGAATCTTTTATTGCCAATATTTAGCCAGAAACGGCTCGTTTGAAGTATCTAGCCTCCGATACTTAGTCTCCTGTACCGTTACTGCAGAGCTTCAGCTTGACCAGCTATGTCGGCTGTTAGTGCGTCCAGTTAACGTTAGGAGCTATTTGGATCGTGATTAAATATATATATGCTCAAAGTTTTAACATGGTCATTTTTGTAAACCCATGCATCCTACCAATCCGTTGCCGTAGAGCTTCCGCTAACCTTGATGTGGCAGCGGCTAGTGCGGTCGGTCAACGTCCGTAGGGATTGTTATTTACTATGTACATTTTTGCCATGACCATGCTGATGATGAATGTCTGAACTACTGATGTAAAAGTATCGTCAAGAATAAATATGTTGTCGTCACTAACTCTTCCAACGAGTACAGTGTTTATCCGTTGCCAGTTGGTCATACTGTCTTGACCCATCCTCCATCGTTACCGGGTCCCATTGTCATTAGCCAGATCATCACCATACGCCAAAGTAACGGCCCACAATATATTCGCGTCATCCAGAAGTACGTCGGCCACATTAGCAGGCCCGACAGACCAGACAACACCAATGACAACATAGAGACGAAAACCCCGGTAACAGAACGTTTTTATAAGAAGTAAAGTTAATTGTTGTTAATAGCAAATAATGCTGTAGGGGTTGAAGTGTTAGAGACTTCACTATACTAGATCAAGTTTCGAGAGGTGGGGGTGACCAATTCCCCTTTCTGCCTTCTCTGACTCAAGAGCAGAGTTAGGTACCCTTTTACAGCTAGGTAAACCGGAGCGTGACGCCACCATGTTTCTAGCCCGGTAGTTATGCTGCGACAGGCCAGCGCTCTAACCACTCTGCCAGTTTGGAAGCTCAATAATAAGTAAAAAGGTAGTCCCATAGCAGATAATGTCGTAGGAGAGGGAAGTGTTAGAGACTTCGTCATATTAGGTCCAGCATCGAGAGATGAGTGTGGCCAGTTCCCTTCGTCTCTGCCTTTTCCTTCCCTAACTCAAAGAGCAGAGGCAGGTACCCATTTACAGCTGAGTAGACGAACGTGTCGGTACCGTAATTCGAACCCGGCACATTTGCCGCGCGAGACCAGTACTCTAACCACTCTGCCAATCGGACGCTAAATGAGAAGTAGGAATTGCAAATAAACAAAACAAAAAACACTCAACAACAATAGACAATCATAATGCAAGAATAATGTATATTCTATTTATTACTGTGTGTTGCAGAAACATGAAGCAAGAACAAGCAGTTGGAAGACAGAATTGAGTCCGTGGAAGTGTGCATATGTAGAGGAATGTGGTGCATTCCTTGGAAACCGAACCAAACAAATAAAAGAAAGTCATAGAAAGACGCCGAATATAAATAGAACCAATGAGATTAAAATATACTCAAGCAAAATAATGTAGAATGTAATATATACATAAAACTTCACTCAAAATCGTAATATAAGGAGAGATTGAAAAACAATAAAGCGTCGCTGAAAACCAATACATAAGGAGAGAGTGAACAACAATAAACTTCGTTGAAAACCATAATGTATGGAGATATTAAAAAACAATAAAACTTCTTTGAAAACCATAATATAATGGGCAATTAACAAAAAACAATAAAACTTCTCTGAAAACCATAATATAAGGAGAGATCGAAAAACAATAAACTTTGTTGAACACTATATTACAAGAAGAAACTTAAAAACAAAAGGTACGAGTATAAGAAGGTTGTACACGAGAAGGAAACATCAGGAGATGGACAGAAAATAGATCCATTAACGCCAGCTTTTGATCAGATTTGGTATAAGACATTTCTATTATTTTTTTAATACATTTCGGACCCTGATTCTATTAATATCGATTTAACAGGATATTTAACTTCATGGGTCAGACATAAGGTTATTTCTTTCCGTGTTTGATTTTATTTTTTCTTCACTTCTTTCTTCTGTCTTACTTTCTTCCAGTCTGTCAGACTGCCTTTCTTCATGTCTGTCTCTCTTTTCATCTCAGTTAACAGAATGCCTTGTTCAGTAACGATTCTAAGCTATTTGTGAAGCTTATGAAAAGCTAAAGCCAGACTTAAGATCAATCAACAACCCCATAGATTGTATTTGTCTTTTCTTCATGCCCTGTATTGTTAGCCTATATTTAAAAGCCCGTGAAGCCGACTGGTCTGTATGGATGGTGACGAAATGTCCGACCTCTTTCATTCAGCGTCTCGTATGTAATTCTAATATAGTCCGGTTTTTTTTTCTAATGTTGTGTTTCTGCCCTTAACCCCTCAACGCTAACAGCTCCAACTATTCTTCTTACTCCTGAATTCTATAAAACTAACACAATTATTTATTTTCTTCTTCTTCAATTTTCCGAGCCCTTAAGATTGTTTGAGCGTCTGATTAATAGAGTGGTTAGAGCGCTGGACTCTTGCAGCAAAGATGCGGGTTAGAAACATGGTGGCGTCACGCTCCAGTGTACCCAGCAGTAAATTGGTTCCTGGCTCTGCTTTTGAGTTACAGAAGGCAAAGGCAGCGAGGAAGGGACCGGATAACCCAATTTCTCGCAGCTGGACCTAGTATAGTGAAGTCTCTAACACTTCACTTCCATATGGCGGTATCTACTGGAGGACTAACTTATGCCCAGTGGGTTTCAGTTCTTCTCTGTACCTGATGGTCTACTTTTTTGTCTGACATGTCATTGAGAAAATGAAAGCTGGAATATAAAGTGGCAACACGAAAAACGTTCAGGAAAAAAGATAGGGGACGACAAAGAGAGAAGATACTAGACAGTTTGGCATCTTGACATGGACAAAAAAGTCCACAGCGGAATTGATCAACAAACGCCGGCACTAGGAAGTAATGCAGATGCACGATCACATTCACCAGCTGGCAATGGGTTTTGAAGAAGATGAGGAACACATGATGCAGAGTTTCTTTCGCTACATACAAGTACGATCTTTGATATGATAATATCGTGCAGGGCATCTCAGACTGTCTTACTGCTCGTAATCGTAGTTTGCAGGTCTTTATTCAATGCGATTTCATTGTTGACTTTTGTGTCCAGCTCCCGTGTAGTTCCAGGGGTCTCTGAGGACGCACAGAAAGTATAGGACTCATGGCCCCCTCAAGTATGTCGTAAGAGGCGATTCTTCTTCCTTTTCTTCGAGAACTCTCTGACGTCTTTTTGAATATTTGCAAAGAAAGCAGTTGTCAGATTGAGGCTATTTGTATCTCCATAGTTTTTTTTTTCCAAGGATGGCACAGGTGACGGCCATATGTGCTTTATATGTTCCTCATATGTTGGTCATCTTTGAAGTAGATGATCAGCAGTCACGTGATCAGTGCCACATTTACACTGATCGGTAGTTCCTATCTTTATCTTGTTCAATAGATGGCGTCCTAATCTGTTGTGGCCCGTGGTTAGTCTGAAAATTACCACTTGATCTCTTCTGCTGAACTGGTAATATGCATCATTTTGTGTGTGGCCTGCATCGCAATTATTTCTGTATCTGATTCTGGTAAAACTCTCTGCCTCATCGAAAGACACGCTTGTATCGGGCTGAGGTAGCTTTCCAGCTTCTTTAGGTTGTGGATAAGACTGGCAACCTCAGCTTGTAAAAAGATTGATACATAAATCACCCCTGTAAGAGCACTTGCATGCTTCTGCAGGCTTCCTTCATGAGGACCAGCTTCAATGATGGCTCTATGCTCCATAAGAGTAATGATGACAATTGTACACAGGTATTTAAAACGATTTCTTCTCCCTTTATCTTAATTACATTACTTTTTTTTTCAATTTCCCTCATGCCATTCATGAAGCATTTTTATGTTATCAGTTCATCTATGTGGCTGCATTCCTGCAACTGGTACCTTTCTCTTGTTGTATGTGGCCTTGGTCTGTCGAATGTATGGCTAGGAATTTAGAAGTGTTTATGTTCCTTATGAAAAACAAAACAAAATATAGAAACATTAAAAATTAAAGAAAGACAAGAAAAAAACTTTGCCACATGAATTACATTAGCACGCTTAATCTGGGTAGAGCTCTCTTCCAAACACTCTATGAAGATCGCCATATGTTGAAGAATAATACAATGTATTATAACCAGACCCTGCACTATGGATTTTTCAATGTGGTGCGAAGTCTCGATATGTCGCCCTTCCTCCGGTGTGCGGTTCAGTATTTTATCCTAGTGAGACTCAATTACCTTTAACTGAGTTTGATCATACTTTAATTTCCACAAGTGGTGTTTATTGTACCATTTTACAAAAATATAATGGTAATTTTTTTTTTTTAATTGCGTTAAATTAAAAATTGGCGCTCATTGCGATGTTTGGGCAAAAAAAAAAAAAAAAAATATAAACACAATTGCAATTTTTTTAACGTATGTTTAAGAGGGAAAACAGCGTATATTTAAGAAATAGAAGAATGGCGCACGTCTTATGGAAAGAGAAAACAAATAAAGAGGTTCTAGAAAGCCTAAGAATGAAAAGAGAATTAATGACGGAGATCAAAATTAGACAGCTAAAATATTTTGGTCATGTAAAAAGACATAACGCTGTACTAACGACCATAATAGAAGGCAGAGTTGAAGGTAAACCTGCAAAAGGGAAACAGAGCTACAAATGGGATTATAACAGCAAGAGATGGACAGCAAAGTGCACCAACAAGACAAGAGACAGGAAAGAGTCTATCAGAGTGCACCATCAAGACAAGAGACAGGAAAGAGTCTATCAGAGTGTACCATCAAGACAAGAGACAGCAAAGAGTCTATCAGAGTGCACCATCAAGACAAGAGACAGGAAAGAGTCTATCAGAGTGCACCATCAAGACAAGAGACAAGAAAGAGTCTATCAGAGTGCACCATCAAGACAAGAGACAGCAAAGAGTCTATCAGAGTGCACCATCAAGACAAGAGACAGGAAAGTGTCTATCAGAGTGCACCATCAAGACAAGAGACAGGAAAGAGTCTGTCAGAGTGCACCATCAAGACAAGAGACAGGAAATAGTCTTTCAGAGTGCACCATCAAGACAAGAGACAAGAAAGAGTCTATCAGAGTGCACCATCAAGACAAGAGACAGCAAAGAGTCTATCAGAGTGCACCATCAAGACAAGAGACAGGAAAGAGTCTATCAGAGTGCACCATCAAGACAAGAGACAGCAAAGAGTCTATCAGAGTGCACCATCAAGACAGAAGACGTTGGAAATCCATAGCAGCTGACCTTTGGCCGGAAAATATTGATGATTATATTTAAGAAATGAAATCAATATAGCATTTAAAAAAAAAACCTATTTGAACTGGGAAACAAAATCGGGTTTCAATTCAACACTCCCTTCCCAGAACTGCGCTCGGTGTGACTGCACAGCTCGCACGACCAAAGAGCCGGCTTTGAATATAACTAACGCAACAGAGCACGAATCACATCCATTCTGGATTTTAGAGAGAAATAACACGGAAATGTTAGATGCGAACTTGGAAAGGAAGAATACGGGACATGATTTGGACACTGATAGGAAGCAGAAAAACAATTGGATTTTTAAAAAAATCCGGCACCAGGGAACAGCGATGCGAGCGTGACGCAAATAACATGTAATTGTATACAGAATCTTCTTCTTCTTCAGTTGCCATGTCTGGTGGCATAAGCGACCATGTCTTTCCACAACTTCCTGTCTCCAGTACTGTTTATCGATTATGCTGTTGACTATCCATGCGTTGATCTCAAATTGTCCACTATCTTATCCATTTGTCGCCCCTCTGTCTCTTTTTCCTTTAGTATGTCCTGTTGTTACGATATATTCCAGCAATCTTCTTCTCATAACATACCCGAAGACAGTGGATTGCTTCCTTCGGGTGTGAGTTATATGTTTTCCTTGAACGTTGCCTTCTTTCACAACATACTCATTAAAGAGGACAGCGAAGTTTATAAAGTATGAAGCATTGAACATTATTCCTGTAAGTATTCTCTAATTAGTGACTTCCCTTACCTTATTCCTTTTACTCTCCCTTGTCTCTTAAGACTACAAAAGAAATTGATCTTTGTTGGAAGCTTCGAAGAACACACTTGATGCACTGATGGCTTATGTAGCAATGTTCTGAACATGATTTATCTAACCCAGTGCACAACTTCTTCGTAGTCGCCTCATTTAATATATTTAGACGGTTCTGTTCTTCGCTCCCCATTATTGGGTCCAGGGATCGAGGCAAATGTGTTGTAAATATTCGCATCTTCTTCTTCTTCTTCCGTCCTTAGCCACCGACCGTCAAAGCAGTCAGTGGCCATTACGCCTAGTGACGTCTTAGGGCAACAGCAGATAGGTTTTCTTTGCCATTGTTTCCCATCACGCCTATTGGCGTCTTTAGGGCAACGGCAAATCAATCCATCTGCTGTTGTTTCCGTAATCGAAGTCACTGGCAAACGGGTTGGTAAATATTCGCATGTTTCCAGCATTTTCTTCACGGTCTTCTTCTATCTTGATTATCTCCCTCAACAGTTCTCCCTTACACTTTTTAAAGCTGTACTTGTAACACACAGCTGTACACAAATGTGAAATCAATTATGAGTTATTTGCTGTAGATTGGGGAAGCGAACGTAAAATATATCCCTGCAAGATATACAAGAGAACTTTCAGAAGTCACGAAGCAAAAACAATTCTTTCTCTATCTCAAAACATTGACGTTTGCGTTTGAGCGTTAGAAATACAGGGATATCGTGATTTACGTGATCTCATTTTACGTGGATTCGAAATAACGCAAGCTGATAGGAAAGACGAAAAATATTATTACAACTGAGATAGCCCTCACAAATACAGTATTTCGTTTTTATAAAGTAAGTGCACATATGTTCTGTTCATTAAAGTTCATAATTTTATTATCATCATCATCAGCTGCCATCTCCACAACGAAGGTTGGCTGTAATGGATCTCCAACTTCTGTCTCTTGTCTTGGTGGTGCACTCTGATAGACTCTTTCCTGTCCATCTCTTGATGTTATCTTCCCACTTATAGCGCTGTCTTCCCCTTGCACGTTTGCCTTCACCTCTCCCTTCTATTATGGTTTTCTGCAAGGTGTTATGCCTTTTTATGTGGCCAAAGTATTTTAGCTGCCGAACTTTGATCTCCCTCATTAGTTCTGTTTTCATACCTAGATTTTCTAGGACCTCCTTATTTGTTTTCTTCTCTTTCCATGAGATACGCCCCATTCTTCTATATATCCACATTTCGAGAACCTCAATTCTTTCTTCCAAATGCTTATTCATCGTCCATGTTTCTGCACTATACAGAAATGCAGAATATATATAACACTTTATGAATCTCAGTTTTAATTTGTGAGATAACTGTTTAGATGTCAGTATATGTTTCATGTTGTTGAATGTAGCTTTGGCCATTCCTATTCTTTTCTTGATTTCTGTTTCACATCTGCCATCTTCTGTTATTATATGACCAAGATATGCGTAGCACTTGACTTGTTCCAGGATTTCCCATTTACGCTTATCTTAAATGTGGGTTTATCGTTTGTTTTGCTAATTATCATAGTTTTTGTTTTCTCAATTTTAATGTCGAGTCCATATTCATGACTTATACTGTTCACTTGCTTCACTAGTTCTTGTAACTCCTGTTCGCTGTCAGCTAACAACACGTTATCATCTGCATATCTAAGGTTGTTTATTGACCTTCCACTGATGTTCAGTCCTGGTATTTCCTGTATCTGTTTGAAAATTTTTTCGGTGTTTAGGTTAAATAGGCAGGGGGACAGCACACAACCTTGTCTGACACCTCTTTTTATGTCTATGTATGGTGAATAATTCCTTCCAGATCTTACTGTGGCAGTTTGCTCCCAATAAAGGTTACTGAGTATTCTTATATCTTTTCCATCAATACCTATGTCTTTGAGGCATTCAATTATTTTCTCATGATGGACTCTGTCAAAAGCCTTCTTATAGTCAATGAAGCACATGTACATACTTTTTTGGACCTCTGTATATTTTCTGCTAATATTCTTAGGCAAAATATTGCCTCTCTTGTTCCACTGTTCCGTCTAAAACCAAACTGTTCTTCTTGGATTTCGCTGTCTACATTACTTTTTATTTTTTCGTGAATGATTTTGAGCAGTATCTTAATTGCATGACTCATCAGGCTGATTGTTCTGAAGTCTGAACATTCTGTTGCATTAGGTTTTTTGGGCAATGTTATAAAAACTGATGTCTTCATGTCGTGTGGTATATATCCTGTATTGTATATATCGTTGCATAGATCTGTGATTGTATCTATACCAAAGCTCTCCAGGGCTTCTATCATTTCAATTTTTATGTTATCCGTGCCTGCTGATTTTCCTTTTTGTATCATATGTATGGCATCCTCTACTTCTGATCTGAGAATGTTTGGGCCTTCATTAGAATCTGGCGATGGTTTTTTACCTCTGTTGTCCTCGAATAGTTCTTTTACGTATTCTGCCAATCTGTTTGATATGTCTTTCTCATCAAGTAAGATTACACCATTTTTGTTCTTGATACAGCTTCCTCCTTGTGCAAACCGAGACCTATTTGATAATTTCTTTATTTCTTTATGCATATCTCTTGTCATGTGCTTTGCTTCCAAGTCTTCTATTTCCTTGCATTCTGTTTCTATCCACCGTTCTTTTGCTTGTCTACACATAGTACATATGTCATTGTCTATTGTTTTATATTCTGGAGTGTTTTTTGCTCTCTTTCTTTCTGCCATTTTATAGGTTGAGCTAAAAGTCACATACCTTTATGCTTAAAATATCTGGCTTTAATGTGTAATGGTATGTGCAAACAACGTACATCATAACAGTGATAAAACACTAAAATTATGTATGGATCATTATAAAGTTATGTATCATGGAAAATGGTGCCCATGAGCTTTCTTACATAAAAGTCAGCCTTTTTCGAAAATTTTCACAAACTCGTTGACATATATCTTGGTCAGTTCTTTGAAACTCGTCGGTTATTGCTGTTGTGAGGCCCTCTAAGGTTTTAGGTGTCCGACCACTTATATATATACTGCTCAAAAAAAGTTAAAGGCCACTTTCAATTGTTAGGTCATTTCAACTAAGCTGTTTTTTTTTTTTTTAAAACCTGAACACTCAGTCAAAAAAGTTTTGCTGCATTTTTTTGCACGCTTAAACAATGTTTGTTAATCTGACAATAAATCAAATCTGTGTTACGTGTGTGTACCTCCAAGGTCAATCAAATGTACGTGGTGGAAAGGGAAATAATGCATGTTTGAAAATGCTTCCTATGGCAAAGCCTGTTGATAACATTGCTGAAATTTGCTTTTCACGTGCAAGTCGTGACTATAGTGAACACATGTCACCCACTTTTCGAAAGGAACGGGCAATGGGTATGTTTGTAACATTTACCATTTTAGCCATGACTCAGCGAAGACGCTTGACCAATGTTGACAGATGGAGAGCGATGGCATGGCTGCAGGATGATGTAGGTCTGCGAGAAGTTGCTAGGAGATTAGGAGTTGCCCACTCTGTCATACAAACTCTGCGTGATCGTTATAATGAAACCGGCAGTGTCGCAGAACAACGCAGGTCAGGACGTCCAAGGTCTACCACAAGACGGCAAGACCCATTTGTTGTTGTATTGGCTCTCAGACAAAGAACAATCACTGCCAGTGCCACCAGGATGCAACTGCGAGCAGCCACCAACGTAATCGTCAGTGACCAAACCATACGAAACCGACTGAGAGATGCAGATCTGCATGCAAGGCGACCTGTCATCCGACTTGTCTTGGCTCCAGCTCATTGCGCAGCTCGTCTGGCTTGGGCTTAGCGTCATGTGACCTGGACAAGGCATCAATGGAGCAGAGTTCTGTTCACAGATGAATCCCGTTTCACCAGATCATTCACAGATGGCAGAAATCGTGTCTGGAAGTGCCCAAGAGAACGCTTTCATGATGTCAACGTCCTTGAACATGATCGCTATGGCGGTGGATCAGTAATGGTGTGGGGCGGAATTAGTGTGACCTCCAGAACACCCTTGTATCGAGTGCATGGTACGTTGAATGGTTTGGCCTACAGAAATGACATCTTACAGCCGCTTGCTCTTACGGCCCTTCAGGCTCTAGGACCTGATTCTATCCTGCAGGACGACAATGCCCGACCACATAGAGCTGGGGTCGTGAACGACTTCCTACAACAGCAACATGTCACCCGCTTAGACTGGCCAGCTTACTCTCCTGATTTCAGTCCGATAGAACATGTATGGGATGTGCTAGGACGTAGACTTAGAGAAAATTATCCATCTGCTACTGACCTCAATCAGTTGTTCCTCTTCCTGGAGCAGGAGTGGCAAGCGATCCCACAAATGACTCTAAGAACTCTTGTCTTATCAATGAGGCAAAAAAACAGTGAATGCATTCAAGTTCATGGTGGACACACTCGATTTTGAATCATATTAACTTTTGTTTAATGATTCTGAATTTTCAAAAAGGGAGGTAAGACGATTGACATCGATTTTCTTACTAATTAAATCATTTGTTTTTCTTCATTTTAATGTCAATGTAATGTGCAATGAAAACCGTTTATGATATGTGAGTTTCATAATTGTATCTTTATTTTTTTTAAAACTGCAGATGAATTTGTAAGTGGCCTTTCAATTTTTTTAGCAGTATATATATATATGTTCGTTTTTCTTCGCTTTTTTTTTAATTTTTTTTTAAAATCAAAATGTTTATTACCTTTAAGTTTAATTAGGGCTGGCATTGATTAAAAACATTTTAATAGATTAATCAAATTTCTTTAATAGAAAATTAATCGATCGATTTCAATCAATTTCATAAATTATTTTTAAAAGTCATAACTAACATTTGTTTTTTAAAACCTCTATGGGCTTTATTTATTTTACTGGTTATGCAGCAACATTGTGCTGAAAATAAATTTGAAAATACTGAAAAGTTGCAACCAAACAATTTATTACTATTGTCCATACTTGCCAAATTCTATATCACAAACCTCTAACATTTTATCCCTCGCGTTTAAGCAAAAAACATAAACAGTGCTAACAATGGAATAATGGATTACAGTTTGTTTTATTAATCGATTAAATTTTTTAATCGATTAAAGATCGCAGCCCTAATTCTCATCTAGGTACCCTACCCTCATCTATTTTGCAGAAGCACTTTCCTAGATGTGACGTAACAAAAGTAGTCCCATAGGAGATACTGCGCCGAATAGGAGTGAAGTGTTGGAGACTTCACCATACTAGGTCCAGCATCGAGAGGTGGGGATGATCAGCTCCCTTCGTCGCTGCCTTTTCTTTCCCTAACTCAAAGAGCAGAGTTAGGTAACCATTTACAGCTGCGTAGACTGGAACGTATCAGGATCGTGATTCCGAACCCGGCACATTTGTCGCGACAGACCAGCACTCTAATCACTCTGCCAATCGGACACTCGATCATATTTTAACGTACATACCGTAATTCTTATGGCGAATATGGTTTCAGTTTGCGCGAATCTCAAATTACGCGTACTTCCCTGAAACGTAATATTCGCGGAAATCTCGATGGCACTGTACAATAACAAAAACAACAATAAATTATAATTAAATAACACTTGGCCCTTACAAAGAGTTCAAGAAACATTTTCAAAACATCAGATGTAAAACATATACGTAACAAAGATAAAACAGAATCAAGTCATTTATATGTGACTGACTGAACTTGAGTTTTCTCGAATGCCCCACAATATGAACATACTTGCAAATTAAATTACTAATGTTATATTTATTTTATTTATTTATTTACTAGCCTGTGTTCTGGCCAAAGCAGTGACCGGGAATAGTTCAAGCCAACATCTTAACTTTTCAGACCAGTTTTAAAAGAATGAGCACCTTCATTGGTGCGGTATGCTGGAGAGTAACAGAGAAGGACATGTCGAAACTGTCCTCCCTCCACACAATCTGCCTAAGGAAAATTATCCAAATCTTTTTTGCCGAATACTATCACTAACCAAGAACTACTTACTCGAAGTAACCAAGAGGACATGCACTCCATCAGAGCCGGCAGACGCTAGAGTTGGGTTGACCATGTCCTCAGAAGAGACCCCGATGCCAACGTAAGAACAGCAATGCTAATGACCCCTGAAGGAAAGCGACGGAGAGGCCGACCAAAAACAACTTGGCGGAGAACTGTAGAGGCTGAGATGCCAAGAATTAACCAGAGTTGGGGCACTGTACGAAGGATGGCCACCGATCGAGCAAAATGGAATAAATTTGTTGTTGCCCTGCAAGATGCCACTAGGCGTGATGGCCACTGACTGCTTTGACGGTCGGCGGCTAAGGATCAAAGAAGAAGAAGCTGCTTCTTTATATAGGGGTAGCGCGGCCGTACCGGTGAACTTACTTGATTAGTTACATTTTCGTCCTCAAGAATCCATCCTTCTGAGTGAATATGTGCATGTATCCTACCAACTTGTCCTTCGCACCACTAAACTCGTCTATCCATCCCTTTCTTATACACCTCCTTTTATTTTCCTAATTGGGAGCTTCTGTTTCATATGATTTTAATAGAAATCAGTTAGGGCATGTATTTATCAGGATTTTCTAAAGTCTATCGTCTTGATAGTACTAGATGTGATGACTAAGTAAAACTTTAAATTTCTACAATACTACTTACGTCATCACATATTCCTTCTGCATTTTCGTTACTATACATATCCTTTCAAGAATTAAATCACTTTCAACAGTATATGATACACTGCATGCGCTTGTAGCTTTTAATTTTCTTTCCCGTAGATACGATTTTCGACATCGCCATTTTTCTGGTCTCTCCTTAAACCTACTTCCCCTAACGAAAACAATAGGCTTGTGCTAATATTTGCTGCCTTGCGGTATCCTTCAAACCAAAAAAGAATTCCACGCCGTGTCATACCCCAGTATGCGCTGCGTTCAGTCTTTCTTTCATGAAATGAAACGTGTATTGACACATTACGCCACATCAGCGTGTACCAAAAAAGCGTCCGGAAATCATATAAGTTTAACGGTTTCGTCGGAGTGCCCCCTCCCTATCTATCTATCTATCTATCTATCTATCTATCTATCTATCTATCTATCTATCTATCTATCTATCTATCTATCTATCTATCTATCTATCTATCTATCTATCTATCTATCTATCTATCTGGGAGCCGCGCTGGTGTAATGGCTTCAGGTGTTCATGGTTCAAACCCGGGCGTCGGCGTTTGAAGAAATGTTTACGGCCGGAAATTTGACTGAATAGCCTGAACTGCTCCTGTGATAAACCCTCTGTGGATGGGAAGGAGCGAAGCTCCTGACCGGGTTGGAAGGAAAGTCCTCAGGTTCCCCAGCCTCGCAATGACATGTCATTGGGCCGAAGGGGCTGAAAGCCCAAGTGCCGCTGGTTAAGAAAAAAAAAAATCTATCTATCTATCTATCTATCTATCTATCTATCTATCTATCTATCTATCTATCTATCTATCTGTCTGTCTGTCTGTCTGTCTGTCTGTCTGTCTGTCTGTCTGTCTGTCTGTCTGTCTGTCTGTCTGTCTGTCTGTCTGTCTGTCTATCTATCTATCTATCTATCTATCTATCTATCAATCTATCTAAGCTTAGCGTACTCTGCTGCTCATCTTTGGAATTGTCTTCCACATAATCTAAGAAACAACCTCAGTCCCTATTCATACAATCGTAGACTTTTCGAATACTTTATTAGTTCTGATTACATGCCCCCCTAATCAGATTATCTTTTCTTATAATATCAACTGTAGGTTCTAATGACGATGTTTGTACTTTTCAACATATTTTATGTCATGTTTATAAGTAGTTAATGTTAATTTGAGTGTACTATTTTATTTTACTTTACAACGTTGAATTCCTTGATATGTAAAATGCATATGGGAATAAATGAATTCAGTATGAGAGGTGAGAGAAAGGAAGGGCAGAATGTCAGACGGGCCTGCGTGCCCAATTCTCAACCCTTTGAAAATAAAGTTCTTTCGTTCGATCGTTCGTTCTATCTATCTATCTATCTATCTATCTATCTATCTATCTATCTATCTATCTATCTATCTATCTATCTATCTATCTATCTATCTATCTATCTATCTATCTATCTATCTATCTATCTATCTATCTATCTATCTATCTATCTATCTATCTATCTATCTGTCTGTCTGTCTGTCTGTCTGTCTGTCTGTCTGTCTGTCTGTCTGTCTGTCTGTCTGTCTGTCTGTCTATCCATGTATCTCTATCTATCTATCTATCTATCTATCTATCTATCTATCTATCTGTCTGTCTGTCTGTCTGTCTGTCTGTCTTGTCACGATGTGGCTTTAAGTTAGTCTGTCTGAGTACAGAGACAAGACACTAGTTATGAGATAGTCTGAGAAGATAGATTTAGATGAGAATACAGTGAATGTGGAAGAATGAGACTTATAGCTTCGAGGGTGAGAACCGAGATTGACTCTCCCTCGCCACTTGTGACTTATGTAATAGCTACTGTCTCACCACCTCTGACTACCAGAAAGGAAATAAGGTTTCACTAAATTCCACAGACACAACTATACAGACAAAGCATATAAGTACAGTATAGTTAAAGATAAACTGATCCAGTATACATTTTATAGTTTATTAAAACACCAAATCAATACCACAGAAACAAAATAAATAAAGTGCGAGATCGCACAACCTAGAAAAAGAACAAATCAAATGAAAGACACCATATTAAATTTAAAAAATCCACACTCTCTTTCACACCTGCATAAACAACTACGGGTAACTAAATATACTTGTTGGGGGTCTCTCAGTAAGAGCCACCACTCCTGACTACTCTATGGTTACTAACTAACACTCTATCCCACTGAAGGTGGATAACTAAATAACTGCTGTCTCACAGCTCTTTAGGCGATCCTGCGCACTAACTAACACCACACACATTTTTACGCTAATAGATTTTCCAGCTATAACTCAGAGGCTGTCCTCTAAGTATTTCTATCTGAATCTACTGTTCCTCTCTACACTCCTTCCTTTCACCTCTGTCTCGGTTCAGTGCTTCTCTGACGCCACTGTCTTCGTCTGATGAGTTGCTTCTCCGTCATTCCCCTCTTCTTGTTTGCATTTTGGAAAGGTATTTTTTTCCCTCTCTCCTTTCCCGAATACTGATGATGAGGGCTTCATAATAAGATAGCGAGGTAATTGCCAAGTGATGTAGATGGTTTCACTGCTGATGACAATTCTTCAACCTGCTGAGTTAACCCGGTTTGGGTTTAGGACCACTGCGTTATTATTGCATTATTATAAGCACCAGGCAACGTGCCTGTTTGGTGTGTCTTAACGAGCTAAGAGCTCCGGATTTAAAGAACCCGTTCCCGCTGAGGTATGTCCCCTCACTGCAAGAGAACTTATTTCTTTCGGTGTTGCAGACGTACTGGGCGCCGGTACAAGCGCGAATCAAGGTTTCTGAAATTACGCCGATGTCTCGTGCCTCCTTCTCTTTAGAAGGCAAAGTCCGTGGTAGACTGAGGTCTATCTATAACCTCCAGCACCTCCAAGCCGTGACTGCTGTAGAGACAAAAAAGTAACAACAGCTATACAATAATTCAAACTTACTTACCAACTTAACTCGCTTTCTGTTATGTAAACCCCAGACACGGTCTGTTCTGAATCTTTCGTGTGCGTCTCGCCGTTAGGCGTCATAAATTCCCGTCGCTAAAGCTAAAAATCCCCCGGTACAGAATACTTTCCCAGCCTTAACTTCTTATTAAAGACTGACCCGGGAAGGTTATCAATTTAACACAATTATAAACCACACTTATTCCTACACCATCTCTGAAATATTAAAGCCCCTACACCCCTGTCTCCTGACTACAAGACCAATTAAGCCAACAAATTAATACACAATCAAACCCGAGTGTATACACTACAAATTATCAATAATCAAACTGTGGTTACACCGACCTCATAATTAAATAACACCAAGCTTAGTACTTAACCTTATATAGTAAAATTATCTCGCAAACCGCTACACACTCATAGCTACTGCTAACGTATTCATCGAAAAATTATAGGCACAACTTACACTACACTCTATAGTTTTGTATAAATCAGCAATTGATGGCACTCCTGATCAATAAAAATTAAATTAAATCCCAGAAGAAAGCTTACTCTAACGTGCTCTTATATAAAACGAACTTTCTACACCGCTAATTAAGTTATGGACATACCCAATGAATACCGAATTTCTCGTACTGAGCAGACAATATAGAATGGCACTTCTTCACGGCAAAAATTCTTGGGACGTGAGCGATAAAAGATTTTTGATGCTCAATAAATAGTAAGAATATTTTGATGCAATAACAGACGCGGTGATTCATAGCGTTCTCGTCTGTTTATCTGGAACCGCTTCCAACCAACCTATGACCTATTTTCATACCTGCACATAAATTAAATCTGACCCCGTCCAATCATATCATAAGCAAACCGATGACTCAGTGTTTACCAAGCCAATCACAAATTTATTTTTGCTCACGCGCGAAATAATACGTAATATTAGGTAATCCTCTGACCTTCTAGCTACCAGAATAAATTTTATTGGTGCCTGTCGTAAATTTATTTTGAGAGAAAGAGTCTTAGAAATAGTGGTCCTGTTTAGAGTGGAGAATGATGGTGAAAGCTCAGTGATAATAAGGGTTAGAAAGTAAATAGTTGCTTCACAGAGTGCTGGGGAGAGTAAGGACAGACTTATTTACGACAATCGTTCCGCTCAATCTTCTCCTCAATCTCTCCTGGTCAAACAATTATTTGCCAGTTTCCAGACACACACCTGCACTCACACCGATTTGGTGCTTCAAACATACAGACGCACGAGAATACAAACTATGTTAAACAGATATGGGAAATTTGGCTTTGGTATTCCAACACACTCAGAAGAACAATAATAAGAGAAGGAAGAACGTTGGGCCTAAATAATGTGCAAGAGCTAAGAGGAGTGGCGTCACAACGAACAACCTGGAGAGCACTGGTTTCTGCCTTATGCGCCGTGTTTGGCGCTTAAAGAATTTATTATTATTATTATTATTCCAACACAGTACTAAATAAGTTTATACTGTTTATTAACATTAAAATCAATCACAACAATTATCATATGTTACAGGAAAAATATCGTAAGTACATAAAATACAATTAACAAGGTGGGGGGTGAAGAAGATTGGTATCGACTACGCCCTTCCCGCTTGTATTAGACAAAGATAAACCCAGTCCAAAGATAAATAGTTATCAGGAACATAGGTAATGTAACCCAACAGTGAATTTAATTACTCTGAAAGAGGGGTTACAATATTAGGTATGGGTGGTAAAAAAAATCCTGTTATTCCCAATTGTTTTTCCCTTTACTAAGCAAATAAGGGGGGGGGGGGGGGGGGTAAAAAGAGTTAACAAAATATCCCACTTAAAGGAACAATGCAGGGTATACAGAAAAAGTATTACCCGGTAGGCAAGTTAACAAATGGTTTGCAAAAATTAAATCTCCTGTCATTTATGCACGCTCGTGAGGGCCCACACTCATATACTCACACACACTTACCGATTGCAGCATCAGGCACTCCATAGAATTATATAAACAGCAATTACACTCTTGACATATGAAAATGTCTGGTACTTCGATGTCCAGCCACAGATTTTAGCGAGGTTGGCTAATAACAAATATTTCTACTTATCGCCGGACGTGAAGCCTAAGAGGTCTTGTGTTTTATTATATAAAAGGAGTCTATTGGATGGCACTGTCACAGTTCGATACAGGGGTGAGAATGGAGTGGTCTTTTTAATTTCGCCTCTGGTGGTAAAATTCCTTCAATGCGTGATGATACCAACTGACCGGTAAGTTTTTTAAATCCAGTGAGGAAATACTAGGCCCAGTCACAGTTCAGGTAAATATGTACTCTCTCACAGTAGGGCAGTAAATAAAATATCGCTACTGGCAACTGTTCATCGTCCAGTTTATCTTACAGACTGTAATTTAATTTGATGGTTTATTTAAATGTTCTTGGGTGGGCTTTCTTTCATGTAATTATGATAGCTATGCCGCATCGGACCGCCACAAGATTATATTTAAAATGTTTCATCAATATATCTGGAAGTTTAGGAACCGAGTCTGGAAGACTGTATAATTTCTTTATTGCTGGAATCGCAAAGGTTATTTGATCATTCAATAGAAAAAGATAGAAAAACCATGACAACATAATCATACCGCAAAAATCAAATAATATTCTAACGCGCGATAAATTTACCGTTAAGACTATCTATATACACTCGCGTATTTAATTATGTATTGAAGAAAACTAATACAGATGAAAAACCTATGGCAAGGCACAAGCAAAGAAACAAAGTTACAACTGATCAGAGCATGTATATTCCCAGTAGCAACATACGGCTGCGAGACTTGGACACTCAATAAAACAGTTGCAAAAAAGATTACATCATTCGAAATGAAATGCTACAGAAGGATGTTGAGAATACCCTGGACAGAAAAAAAGACCAACAGAGAAATACTGCACTCACTAAACGTACAGGAACATTGGCTCCTAAATACCATCGCAATAAGGAAGCTGAAATTTTTCGGTCATATAAAAAGACATAATAGTCTGGAAAAAACAGTGATGGAAGGCATGGTCCCTGGAAAAAGGGGAAGGGGTCGACCTAGACGACGATGGACCCAGGACATCACAGAGAGTCTGAACTTGTCTTTGGCTGATGCAGGCCGACTTGCCCAGAATCGTGATGCGTTCAGAGCAGCTGTAATGGGGACAACGTTCTGGAAAGAATACGTCACATGATGATTGAAGAAAACACTTTGCGAGTCTAATGATTAAAACACACATCTATATATATAGGACTTAACTAAATGTATTAATTATAAATTCCTTCGCGACTTTAAAAGTTACTTTAGCATTTAAGCATCTATTATTTTTGGAAATAATATAATAGATATATCATTAAATTTACCACTGGAACTTTGAGATGAGTTTAATTTAATAGATTTAAATAAACACAAAATCCAGTGAAGTAAAATGAAAGCACTAGACCACTGATCACTTTAACAAATATATTATACCGTGCACAGAAAAAGAAATCACTCCAATGTAGCCACCAATTCAGATGGAAATCTAGCAAAATTCTACTATATCTAGTGAATCTTAAATCTCTGGTGAACGAATGATAAAATGGCTTTCTTCATGGTCTGTATATATCTAACTGGAATGCAAAATTGGGGGGACATGTTAGAATTTGACACCTTTTTAGATCTCAAGAGACTTTCGGGGTTCTGACCGCCAGACTAAGAGAGATGCCGCCCCTGGTTTTTCGTATCTCCGTTCGCTGTGTCCGCTTCGGCTTTCCCGTTCGCTCCGTCTTTCGAGCGGTGTTCTGGTTGACACAGAGATGCGAAATGCCGGCAAGAAACTTGCGTCGTTCGTTTCAGGGACCACTACAGCCTTTGATAGCATGCCGCTAGTCTTTCCTGAGATCCCTCAGTGCCTGTTTGATCGTGTGCCGCTACTTTCGTTTGATTCTGGTAACGCCCCCACTGGGCCGGCGTTCTGACCAAGTTAATGAAAATAACTGCATATGATTGCTCAAGAGATATTCGTGGGCGTGATTTAACCTCTCCTTAAATCAATGCGATGACCAGAATGAACGGTAGATAACTGTCCACATATTAATCAGCAAACGTGTTGACAATCTGCATCGAAAGGTTGCATGCTAATGAGTCCACGATTCTGTTGTGCATAGCTAATGAGGCCAGGTGGAAAAAATTCCGTTTGACGAAAAGTTACCACAATACTCGGGGGCACTGATGTTATCCGAGGGGGTCGTTACGAAGGGTCGTACCATATCATCCAACACTTCAGGGTCAGCTGAGTTCGTCTGTCACAGTGCCACGATAATCTGGGTCGTGCTTCTCCCCCATCCCTACAAAACAGGTTAGGTGCAGGTGGTCGGATTATTCTTAACGTCCGAAAATTAAACCCAGAACTATAATAAATTACATGGAAAAGAAATTTGGGGCGAGTGGAAAATAAAAATAACAGTAGCTCATCACATATCTATGTATCTATGTATCTATCTATCTATCTATCTATCTATCTATCTATCTATCTATCTATCTATCTATCTATCTATCTATCTATCTATCTGTCTGTCTGTCTGTCTGTCTGTCTGTCTGTCTGTCTGTCTGTCTGTCTGTCTGTCTGTCTGTCCGTCCGTCCGTCCGTCCGTCCGTCCATCCATCCATCCATCCATCCATCCATCCATCCATCCATCCATCCATCCATCCATCTATCTATCTATCTATCTATCTATCTATCTATCTATCTATCTATCTTTTTTCGCTCTACTTGTGTAATTATTTGTCTCATTTCTGTATGCCTGTCTATCTGTCGCTTCGTCATATTTTTCTTTTTACTAAACATTGCTCAATTATACTCTTTTACATTCTTATCATCGTTGCCCAGTTAACTTTATTTGTCGCATCATTAAGTTTGCAGACCCCTGTCATCCTTCTATTTGACATGGTTTCATCAAAATATGTTAATAAGATCATATTCCTGCACAAAATATTACACAGAATCTAGAATTCTGGGAAAACAGTTTGATTTATTAACAATTGATTTATTACAGCAAAACTTTACCCCGTTACAGAAACAGGGTAATCAGACAAATGTGTCTCAAGCAATGCAAAAAATCAAATTACCGAAACTGTCTTTTATTAGTCTCTCTACACATGAGAGATAATTTAATGAAATATATTCACGGCAATTTGTTTATTTTGAGAAATTAGAGGTTTATTCGTAGTGGCGTATCTACTATGCAAGGGTTGGTCCCCAAGTTCAAAGAACGAAGAGACTTTATTTTGAAAGGGTTGAAAATTCAGCACGCAGACCTTTCTGACATCCTGCCCTTTGCCTTTCATCCTGTCTCTGGTTACTCACTCATGCTGTCAAACAGTAAACAATTAATCTGCATTTTTGCATGTATCATACTTACTGATAAGGTACAAATAAAGTGAGACCCACCTTGTCTTCTGGGCGGCAAATCTTTTTTTTTTAAAAATAAATGGAGCTACTTGCTTCATCATCATCATCATCAACAGCATCTTCAGCATCATCATCATCATCAACATCCGCATCATCATCAGCATCATCGGCATCATCATCATCACCATCATCATTGGCATCATCATCATCATCAACATCATCATCACCATCACCATCATCATCAGCATCATCATCATCAGCATCATCATCACCACCATCATCAGCATCATCATCATCTTTAATATCATCTTCAGTATCATCAACATCATCTTCATTATCATCCTCAGCATTATTATCATCCTCATTATCATCATTAGCATCATCAGCATCATCAGTTTCATCATCAGCATCATCATTACAATCATCATCATCACCATTATCATCATCACCATCATCATCTTCTTCATTATCATCATCATCATCATCATCATCATCATCATCATCATCACTACGATCATCATCTTCATTATCATCATCATCATTGTCATCATCATCATCATCACCATCATCATCATCTTAATCACCATCATTATCATCATTACCATCGCCATCACCATCGGCACAATCATTATCATTATTACCATCGCCATCATTATCATCATTACCATCATCATCACCATCATCATCATTATAATTACCTTTCAACTCCCCGAGGAGCATAGGGCTTCAACAATTTTGTACAAGATCAGCATGACCTATGCTATTCGCTTTAGATCTGCCAAGGTTTTGGTTATCCCTTTCATTTCTGTCTCCAGAAACTGGGACACGACATGTGTTTTAACTAAGGAACAAAGGAAATTAGAAAGATATGTGTCTGAAGGCGAGTGTCCCATCAGACCACTACTCTTCTGGGCCCACTCGGTGCTACGGTCCCCGAGACGTGCCCCGTCCCCTGGACCATAGTTACGCCACTGTTTAATCGTATCAATACTCGGCTTTACCAATAAACAAAACTTTGTTATCGAAATACATTTCATAATAACAAACACAAAATAATAAATGGAGAAAGGAAAAGCTGTCGCATTATCTTCTCTTGATTGAAGCTATTTTTGTGTGTGAAATCATCGCGGGAAATATCTTTATAGGAGAAAGGTCATTAGTTCAATCAATTTATGCATGACTTTACTTATTCAATCACTCTGTATAACAAATGCAACCATCACAACTTCGCGTGCCTTCTATCTATCTATCTATCTATCTATCTATCTATCTATCTATCTATCTATCTATCTATCTATCTATCTATCTATCTATCTATCTATCTGTCTGTCTGTCTGTCTGTCTGTCTGTCTGTCTGTCTGTCTGTCTGTCTGTCTGTCTGTCTGTCTGTCCGTCCGTCCGTCCGTCCGTCCGTCCGTCCGTCCGTCCGTCCGTCCGTCCGTCCGTCCGTCCATCCATCCATCCATCCATCCATCCATCCATCCATCCATCCATCCATCGATCGATCGATCTATCTATCTATCTATCTATCTATCTATCTATCTATCTATCTATCTATCTATCTATCTATCTATCTATCTATCTATCTATCTATCTATCTATCTATCTATCTATCTGTCTGTCTGTCTGTCTGTATGCCCGCCCACCCGCTGCTCACCTCTGGTAAAATCTCTCGCATACACTGCCACCCGTGTGTTACCGGGGCCCGAAAGGGGAGCAAAGAATAGTAACACTGTACTGTCGTAGATTTTTGATAGGGGTATTAAGACTTGGGTTGGTCCCTTCTGAATAGATTAGAATGAGTGATAGCCACAGTGGGAGATGATAGTAGAAATAGATTCCCACGATTGAGATGGTAGAAATTTATAGAGGCTGTCCCGGAAAGCGGGAATCTTCTCTCTCTCCGCCTATCTTCAACAACAGATCCAGAGGAGTCAGACAGTCTATAAACTATATATATTAATATATATATACATATATATCACTCACGTGCACACACACAATTGACGACATATAGACGCACACACGTGGGAAAACTATAACAATGATTATATATATATTTGGGAACGAGCTGACCCGACATACTGATTAAGTTTAAGAGAAATTTTAATTATCATCTAAAATTTCATCACAACACATAAAAATTACATCACGCATATACAAATAGTCATAAAAATCAAGGAATTGCTACAAGAATTGATAGACTCACAGTTATGATCTTCCCTCGATGTTTAGCCCACAGTCCCGTTAGGAGAAAGATGATAGCCCAAAGAGTCACCGATACATATGATTTGGGTCTAATATTTTCCTTTTTTTTTTGAAGGTATGAACTGACTTTGATAGCAGTATCTATTCTAAGGGGAAAATATTGTTAGCAACAAACTTGCATAAAGAGAGTTAAGACAGCAAAATGGGTGCCAAAATACAACCATAAGAACCACTCAGACCTGCGTTCACTCTATTCATTCAACCGTGGCCACGTGCTCTCATGCATACTTACAGCTTTGTTCGTAGCATCTGGGAACATAATTCTTAGGACATTCACATACAGACTCGTCAATTGCAGTCTTGGCCAAGAAATCCCCAGTTCCAAACAGACGGGTTGAATTCTTTGCTTCAGGGAACGATTCCTTGGGTGTTCTTTTTTTTCGGATGTCTGTTTAGGTCACATTAAAATTGTCCAGGCACGAACATCAACAACGAATTCAGTGTTAATAGCTTAGGTTTCTAGAAATGAGGAATGCCAGATCGGTGTCTACTTTGAGGATAGGACTATATTTGGTCACCACATCATTGGTCAAAACTCCATCGGAATGTTACTGACGTTAATGTGTTACTTGCCACACAGGCTAAAAATGTACTTGAGTTGTTTCTCAGGAAGAATTAAATATGGCGCGATGGGCCTGTTACTTCATTTAACCTTTAGAGTACTTGTAAAGATTATGCACCACGGCTTTTAAGGAAAATGTTTTAGTTCTTCACAGATATCACTCATCAGTACTTAACGATGGCAAAGTTTGGGTTAACCCCAGTATTCACTGAATAAATGAAAAAACACATATAAAATAATTATACATACTAGGTACTCGTTATAACTTACATTTTTAAATTGCAAGCGTACAGCTTGACTTATCATTTAAAACTTCCCGGAAAATAAGTTATATACATAAAATCAATCACCATGAATTTAGGAATACATACGTATCCCGTCAATACTCACTGATGTAGCATTTCAGTTATAAGTTAATTTTAAAATACATTCCCGTCTGATTATTTAGCAGTAAAATCAAATACATTTATAGCTGCGTGATTTTAAGCTAGAAATATAATTTATTCTGCTTTCCACTGAAACACGTCACTAGAAAATAATACAGACTATATTTTAATTATCTCTGCACAAAAGAACTAGTGAAAATGAAATAGGCGATTTAACACTTTAAACACTTCACAAAATACTAGATATCTGATATATAATATTTACCTCCGCACAGAACTACAGATTAATACCACGAACTAGAATCATTCAATATAATAGTAGTCTAGAACTCGGCAAAATTGCCCAGAAACTAAAGACTTTTCAATACACAAGATATTTCTTCTAGCCTGGCGATCTGTCTACTGCATATCAGTATGAGAAAGAAAAACGGCAAAGTGAGAATGGGAAAGAAAATATTTCTCGCAAACGAACGAATGCAAAAAATACAGGAAAAGGATAAAGATCGATAATAAAATAGAGGACACGGGTAGAAAAAGAAGAGAATATAGAAAATTTTTTGATCATAAAACTTTCTGTGACAGAACGTTCCCCCTTTAAGATATGGAAGCACTCCATGTCTACGTTATGGAAATAAATTTCCTATATCCGTAGCTTCAGGGTGTCTGTCCTCTTCCCTCTCATCTCCCCCATCCGTTTCCCTCCAATTCCTACTCAAGTCTACTCCCAAAGTTTCCTTTCTCTGGAATGTCTCCTATGCGCGCTTAAAAGAGCGTCGCCGCTTTTGACATTTTTGAAAGATTGTGTGTGTGTGCAGTGGAATTTCCCTGCCACAATCGTCATCTTCGTCAGTTTTTTCGATCGCCAGGAGATGGTCGGAGGTTGGCACCGGTCTTTCCAAGAATTTCTTTAACAGATTTAAATGGAAAACCTTTTCCTTTCCTTGAATAGAGATCTGGTAGTTAGCCTTAGAAATCTTTTTCAGGACGGTAAACGGCCCTTGCCATCCGATTCTCAGTTGGTTGTTCCCGGTAGGAAGTAACACCAAAACTTTCTCTCCTGCTTCCAGTTCTCTTTCTTTCGCGACTTTCCTGTATCGGTTAGCGTGCTGTGTGCGTGCTCGCTTAAAGTTGGTCGTTGCTAGGTCCCATCCTAGTTTCAACCTTCCTTTTAAATCCGACACATATTTACTTGCTGAGACAACTGTCTCATCAGCCTTCTGGTCTGTCAGCGACCAAAGTAAGGCTTCAAGCGGCCCCTTGATAGGTCTGCCGAATAAAAGCGTGGCAGGCGGAAATCCTGTGGACGTATGAGGAGATTCTCTGTAGCCAAATAAAGCTGCAGGAATACAAAGATCCCAATCGTCAGGTTTCACTTGTCCCAGTTTACTTAGCATCATGTTGAGGTTTCCATTAACACGTTCTACGAGCACATATCCGGCCAGAGTATATGGCTTTGTGTAGATGTGTTGGGTCCTCAAGATCTTAACGATCTCATCCATCAACAGGTTTCGGTATGGAGATCCGTTATCCGTCAGCACTTGCTGATAGAATCCCAACCGAGTTAAAATCTGCACGAGGGCTTCTGCGACATGCTTGGGATCTGCGCATGTTAGCGGAATAGCTTCTGCCCATAAAGTGCATGTGTCGACTAAGGTGAGGATATACCTGTTCCTTCTTTTAGTCCTTTCGAAAGGCCCTAAAATGTTGATCACAACCCGTTCGAATGGTGTTCCCACTATTGGCATTTCACCCAAAGAGACTGGGGGTGCCAATTGCTTGGGTGGCACACGTTGGCACTGGGCACAGGATTTGACATACCTGATAATATCAGTATTTACTCCTGGCCACCAATAATGAGTGGTTATCCGTTGGTTTGTGGCGTTCTGTACAATATGTCCGCTGAAGGGAAGAGAGTGCCCCATTTCTAGGATTTGGCTTCTGTACTGTTTCGGTACTAGGAGCTGGTTGTAACCTTGGTCAGGCTTGCCCGTGCTGCGATAAAGTACGCCATCCTTGAAAAAAATGTCCCCGTGCTGTCTGGGTTCCTTAGCCATGGGCAGTTTCCTAAAGCAGGGTGCCAAAGTAGGGTCCTTTTGTTGCGCTTCTTTAAGTTCCATGGGTAACAAATTAGGCGCAGGCTCCCGTTCCTTCATGGTTTGCCCTCTTGTAGGTACTGCTGCCACAATCGGCTCTTCCGGTTTCCCAATAAACACGTATCTACCGCCTAGTATGACTGGGTAGATGGGGTCATCCATAACAGCCGCTTTGATCACACCTCTGACAAAGTCAGAGTGTATCTCCACCAATGCGATGGGAAGCGCTGTAGGTGCCTCACTCTTAAGTCCTTCTACAGGTTGGGAATCACTGTCAATAATTAAGCCTTGCGAGACTCTTAGCAAGCATCCGATGCGTTTCGGCTTGGTGTGCTCGCCCTTATCATTAGTCCCGTGCTCAGGGGTTCTCCCTTTGCCACCTTGTCCTTTCTGTCTGCGCTGCCATGTAGGGCGGTCGGGTTGATCAGACTGTTTACTGTGGTTGGGGTACTTGTTTTTGTAGAACTTGGATTTTTCAGGAGGGGGTTTTGAGGTCCAGTTTCTCTGTGGTTATTCTGATTTGAGGCATGAGAAGATTGGTCTAGGTTATTCTTTCGAAAATGCTCTTCTGTCGGTTTACTTTTTGTGGCCGCCAGTTCAGCCAGCGCATTGTGATATCGCTCAGACTTTTCTAAGATGTCTTCAAGCTTTTCTGCACCCTGCTCAGCTAGAAATCTCCGGGTATCAGCAGACAACGTGTTCTTTATTTGTTCTGTAATAACAAATTCCTGGAGACCTTCATAGGTAGAGGGTAGCTGCGAGAGCTCTAGGCACTTTGTCAGATATCCCTTAAACGAGACGAGAACTGCTGAAAAGTTTCAGAGCTCTCCTTCCTGCTGTTGCGAAACAGTTGCAAAAATTTGCGAGCATTCATTTTAAAGCGCTCCAATAACGCTTTATTCAACGCATCGTAGTTGTATTGTTCGCTGCTGTCCAGTTTTGCATACACATCGTAAGCTGAACTTTTCAAAGCCTGGGAAAGCTTCATATTCCAACGCGACCTCTCTAAACCGTACAGAGTTGCAATTTTCTCAAATTTTTCTAGATACGTGTCAATCTTCTCGTTATGACAAGGGAAAGATTCTAGCGCAAAAGACATAGCAGTGAGGTGAGTAGATTTAGTGCTAGAAGGAGTAGATTTAGTGCTAGAAGGATCCGTTAAAGAAGAATGAAGAGAAGACTCTCCATTGCTGGAGGTAGAGGCAGCACCACGACTTTGGAATTCTAGAGTTTTAAGAGCCAACTCATGCTGTCTCTCTTCCCTCTCCTTCTCATGCTGCATCCTGCGACTTTCCATTTCCTCATCCATCTTCTTCTGCTGTAATAGACGGTCTTCCCTTTCCTTCTCTCTAGCTTCTGCTTCTATCCTCCTGAGTTATTCTTTTTCCTCTTTAGCTTCATCTGCTTTCCTCTCCGCATCATATCTGTCAAGTTCGTCCCTGACAAAAGCTTTCGCTTCCTCGCCTTCCAAACCCTCTTCTCTCGCTTTGTCTCAGAGGATTTGCCTAAGCTTCGCCCTTTCTGCCATAATAAGTCAGTGCCTGAAACTAGTCGAGAAAGAAAGTAAGAAAAGGATACACTGGTTCCTACCACTTACGAGAAAATATCAAAACAAAAGATGATATACTTTAACCTGGGATACCTCCTCCAAAAATATATAGTATCTAACTATCGCTGCTATTAATCGGCAATAAAGCACTTAATGCAGACGACTACGCCAAATAAATGGTAGTAAGATTACTCACTAAAAAAAGTTGCTACAGTAGAAACAAAATAATTATTGCAAAAATTTAAGGAGAAAAAAATCCCTTAATTGTTTAATCCACTATCAAGTTCACCCCTGAAGTCAGTTAGGGTAAGGGAGGCAATTCCAGGACGTAAAGTCTGATCGCGCTCCTTAGCTTAGCTCAAACACCTACTTCTTCAGAACCCTGTGATTGTTTGACAGTCACAAACTTTACCAGCGTTTAGAATTACAAAATCAACAATTAACATATATTCCGACAAAATCAACCTGTACCTCAAATGTATAATGCTCAATGATGCTGTGGAAAAACAATTATTAATAGTGTGGTCAGCACGCCCATAAACAGATCGTTTCGTCTAGGGGATAAATTATTTTTAAAAGATACAAAACTCACAAGACATCACACTCTTACTCTATATCAGAATAAAGAAAATTACAGACGAGCTGATATTTGCCGTCTCGTCTTCCTATTCTAAATTCAAAATCCCGTTAGACGAGTCCACATTTGTCGTACTCGTCTTCCTATTCTAAGTTCAAAAATCCTTCGGACAAGACCACATTTGTCGTAGATTTTTGATAGGCGTATTAAGACTTGGGTTGGTCCCTTCTGAATAGATTAGAATGAGTGATAGCCACAGTGGGAGATGATAGTAGAAATAGATTCCCACGAGTGAGATGGTAGAAATTTATAGAGGCTGTCCCGGAAAGCGGGAATCTTCTCTCTCTCCGCCTATCTTCTACAACAGATCCAGAGGCGTCAGACAGTCTATAAACTATATATATATAAATATATATATATAAATATATATATATATATATATATATATATATATATATATATATATATATATATATATATATATATATATATATATATATATATATATATATATATATATATATATATATATATATATATATATATATATATATATATACAGTAGAACTCCATTTATCCGAACCCCATGGGACCGAGCATCGTTCGGATAATCAAAAGTTCGGATAATTCGATTACATAATGTATCGAGTACATGTACACATATTTCTAAAAATAATTAACCATCACAAGGAAAATACACTATAAAACATATTTACTTGTACTGTAATAATAATACCCACACTGTATTAGATCACTGTATCACCAAAATCTTTCATTACACTGCAGTGCATGTACTACTTGTACAGTATTTTTTTTTTTTTCTTTAAAGAGAAATATTTTCAAAATAACATTACAAACGATTCAAAACCAGGCACAACTTACGTATACATGTACTTGCACAGATGTAGCCCACTATTTAAAATAATGAGGAATCCTCTTTTGCACCAAACTGGATAGTCTCCTTTTGGCTGCTATGTCCCGCATTCTCTTCAACAGCAGAATCTGTGTAGGACAGCTGTCAATCTTCTTGCTCGTACCAAGCCATCGTTGTTTCTAGTGCTATAAAGGCTTCTTCAGGACTTGGTCGACGTTTTGGGTTATCTTCATAATTTACAAGTACATCATGTACTTCTGAGGAGTCTTCATCATCGGTCACTACATGTATTTGGTTTTCTTCTTGCACAAAAGACAACATTTCTTCGTCATTCAAAAACTGAAAACCAGAATCATTATCATCTTCTAGCCACAAGTGTGCATCATCTTTGTCACAGTCCGAAAATCCGGGCATTGCTTGAAACAGTTCCATAACTTCATTTATACAATCATCATTTGTGTCCACTGCAGTAGTTTCATTGCCTCCTTTTTCCCAAGCAATCTATTCCAAGCCTTGTTGAGATTATCTTGTGACAGGGTGGTCGAAGCATCAGCTAACATATAGCAGCAGTCTTTGAGATTAAGCTTTTTGGAAAACGCCACCACACTTTCTTCATCTTCAGCCAACAATAAACGACGCAGGACTTCCTTCTTGTACATCTTTTTAAACTTTGCTATAACACCCTGATCCATTGGTTAAATCAGTGCTGTTACATTGGGAGGCAGAAAAATTACTTTAAAATTTGCATCAACTGCATTCAATGTATCCGTCTCTGAATGAGATGGTGCATTGTCCAGTAGAAGAATTACTTTTCCAGTTTTCTTTTCTTGTTCTCCCGACCTCTTCACCAATCAAGAAATATTTCACTATTCATCCAAGCACTCTTCTGTGCTTTGTAGCACAATGGGAGACATGTCACATTCTTTAAACAACGTGGTTTTTTTTGGGCTTTGCCGATCATTAGCACCGGTAAACGATGACTTCCACTGCAATTCGCGGCTATCAAAATTGTTACTCTCTCTTTGCACTTTTTAAACCAAGGAGCAGCTGCTTCGCGCTGAGATGCAAGTGATTTTTGAGGCAATGATTTCCAGTATAAGCCAGTATCATCGGCATTATACACATCATCGAGTGAATAACCTTCTTTTTCCAAAAAAAAAAAAAGCCAAGAATGTTTCTTTAAAATTTTCAGCGGCAGTTGCATCGCTAGATAAAGATTCCCCTTGAATCTTCAATTCTCGTATGCCATGACGAGATTTAAAGTTTCTTAACCATCCCTGGCTAGCCTTAAAGTCAGGAGGACCGTCAAGTTGTTTATTGAACTGTAGTGCCTTTTCACACAATAGAAAGCCAGAGATAGGTTCCCCTTTGCTTCTTCTTTGCACAAACCATATATACAAAGCCTCTTCCAATTTCAAACCTTTCGCATTTCTCATGGTTTTACGTTTCTTCGACCCATTTTCACTATCCAATTTCGATGCAAAACTCATAATTTTATCCTTGTTACTTTTGATGTCAGAGACGGTAGCTTTCTCAACATTGAAAATCCGTGCAAGTGAAGACACAGTTTCACCTTTTCATAGTCTCTTGATAATTTCTGTTTTCGTTTCAACTGACAAAACATTGCGGTTCCTTTTATATGCTTTAGGCCTACTGGAAGATGCCATATCGCACAGAGAAATACTTGTACACCAAAATTATTCTGCTGTAGTAGCAGACACTATTATTTTAAGTTGAACTGTCTGTTTAGCCAGTGTTCTGCCTAGAACGCACACGTACACTGGATTGGTAAACCAGATATTAACTGACTTTATGATCTAACTGACTTCCTGTACATAAACGACCGACCATTAGCCCATCCCATCCTCTACAAATTGTTTGCACACATTTGAAGCTTGCCGCATCAAAATATTCAGAAATATAGTCTAACGTGACTGGTGGCGCCTGATTTTTTTTTTCTGGAAAAAGTGTTCGGATAATTGGGTGTTCGGATAATTGGGCTTCGGATAAATGGAGTTCTACTGTATATATATATATATATATATATATATATATATATATATATATATATATATATATATATATATATATATATATATATATATATATATATATATATATATATATAACTCACGTGCACACACACAATTGACGACATATAGACGCACACACGTGGGAAAACTATAACAATGATTATATATATATTTGGGAACGAGCTGACCCGACACACTGATTAAGTTTAAGAGAAATTATAATTATCATCTAAAATTTCATCACAACACATAAAAATTACATCACGCATATTCAAATAGTCATAAAAATTAAGGAATTGCTACAAGAATTGATAGACCCACAGTAATGATCTTCCCTCGATGTTTAGCCCACAGTCCCGTTATGAGAAAGATGATAGCCCAAGCAGTCACCGATACATATGATTTGGGTCTAATATTTTCCTTTTTTTTGAAGGTATGAACTGACTTTGATAGCAGTATCTATTCTAAGGGGAAAATGTTGTTAGCAACAAACTTGCATAAAGAGAGTTAAGACAGCAAAATGGGTGCCAAAATACAACCATAAGAACCACTCAGACCTGCGTTCACTCTATTCATTCAGCCGTGGCCACGTGCTCTCATGCATACTTACAGCTTTGTTCGTAGCATCTGGGAACATAATTCTTAGGACATTCACATACAGACTCGTCAACTGCAGTCTTGACCAAGAGATCCCAAGTTCTAAACAGACGGGTTGAATTATCTGCTTCAGGGAACGACTCCTTGGGTGTTCTTATTTTTCGGATGTCTGTTTAGGTCTCATTAAAATTGTCCAGGCACGAACATCAACAACGAATTCAGTGTTAATAGCTTAGGTTTCTAGTAATGAGGAATGTCAGATTGGTGTCTACTTTGAGGATAGGACTATATTTGGTCACCACATCATTGGTCAAAACTCCATCAGAATTTTACTGACGTTAATGTGTTACTTGCCACACAGGCTAAAAATGTACTTGAGTTGTTTCTCAGGAAGAATTAAATATGGCGCGATAGGCCTGTTACTTCATTTAACCTTTAGAGTACTTGTAAAGATTATGCACCAAGGCTTTTAAGGAAAATGTTTTAGTTCTTCACAGATATCACTCATCAGTACATAACGCTGACAAAGTTTGGGTTAACCCCAGTATTCACTGAATAAATGAAAAAACACATATAAAATAATTATACATACTAGGTACTCGTTATAACTTACATTTTTAAATTGCAAGCGTACAGCTTGACTTATCATTTAAAACTTCCCGGAAAATAAGTTATATACATAAAATCAATCACCATGAATTTAGGAATACATACGTATCCCGTCAATACTCACTGATGTAGCATTTCAGTTATAAGTTAATTTTAAAATACATTCCCGTCTGATTATTTCGCAGTAAAATCAAATACATTTATAGCTGCGTGATTTTAAGCTAGAAATATAATTTATTCTGCTTTCCCCTGAAACACGTCACTAGAAAATAATACAGATTATATTTTAATTCTCTCTGCACAAAAGAACTAGTGAAAATGAAATAGGCGATTTAACACTTTAAACACTTCACAAAATACTAGATATCTAATATATAATATTTACCTCCGCACAGAACTACAGATTAATACCACGAACTAGAATCATTCAATATAATAGTAGTCTAGAACTCGGCAAAATTGCCCAGAAACTAAAGACTTTTCAATACACAAGATATTTCTTCTAGCCTGGCGATCTGTCTACTGCAGATTTAGGAGTAAGAATGAAAATCTAGTTTCAAACTCTGGTTAATATCTATGAAACGGACAAAGATGAGTGCTATTTCCAAAACCACGCAATAGCCTCCCCTTTCCTTAACACCTACGTACTTTAGACGCTAGCTCATAACTGCCAAAACGTGCGTCTTCGCACCTTACGCCAAAAACTGGCCGTGGAGCGTGAGTGTCATGGAAAAACCCAGACTATATGTCTCATTCCAGAGCGCTGCCTGAGTGTCGGGTTTCACATCTCACCTGAACACTCAGCCGATGAAACTACGTTGTGACAGGTGAAATTGCAGACGATATGTCGGCCCTATGTCTGAGATAGATGAATATTCACAGTTTTACGTCTCCAATGCAATAATCTCCAGAGCCTGACCTCTGCGTAATAGAATGCGTATCAGTATGAGAAAGAAAAACGGTAAAGTGAGAATGGGAAAGAAAATATTTCTCGCAAACGAACGAATGCTAAAAATACAGGAAAAGGATAAAGAGCGATAATATAATAGAGGACACGGGTAGAAAAAGAAGAGAATATAGAAATTTTTTTGATCATAAAACTCTCTGTGACATGTACCCTACCAGGCATGTCGTAAAAAGCGACTAAGGAGGGTTTCGCATGGGGCTGGTTACCCCATCCCGTAAAAAACTTTTTACCACAAAAACTTCAACACACATGGACAAGTCAAATAAAGAATATAAATCAACTCAGCCGCCTAAGACAGAAGAAGGTCCTCTGGAAAGGAGGCGCATGAAGCAACCTAGAGAAAGCCGAAATGAGGCTGGGTTGCCGACTAACATTTTTTCGTCTAGGAAAATCTCCAGGATTGGCACCTGGAATGTTCGCAGTCTGTGTGAACAAAGGAAAACTGCACAGGTAGCAGCAGAAATGTAAAATTACAGGATTGATATCCTGTCTCTGTGAGACACGGTGGAAAGGCATAGAGAAGAGGAGATTGATCGCAGGAGAAATGGTGTTGTCCTCAGGACATGAGGAGGAAAGAGCCCCCCACAGTGAAGGGGTGGCTCTAATGCTGTCCAAGGAAGCACAGAAGGCACTTAAAGAATGGGAAGCAATGGGACCCCGAATTATAACAGCAAGGTTTAATCAGCCCACAAAAAGTAAATATAAACATTATTTAGTGTTATGCATCAACAAACGATAAAGAAGAATCTGTGAAAGAAGACTTTTACACCAGACTACAAAGTGTCTTGGACAATAAGAAAAGAAAAGACATCACAATTTTGATGGGGGACCTGAATGAGAAAATAGAAACAGACAACACTGGCTTTGAAGAAATCATGGGAAAGCAGGGATTGGGTATGATGAACGAGAATGGGGAACTATTAGCAAACTTCTGTGCTTCAAATCATTTAGCTATAGGAGAATCATATTTCCAAATAAAAGAATACATAAAGCAACATGGATATCACCAGACCACAGAACTGAGAATCAGATTGATCACATATGCATAAGCAAGAAGTTTAGGTCATCATTGCATGATGTGAAAGTATGTAGAGGAGCAGATGTTATATCAGACCACCATCTTCTGTTAGCTAAAACAAAATTAAAACTCAAGAAATTTACAACAGCTTATAGCTATAGACAACAGTATAATGTGGGATATCTAAGAAATCAGGAAATAAGAGAACAATTTTCAATCATAGTTTCCAACAAATACCAAGTACTCCAACAGCTTGAAGATGAAACAGATACGGAAGACCACTGGCAACAAGTAAAACATAATTGGAACGAGACAGGTGAAGAAGTACTGAGAAAAAGAGAACATCAGCACAAAGCATGGATAACAACAGAAACCATTAGTAAGATAGAAGACAGGAAAAACAAGAAAGCAGATTTAAACAGAAGTAAAACCAGAAGCTCCAAAGCCAAGGCTCATGAAGTGTACATAGAAGCAAACAAAGAAGTAAGAAAAAACATCAAAAGAGACAAGATGAAATATATTGATGATTTGGCAAGGGAAGCAGAGGAAGCTGCAGCCAAAGGAAATATGAGGAATATGTACAACAACAACACAAAGAAGCTAACAGGGAAATATAAGCAAGCAAATGGCCTCATAAAAGATAAGAGAGGAAAATTGCTTAGTAATATACAAGAACAAATGAAGAGATGGACAGAACATTTTGAGGAACTTCTCAATAGACTATCTCCAACTAATCCCCCAGACATCCAGCCAGCAGAAGAGGAGCTAAAAATTAGCTGTGAACAACCAAGTTCACAGAAGAAATAAAGAAAGCCATAAAGCTTCTGAAAGATGGAAAAGCAGCTGGTCCAGATTGCATTCCAGCAGTAGCCATCACAACAGATATTGATACCTCTACAGAGATATTATACAAACTACTTGGCAAAGTCTGGGAGAAAGAGGAAATACCAGCAGAATGGAAGGAAGGTTATCTGGTCAAGTTGCCTAAGAAGGGAAATTTACAAGGAAGACATGACGTGTAGAGTTCTTCATGAAGGACAACTTACAGAACCGTTAAGGATTAGAACGGGAGTGAGACAGGGATGCCTCTTGTCTCCATTTCTTTTCTTACTAGCAATAGATTGGGTTATTAAAACATCGACATCACACAACAGAAATGGAATCCGGTGGAATCTGAATAAACAGCTTGATGATCTGGATTTTGCAGATGACTTGGCTCTTCTGTCCCATAACCATAATCAGATGCAAGAGAAAATGAAAATTCTCGATGAGAGGACACAACAAGTGTGCCTGAAAATACACAGGGAAACGACAAAGATTATGAGAATAAATGCAAGAAATGATAACATTTTGAACTTGAAGAAACACCACTAAAAGATGTAGAATCGTACACATATCTTGGGAGTAATATAGACAAAGTTGGAGGGACAGACAGTGATATCAAAATAAGAATACGAAAAGCAAGAGGAGCTTTCATTGCATTGGGAAACATATGGAGAACAAGAGAAATCAAGTCCAACACGAAAATAAGAATCTTCAACTCAAATATGAAGTCAGTCCTATTGTATGGCTCTGAGACATGGAGAACAACAAAAACAACAACCAAAAAGCTACAGACTTTTATAAACGGGTGCTTGCGTAGAATAGAAGGACTGAAATGGTATGACAAAGTCACAAATTTGGAATTGATGACAAGAACCAGACAAGTGCCAGTGGAACAAGAGTTGAGAAGAAGACGCTGGCGATGGATAGGACACACATTGAGGAAACCTGTTGATAGCATTACAAGCAGTCCTTGTTCTGGAATCCACAGGGAAAGAGAGGCAGAGGTAGACCAAAAAACACATGGAGAAGAGAACTGGAAACAGAGGGGAAAGTGATGAGGAAAACATGGAAAGAACTTGAGCGGATGGCACAGGACAGGAAGACTTGGCATGTGTTTGTTGAAGGCCCATGCTCCTTGGGGAGCTAAAGGGTATTGATTGATTGACACTGGAAAACACACCGAGTCCCGAGTCATTCAGTAGCAGTCTGTTCAAATGTTTCACGAGTTCTTATAACACACCATCTGATTATGCCTCAAATCACTGTCTAATTTACTGTATGAGGAATTCGATTTTTGTCAATCTTATTGTTTGTTTGTTTTGTTTGTTTGTTTGTTTTTTCTCATTTAATTTTTTTATTTAATTTGACGTTTTTTAGATTTATTTTATAAACATACTTTGATTATAATGAATATTGCAAATGTATGATGTTATATTACTTTTTAATGGTAAATGCCTAAATAATGCTTGCATTAAATGGGGGAATGAAAGGATACAGTATGCCTGATGAGAGAGAGAGAGGGAAGGGCAGAACGTCAGACGGGCCTACATGCCCAATTCTTAACTCTTTGAAAATAAAGTTCGTTCGTTCGTTCGTTCGATCTATCTATCTATCTATCTATCTATCTATCTATCTATCTATCTATCTATCTATCTATCTATCTATCTATCTATCTATCTATCTATCTTTCTACCTGCCTGCAAGCCTGCCTGCCTGCCTATCTATCTATCTATCTATCTATCTATCTATCTATCTATCTATCTATCTATCTATCTATCTATCTATCTATCTGTCTGTCTGTCTGTCTGTCAATCTGTCTGCCTGCCTGCCTATCTATCTATCTATCTATCTATCTATCTATCTATCTATCTATCTATCTATCTATCTATCTATCTATCTATCTATCTACCAGTCCGCCGGTGCGTCCGTTCATCCACCTCCCATCTATCTGTCTTGTCTCTTTTGTGTGACTTCAGTTACTCTCAGAACGCAACATTTTGTCTTCTACTACCGGTTCCAGAGATCCCGTCTAATTCCAGTCTATCAGGATAGACTTCCGTTGTATTTGATGCAGATCTTCCGACTGTATCAGCCATGATTTTTCTGAAAGCTCTTCTCAATGATTAAGGAGAAGATAACGTAGTCATTGAGCAATCAAGAAGGCAGATCCATTCGATTTAACTTGGATTTCGTTGACGTCATTGAGGAGGAAAGCGGGTGCTGAATGCGTGGAATGAAAGTGGTCGGTGTTTATGATGTACACCTTCAAGCCTTTTTCAATTTGTTTAAGTTTAGCGTGGAATTATTCTGTGGGTTTGCACCTTCATTTAAATTTGTATTTTCCCATTCATGCTTACCTTTAATGTTGGCTTGTCGCCTTCTTTGCTAATTACCATAGTTTTTTTTTCTCAGTGTTAATGATCCATATTCGTGACTTAGTGCAGTTTACCGGCTTCATTAGTTCTTTTAAGACCTGTTCACTTTCAGCTAACAAATCGGTATCATCTCCATACCTAAGGTTGTTTATTGACCTTCCACTGATGTTCAGTCCTGGTATTTCCTGTATCTGTTTGAAAACGTTTTCTGTGTATAGATTGAAAAGGCAGGTGGATAGTAGGCAACCTTGTCTCATACGTTTTTATTTCTATATATGGTGAGTAACTCCTGCCAGATCGTATTGTAGCAGGTTGTTCCTAAAAAAGGTTGATGAGTATTTTTATGTCTTTTCCATCAATACCTATGTCTCGAGGAATTCAAATATTTTTTCGTGATGGACTCTGTCCAAAGCCTTCTTATAGTCAATGAAGCACATGTAAATACTTTTTTGGACCTCTGTATATTTGTCAGGTAATATTCATATGCAAAATAGTGCTTCTCTTGTTCCTCTGTTCCGTCGAAAGTCAAACTGTTCTTCTTGGACTTACTACCTTACTTTTTATTCGCTCATGTATTACTTTGAACAGTATTTTTATTGTGTGACTCATCAGGCTGATTGTTCTAAATTCTGAACATTCTATTGCATTAAGTTTTTTTGTGCAGAGATATGAAGAGTGGTGTCTTCATGTCACTTTGTATTATCCTGTATTGTGTATCATAGATCTGTGATTGTATCTATAACAAAGCTCTCCAGGGTGTCTATCATTTCTATTCGTATGTTGTCCATGCCTGCTGATTTTCCTGTGTGAATCATAATCATTGCTTTCTCTACTTCTGATCTGAGAATGTTTGGACCTTCATTAAAATCTGGTTATGGCTTTTTACCTCTGTTGTCCTCGAACAGTTACGCCTGTATAATATGTCTTTCTCATCACGTGAGATTGTACCGTTCTTATTCTTAATACAGCCTTCTTGGGCAAATCTCGACTTATTTGATAATTCCTTTATTTCATCATGCATATTCCTGGTAATGTGCTTTGCTTCTATTCCCTTGAATTTTGTTTCTATCCATCGTTATTGTGCATGTCTATACATAGGGAGCCGCGGTAGCATAGTGGTTAGTGCACTGGCTTCCTAGCTCAGTGGTCTATGGTTCGATCCCCAGATGAGGTGGGATTTTTTTTTAGGCCGCAAACGGCTCCTGGGTTGACCCAGCCCCAAATCGGTACCAGAGCAACTCTGGGAAGGTTAAGGCGGCCGGCGTGATGCTGACCACATCACGCCAAGTGTGCCGACGGTCGAGAAAATATTGGCCTAACACCATATTCCCAATATGCCTCAATAGGGCGTGTAACGGGATCCTTTATCTTTGCTTATACATAGTACATATTTCTTTGATTATTGTTTTATATTCTGGAGTGTCTTTTGCTTTATGTCTGTCTGCCATATTATTAAGGATGTCACTTGTCATCCAAATTTTATTTTTCTTAAAACTCCTTTTTAGGTAAATTTGTATTTGTTGATTGTATGCTTGATTTTAAACATTTCCATTTGTGATTTCTTTTTCCTCTGGGTTTTATCTTCTGTACTGTCCCATGTTTTCTGTTAGTAACTGTTCATACTTCATGTTTTAGACATCGACAAAATAGTTTTGTTTTATTTCTGGTTGTGTCAACTCTTATAGGTGTACATGATGTTCCTCTTTTTTGTCTGTTTCCTGCTATTTTCAGCTTTATAGTTACTTTGATGACAGCCAGGCTGTAATCTGAATTTATGATCATACTAAGATGATTATCAATTCAAAGAATACCACAATTACGGAATATTGATCTGTTACTGTTGAGTTGCTATATATAAAAGTGGTCGCATTGTAATAATAAATGTGCAGTAGTTAAAGGGAGCTAATATATTTAATTTACTGCGAAGGAAAACATTAAAAAAAAAAAAATTGTAATTGAATGTTTTGTCTATGTTTGTTTTAATTAACTTCTCTAAATAACTTTAAAAAATATTTTAAACAAAATTATTTACGAACAGTATTTTGAAATTTGTATTGAATTTTAAAAAAAGTATTTTTCTTTCGGAGTTTATAAAAGTTTATTAACTTTATTTAGTAAGATGAAAGAGTTTACTTGATTAGATAAATTAATAGTTTACAGCCCCATGAATAGTACTGCCTTTCCTCGCAACTACTAATCAACCCAGCCCTAAGGGGTCTTTTATATTTGGACATGCGCCCTAATATAACCATGTGCCCGGCACAGAAGATCAGTACAGTGACACTTACGTGTCATTAGGTCTGTTGTGTGAAAACACAGAGGATCATTGGTGACACTTGTGTGTCATTGGGTCTTTTTGTGTTGGGACATGCGTTTATGTTGGGCGTGTTCCAATGCGACTCATGCGAGTTAATGCGACCTCATGCGAGGAAACAAAATGCGACCTCATGCGAGGGGAAAAAAAGGGTCTTTTATATTTGGACATGCGCCCTAATATAACCATGTGCCCGGCACAAAAGATCAGTACAGTGACACTTACGTGTCATTAGGTCTGTTGTGTGAAAACACAGAGGATCATTGGTGACACTTGTGTGTCATTGGGTCTTTTTGTGTTGGGACATGCGTTTGTGTTGGGCGTGTTCCAATGCGACTCATGCGAGTTAATGCGACCTCATGCGAGGAAACAAAATGCGACCTCATGCGAGGGGAAAAAAAGGGTCTTTTATATTTGGACATGCGCCCTAATATAACCATGTGCCCGGCACAAAAGATCAGTATAGTGACACTTATGTGTCATTAGATCTTTTGTGTGAAAACACAGAGGATCATTGGTGACACTTGTGTGTCATTGGGTCTTTTTGTGTTGGGACATGCGTTTGTGTTGGGCGTGTTCCAATGCGACTCATGCGAGTTAAATGCGACCTCATGCGAGGAAAAAATATGCGACCTCATGCGAGGACAAAAAAAAAAGTACTGTTTATGCGTGATGTGAAAGCTGGCAGAGTGAACGTGTAGTTTGTCATCTGGACTGTGTAATGTTGTGGTGTCGATGTAGGTCACCAGAAATGTAACGTCCACCAGCGCGAGGCACTGCCAGGGGTACTATGATCACTCACACAAAACAGCGTACATGTTGTAGATGTGTGGTACTGGTATTATGATGTGCTGAGTGTGGGTGTAGACGAGAACGCGAATGCTTGAAGCTCTTAGTTAAGTCAATAATGCACCCATACACTCACATGCAGTAGTCAATGATGGATTGAAGACTGCTGGCACGTTTCAAACATTTATTTACGAAACTGACAGTAGCATCAACAGGACAGTCAAATCGACAAGATCAAGGACTTCACATACACAATGAATGACTGTTAATTGTCTGGTAATCAAAGGCTTGCATCATACATGTGGTAAAGTGGGATGATATAAATATTTATAGGGACTTGGTGTACTGACTGAGATCAGCTGTGAAGGTATCTGTATCTAATATGTGTAGTGTTTTACAGATAACCTTACTTACTGCCACATATTTATATCTCAGTCAGAATTATTCTGGAATATTGTGTTGGCAACGTTATATGTCTAGGGTTATGCAAATGATGAAGTGTAAGTCACCACAACAACAAACAGATAAACAATTTAATTATTCCACCACACTTGACAACACTGTGACACTCACAAACAGTCAACACTCTAGAAGACTATCTTAAAAGATTCAATGATAAATTTCAGATATATACAGATGTATTGATTTTTTCTACAAGAGTGATCCTGATTCAACTACACAGTGAACCAGGCAATATTATAACATGTAATTACAAATATTATGTACACAGATATAAATGTGGTCTTTGCATTGACCTACAATATTAGTAATCTATGTGTGTGAGTTGTGATGTGGTAATATGAGGTAATACTGGTTTTGTTCTTCAAGATAGATTCTTATTAGACATCATGACTGCATGTGTTTGTTTCTGTTGGAACTAGTATTGGAGATGTTCTCAGTTCCTGTCATTAAAACAATTAATTACCCCTCTTTAATTACTACAATTCATTTTAAGAGGAGGTGGTACAAATTGTTGAGCTCTGTTGGCCACGAAGGGCTTAACTTTCGTGATGGCGGCAGGCAAAGACTCCTCTGCTAGACTTCTTCACTGGTTCTGAAGACACCTCACTGGTTCTGAAGACACCTCACTGGTTACTACAGGGACCAAAGAGTATGTTGTAGCCTCTGGATTCAGCAAATGCTCAGACCAGGTGCGGCTTCAATAACTAGGACCACAGTCCCTGAAACAAGAAGGATGTACCTCCTACTTCAGAACCAATTTATACTATCTGGCTAGACTGAGCACAATACATCACAAACACAGAGTTCAGAGCTTAAGTTTAACTGCTATCTTCTTCTGAAGCAGTTTACTCCAGTATTAACCTCCCTAATGGTTACTACGCCTCTGCACTTTCAGCTATAAGTCCTTCCATGTCATAAGGTAGGTGTCAGTGTACTATGTGGTAATTCCATGTAGTTTGACTTTTCTCCGACACCTTCTGTTCAGGTTGGAGCAATATATATATATATAGATATAGGCCTTGTCTCATGTTCGCTACTGAACTGCACATATATACAGACATAAATTATCAATGTACATTCAATTTTCATTAAAAAGAGATCAAATATTTCAACCTACCACAATTCAAGGAAATAAACACAGATACGTTGACTAGCAATGAATGTAGGCACAAATACTGGCACAAATTCCCATCTGCTTATGTTCCAGGCTTTTATTTAGCAAAAATATGAGCTGGCTTCAACGCACTGTTGCTTTATCAAGCTTATTTGAACTAGTGGTCTCGAACTAACGCTATCAATTAACTATATTAACAGACCTAACCAATCAGGCCATTTCTACCCCATCGTTTGAAAAAAAGTACTCTTACTTCCGTCTCCCTTGACAACAAAAGATAGCATTTATAGTCCGACTAATCGTGTTTAGCCTTACATATCATTCCCTCCAATCAATTCAAATGTAACTTGTGGCCTATTTCCGTACAATGGTGGTCTAAAATTCTGCCACTGAGCGACTCCGAGTTTTTAGGTTGTCTGACACCCTCATTATTTTCTTTTGCCTATAATTTATTAATTCCTGGACTATTTGCGTAACACTTAACATATTCTGTGTCAGCAAGCCCTAAGGAATCCAAATATCTTAATCTAAGGGAGCTAGGTGGCTGCGTTCAAAATGTGCATTTTCTACCACCTCCTGTTCACTTCAATCCCCATGTGGTGTCTGGGTACTGTCATGTTTTCAAACGTAAATCCATCTAATGTCATCTTTCCTAATAAGCGTTTTTCAGGTTTTTTAAAACCTAACTCTGGGAAGGGTAGTGTTTTTATCACTGTCCGTCTGAAATAAAGTTAGTGCATGTGGCCTTACACGCGTGTTAGGGGTGGCATTAATATAGCGAGACGCGTGTTTAGTGTTGCTTGCGTGGCTGCCTTCAGCCCTCCCTTCTTTCCATCTTAGTCCATCTGTTCGTTCGTTTTGGTAACGTAGTATAATTAATGTTAGGATTAATTTAGGTCATTAATCACTTGCGTATCTCAAGGTTTTTCTTAGAACTGCAGTACACGTTTTATTGGGTTGTGGAAACGCATGTATTTATGCAGTGGCTTATATTTAACGTGGAAACGTTACAATTTGCAGACGAAGCATAAAACAAAGGGGATTTCGAGTACTGTCATTGTGACAGCACTGTTCTTTACAATTCTTCTTCCTTTTATAGAATTTATTTGTTAGGCTTTACATTTACTTTTTAATTTATATATGTGGATTAGAATTTCTCACGACAAATCCTCCCCTCTTAAAACAGACGTTATATGTCAGTCTATAATTCTATATACACATAGAGAAATTTATTATTATTTCTGGGGCTTACGGTGATTCTCATCACACGGATGGCGGCTTAAAAAAATCCGCTCCCAGATTTGTTTTTCCACTTATATACTCTATGCTAAACTCAAATGGCTGTAGCAATAATGACCAACGGAGTAATCTAGTGTTCTCATGCCTAGCTTGTGCTAGAAACGACAAGGGTTTGTGATCCGTTTGCAACTTAAATGCCTTCCCATACAGATAAATATTGAATTTCTTTATCGCCCATATTACTGCAAGACATTCTTTTTCGCTAGTTGAGTAGTTGGTTTCAGCTTTATTCAACTTTCTGCTAGCATATGCCACTGGGCTTAATTCCCCATCCAATGCATCTGATTTCTGTAGCAGAGTTGCACCTAACCCAATATTACTGGCATCAGTCCTTACTACAAATTCCTGACTTAAGTCAGGTAGTTTCAAAATAGGTTTACTTGTGAGCTTTTCCTTCAATTCTTGGTAAGCCATTTCGCATTTTGGTGTCCATATAATTCGATCTGGGTGTCCTTTACATGTCAAATCCGCTTTTGAGAAATACTTAGCTTTATTTAGTCTGGCAAACAGCTGATTTGTATCCGGCAATGGATCCACTTGTCCTTCTGTAATAGCATTCAGTCTTCTGTAATCTATACAGAGTCTATGTTCTCCAGAGGGTTTCCTTAAAAGTACAACACTGGAACTATACGAAGATTCACTGTGTGAAATAATTCCTTCCTTCAACAAATAGTCTATCTCTTCCTTCAAAGCTTTTTCCTTAGCAAAAGGAATCGAATAAGGCTTCATACAGACAGGTGTCGGGTCTATCAGTTTCATATCATATTCCAATAAGTTTGTATGCCCCGGTCGATCTGTTAACACCTCTGTATGATTATCTAGAACCTGTTGCACTCTCTCCTTCTGATTTTTCGTTAAATGCGTACTGATTTTCACCTGTGCCGCTGTCTCACAGGGGTGTAATGGATATTCAAATGATGAAAGTGGTTCCTTCTTCATCTCCATTGCAATGGACAAGGTTAGCAAGTGTGTCTCTTCCTGATGTTCTCTTTCCAAATATTTCTTCAGGAGATTCACATGATAGATTTTTTCTTTCCCCTTCTTATCTATCTTATAATTGGTTCTAGACACCTTCTCTAGAACTGTATATGGACCTTGCCATCTAATTTGTAACTTATTCTGATTTCCGGGCAAAAGAAGCAGTACCTTCTCTCCCACAGTTAAATCTCTGTCTTTTGCCTTCCTGTTATAATAAGCAGCATGTTTCTTCCTGGCTTGTTTCAAATTTTCATTGGCAAGTTTCCAGCCAGTTTTTAAACGAGTGGTCAGCTCATTTACATATTGGTATGAGGATGTAATATTTTCCTCTGCTTTTTCATCCGTCCACGTTCTTAACAGTGCTTCAAGTGGACCTTTTATTTTGTGGACCTATTTGTCCATGCACCGGTATGGTCTCTTCCACTCGAAGCTCTATAGTGATGATTTTTCTTCCCAGAATTATCATGCACAAAACGACCGCTACCAATTTTTCTCTTGGGGCTGTCTCCCCACTTAAAATTCTTGATGAGAGATTTCCTCTCTACATCCTCTTCCTCCAGTTTGTTTAAGTCCGATTGAGGGATTTTCGGCTTATCCTGGGGTAAGACATCTTTTTGCACTCTCCGCATAGTGGCCATTGTAAAACAGTTAAGTGAAGCTTGTCCGTGAAAAGGGGCTTCCCATTCCCTTTGGTCCACTTTATCAAATTTATTTCTCTTCTTATTTTCAGGCCTACTTTTGCCCCTTGGCGTGTCCAGGTCCTGATCAATGTTCCCACTTGTGGGTGTTCCCTCATGTGCTATGCTACACCTTTCTACAAAATTCTCAATGTCCCATCTTGCCTTGGGCCAATAATAATTGTGAGCCACCTTTTGGATGATGGTACCTTTTTTCTCATGGTCCCCATCTGGTTTCACATGTAGGCTCCTTATTAATTCTGCCCTATATCTTTTAGGAAGTACCAGCTGTCCCTGACCTTTGGATCTAGCTCCAGTCTTCCTATACATCAACTTGTTTTTCATGTAAAAATCTCCCTTGCCTGGAGTTGTATGACAAGTTGACAATTTCCTGAAACAAGGCTTGAGGGTCTTATCCCCAGCCTGTGCCTTCCTCAACTCTTCTGGAGTGGTATTTAACAGAATATCCTCCTCCTGTCTTGAGGTCGACCTGACCTGAAGGGTGGCCATATACACAGGTTTCCTTCTACAACGGTCAGTGTCATGATTGTCCATCTTACAATTTTTACACCACCTTTTTCCTTGGTTGTAAGATTTTCTTTCATCATATTTCCTTTCTTCGAATTGTGGGGTTTTATTTTTATTGTCATACCGTGGCCTATCAAATTGGTGCTTACCTTTGTTTTTAACTCTAGGATCAAATTTATTAAAGTTCTGTGGTGCCTTAAAATTATCCACCTGTTTCTTTTTGTTACCTGATACCTCTGCCTGAGCCGCCTGATACCTTTCTGCAACAGTTAGCAACTCACTCAGTCTCTCTGCACCTTGTTCCATGAGAAACTTTCTCAGGTCTGGAGCCATGGACTCTCTTAATTGTTCTATAAGGACCATTTCCTTAAGATCTTGGGTTTTCCCCAGAGAAGTCCATTTCTCCAAGTATGTCTCTATCCGTGCAGAGAACTGACAATAGTTTAGCATTCCTAAATTTTTTTCTGTAAAATTCTGCGTTCTTTTCATATCTTAACAAAAGAGCCTGCTTTAGCATGTCATAATTTTCCTGATCATCTCTGTGCATTTTGGCAAAAACTTCATAAGCTGCCCCACGAAGTCCTTGAGATAACTTTAAGCTCCACCTTTCTCTCTCTAACCCATATGTGGTAGCTAATAATTCGTATCTATTTATATAGCTCTCAATATCATCGTCTTTCTCAACAAAATGATCTAAATGAAAGTTCATAGCTGAGGTTGAGGCTCCCTGAGTAGCAGTAGCATCAGAGGCAAAGGGACTGGCACCATTTTCAGGAGCATGGCTCTGAAACTCAAACTCCCTTAGTCGTAACTCATGTTCCCTTTGTAATCTCTTCTCCTCCTTTTCTGCTTCCCTCTCTGCAGCTAATCTTCTTTCCTCGGCTTCCCTTTCTGCAGCTAATCTCTTCTCTTCCCTTTCTGCCTTTTGTTCTTCTAATTGGAGCCTCTTAATCTCCCTATCAGCCTCCAATGCTTTAGCCTCTTTGTCAGCCTCAATCTGCAACCTCTTAATTTCTTTTTCAGCCTCTAACCTTCTTTCGGCCTCAAACCTTCTTTCTTCGCGTTCAATAAATTTGTCACATTCAGTAGTGACATAGGTAATCATAACTTGCCCATCTAATCCCAACTCTTTTGCAGTCTGTACAGCCGCAGATCGAAATTTGGCCAGGTCCGCCATTTTATATCAGGTAATTAAATAAAATATCTAACTAAACAATATAATCTGTAATTATATATCCAATAGACAAAACAGGCACCAAGAGCTCAACCTTATTTAATTCCACCCAAGGATACCTTTTAACTTTTTATATTCCCTGAAGTGAATTACCCCAATATTTATACTAGTAAAGGATTCAATATCCCGGACCGGACCCCAATATATGTGGTAAAGTGGGATGATATAAATATTTATAGGGACTTAGTGTACTGACTGAGATCAGCTGTGAAGGTATCTGTATCTAATATGTGTAGTGTTTTACAGATAACCTTACTTACTGCCACATATTTATATCTCAGTCAGAATTATTCTGGAATATTGTGTTGGCAACGTTATATGTCTAGGGTTATGCAAATGATGAAGTGTAAGTCACCACAACACAAAACAGATAAACAATTTAATTATTCCACCACACTTGACAACACTGTGACACTCACAAACAGTCAACACTCTAGAAGACTATCTTAAAAGATTCAATGATAAATTTCAGATATATACAGATGTATTGATTTTTTCTACAATAGTGATCCTGATTCAACTACACAGTGAACCAGGCAATATTATAACATGTAATTACAAATATTATGTACACAGATATAAATGTGGTCTTTGCATTGACATACAATATTAGTAATCTATGTGTGTGAGTTGTGATGTGGTAATATGAGGTAATACTGGTTTTGTTCTTCAAGATAGATTCTTATTAGACATCATGACTGCATGTGTTTGTTTCTGTTGGAACTAGTATTGGAGATGTTCTCAGTTCCTGTCATTAAAACAATTAATTACCCCTCTTTAATTAATACAATTCATTTTAAGAGGAGGTGGTACAAATTGTTGAGCTCTGTTGGCCACGAAGGGCTTAACTTTCGTGATGGCGGCAGGCAAAGACTCCTCTGCTAGACTTCTTCACTGGTTCTGAAGACACCTCACTGGTTCTGAAGACACCTCACTGGTTACTACAGGGACCAAAGAGTATGTTGTAGCCTCTGGATTCAGCAAATGCTCAGACCAGGTGCGGCTTCAATAACTAGGACCACAGTCCCTGAAACAAGAAGGATGTACCTCCTACTTCAGAACCAATTTATACTATCTGGCTAGACTGAGCACAATACATCACAAACACAGAGTTCAGAGCTTTAGTTTAACTGCTATCTTCTTCTGAAGCAGTTTACTCCAGTATTAACCTCCCTAATGGTTACTACGCCTCTGCACTTTCAGCTATAAGTCCTTCCATGTCATAAGGTAGGTGTCAGTGTACTATGTGGTAATTCCATGTAGTTTGACTTTTCTCCGACACCTTCTGTTCAGGTTGGAGCAATATATATATATAGATATAGGCCTTGTCTCATGTTCGCTACTGAACTGCACATATATACAGACATAAATTATCAATGTACATTCAATTTTCATTAAAAAGAGATCAAATATTTCAACCTACCACAATTCAAGGAAATAAACACAGATACGTTGACTAGCAATGAATGTAGGCACAAATACTGGCACAAATTCCCATCTGCTTATGTTCCAGGCTTTTATTTAGCAAAAATATGAGCTGGCTTCAACGCACTGTTGCTTTATCAAGCTTATTTGAACTAGTGGTCTCGAACTAACGCTATCAATTAACTATATTAACAGACCTAACCAATCAGGCCATTTCTACCCCATCGTTTGAAAAAAAAGTACTCTTACTTCCGTCTCCCTTGACAACAAAAGATAGCATTTATAGTCCGACTAATCGTGTTTAGCCTTACATATCATTCCCTCCAATCAATTCAAATGTAACTTGTGGCCTATTTCCGTACAATGGTGGTCTAAAATTCTGCCACTGAGCGACTCCGAGTTTTTAGGTTGTCTGACACCCTCATTATTTTCTTTTGCCTATAATTTATTAATTCCTGGACTATTTGCGTAACACTTAACATATTCTGTGTCAGCAAGCCCTAAGGAATCCAAATATCTTAATCTAAGGGAGCTAGGTGGCTGCGTTCAAAATGTGCATTTTCTACCACCTCCTGTTCACTTCAATCCCCATGTGGTGTCTGGGTACTGTCATGTTTTCAAACGTAAATCCATCTAATGTCATCTTTCCTAATAAGCGTTTTTCAGGTTTTTTAAAACCTAACTCTGGGAAGGGTAGTGTTTTTATCACTGTCCGTCTGAAATAAAGTTAGTGCATGTGGCCTTACACGCGTGTTAGGGGTGGCATTAATATAGCGAGACGCGTGTTTAGTGTTGCTTGCGTGGCTGCCTTCAGCCCTCCCTTCTTTCCATCTTAGTCCATCTGTTCGTTCGTTTTGGTAACGTAGTATAATTAATGTTAGGATTAATTTAGGTCATTAATCACTTGCGTATCTCAAGGTTTTTCTTAGAACTGCAGTACACGTTTTATTGGGTTGTGGAAACGCATGTATTTATGCAGTGGCTTATATTTAACGTGGAAACGTTACAATTTGCAGACGAAGCATAAAACAAAGGGGATTTCGAGTACTGTCATTGTGACAGCACTGTTCTTTACAATTCTTCTTCCTTTTATAGAATTTATTTGTTAGGCTTTACATTTACTTTTTAATTTATATATGTGGATTAGAATTTCTCACGACAATACATCAACTAGGACATCCCAAACATCATCTGTCCTAATGTTACAATTTATAATGTAGCTTCCGTACCATTGATTCAGCGCGTCAGGTACTTAATTAGCTCTGTCGTCCAACAAACGAGCTCCTAAATTGCGTAGCAATAATACATAAGGCTGTTATTGAACTGGCATAGCCCGCAGATATATTTCCTCTTGCTGAAAAATATTGGCCGTAATACAGGGCCTCAATATGTAGACAGCTGTGTATCCTTTGTTAGCAGGCACGATCGAACCATGCTAAACATATATATATACCGCCAACGTGCAGCGTCCACAATAATTTATCATCATCATTAGGTTTCTGTTCGATTGAAAACACATAGTCTCATTTGGCTAGAACAAGAAGCAAAGAAGGAATTCTGTCTCTCAAGATCTGTGAGCTTCACTCGCAGATAGGTAACTTCAAATGTTCTGCAACCAAAGGCATATTAATAAGAATGTCATTTACCTTTTACATAATCTTCCGGATACACACTTAATAAATGTCGTCACTCTTGACGAACAAAGAATCACTGGGGAAAACATTGACATTTCAGTCATATCGAAAACTTTCCAATCCCCATGATGATATAGAAAAAAATCACAACGGTCATCATGTCCGAAATCCCAAAAACACACTCTACCTGACGGAGGTTCCCTCAGTTCGCGCCCAGAACTGGCGCATGCCTAGACAGCATAAAACTGAGCATCGTTAAGACAGATCAACGACAACGATTGAAAGAAAGAGAAGATAACCCTTTAAACAACCTGTCATAGATGTTAATACCCAATTATCCAACTTTGACCAACAAAGTTTTACAACAAAAGTATTAAATAGATTTACCTATTATGACTCCGTCAAAAACGACAGCAACAGACTACCGTACCCCCCGTATAAAAAAAAATGACCCATTTTTTTAAAATACATCAATGAGCAAGATACCACAAGCTCATGACACATGAATAATGCGCCAATGAAAGAATCAACCGGAGAGAATCAAATCATCTCACCAAATAATAGAAAATATCTTTTTTTAGGAAGGTACCATCAAAGAAACCTCAGTTGCTGGCGATACTAACAAAAATTACATAACTATCAAATAATTATGCAATACTATAATCATAGCAATGACCAATGACAATCTATCTCAAGAAGTCATATCAATATACAAATTACAATGTTATACCATTAACATATGTAATGGATGGATATGATCAAATTTGTTAAATTCCTTACACATTATTTAACAATAGAAGTATATTATATACAAATAAGTGCTGCGATCTCTGGAACAAATGTAAGGTATGGCATCATCATGGTTCTCACAAGCGCTCCGTACTTGGTACTAGTTTGCACTGAGAACAATATAAATGACACAATTAGTAACATGCTATAATGCACTATAGTCATTACAAAATTATTTAAGTATTATATGTGGCCATTTTAACATTTTTTCTTTTCCTATTTTTGACCTTTATTTTATGTTAACCTTAACCTTCCACATTACATCAAAGATAGTAATAGAGAAAGAAAACAATCAATTTACTAATCTAAGGTGAAACAAATGTGTTAATGTATATTATGAACAGACATGAGTCTGGAAATGTATCATGAAATCTAGGACACAAGACTTAAGTGGAATCATGTGGGCATCTAGACAGTATGTCCGCCATCACATTATCCGAACCACGGATAGCTCGCACCGTGAAATGAAAAGGTTGAAGAGCAATAGCATATCGAGTAGATCTCGAGCTCTTCAAATCCTTGTTCTGCATAGCTGTAAGAGCTTTTTGGTCGGTTTCCATAATGAAATTTGCGCCTAGAATGAATCTTTGTAGCTTAAGAATGGCCCAAACCATAGCTAAGAATTCACGGTCTAGAACCGAATAGTTCCTTTCTGCCGCATTCAATTTCCTAGAGGTATACATCACAGGATGCAGAGTTCCTGAATACTCCTGCATAAGTGCCGCCCCGATCCCAGTGGAAGAGGCATCACTACGAAGGACAAACGTCTTATCAATCGATGGTAGTCGTAAGATAGGAGGAGATGAGAACAAATTCTTAATCTGATCCAATGAAGATTGGCATTCTTGGGACCATCGCACCATATTAGGAGAACCTTTTTTCAATAAAGTTGAAAAAGATGCCATAATGGAGGACAGATTCTTAATGAATCTTCCGTAGAATTGTATTAATCCCAAGAGACTACGCACTTGTTTTTTTGTTTAAGGAACGGAGATATTTAATATCTTAGAAATGTTTTGGTCCTCTGTCTTCAATAGATCATGACCAACACGATGACCTAGGAAAGAAATTTCACTAAACCCAACAAAGGCTTTAGAGGGTTTTGCAGTCAAATTATGCTCGCGTAGAGTAGACAGTAACTCATTTAAACCCGGATAGTGTTTTTCCCAAGTATCGCTGAAAAGACAGATGTCGTCTAAGTATGCGATGACATCTGTACGATATGAGAGAATTCGACGCATCATGCGTACGAAAGTAGCTGGGGCGTTCATCAGCCCGAAAGGCATAAAATTCCATTGATACAAACCCCTAGGTGTTGAGAAAGCAGTGAAAGGTTTGGCGCGTTCAGTTAACGGAACTTGCCAATAGCCTTTCGACAAGTCAAGTTTAGTAAAGAATCGCGATTTAGAAAGTCTAGTAAGTAGATCTTCCAATAAAGGCATAGGTTCAGCATCGAACTTCGTAACTTGGTTCAATTTGCGATAATCGACGCAAAGACGTATGTTATTGTCTTTCTTTCGAACAATAACCATGGACGAAGAGTATGCTGAAGTGGATGGTTCAATTATTTTCAATTGTATCATTTCATCCAATTCTTTCTCGACTTGCGCTTGGAAATGAATAGGGATAGGATATGGTCTTACTCTGATCGAATTATGATCAGTAAGTATAATGTCATGTTTGATAATATGTGTGTGTCCAGGAATGTCGGTAAGGACATCCTGAAATCATTGTAGCAAAGAAGATACTTGACGCTGTTCCTCAAAAGACAAATTAGAAGAAACCGAAACGTTTCTCCATGATTCCTTAGAATTGAGTGGAATCATAGGAAGAGGTAGATTAACATCTGAAAACGTAGTTTCTTCCTCCTGTATAACCGACAAGGATGAGATATGACCATGTTGGACTGGAGAATCGTCCGTCGCCTGGAAAATAGGCTGCAAATAGTCTGGTCGTTCAATAAATTCCGTAAGCATATTTATATGGAAGGTTTTATGCCTTCCATCAATATCGACAACATAGTCGACATCGGAAATTTTTGAGACTATTCTATATGGACCTTTTCATGCAATGAGAAGTCTGTTCTCCCTTGAAGGAAGCAAGACAAACGCTTTGTCTCCAGGACAAAGTTGACGACTTCGTCTCTTCTTATTAGCGAATTGCCTCGCCTTTTCTTTGGCAAATTCGGAGGATGAAGTCGCTAACTTGCATGCTTCGATAATCTTATGCCTGAGAGCAATGACATACTCATATGAAGATTGAGTGTCATTGTCAATATTATCGGCAGTTATCAAATCGTGTAGCTAGGACATAGGACCGCGCGGTTGCGCGCCAAAAACTAGTTGAAAGGGCGAAAACCCTGTATGCTCGTTGGAGACCTCTCTATAGGCAAAGAGAGCCGTGGGTAAAACCCTGTCCCAATCCTGAGGATGATCCTCGGTAATCTTGCCAAGTAAGTTCTTAAGTGTTCTATTAAGACGTTCAACTAACCCATTAGACATTGGGTGATAAATACTACCGAGAGACCTTTTAATATCTAGGATAGACATCACCTGCGACATAGTGTCTGATATCAGTTGAGTACCATGGTCTAACAATATTTCTCTGGGAAAACCCAAACGAGAAAATATTAGCCAAAGAGCGTCTGCGATATCGGCAGTAGATATGCTCTTTAGAGGTATAGACTCTGGCCAACTGATAAAGCCCACTGTTTATTCCAGTTAATGATATCCACCAAAAAATAGACATAAGTGGATGGAAGCAGACATCATCATCATCAGTTGATAAGATCTCTATGGTGTTGTTTGCTCCACTGTAGTGTATGGAATGTCAACTTGACCTACGCAGTGGTGTGTAGACATGGATTGAGTGTATAATGTGCGAATGATAATAAGGGTTCGTGGTGTTGACAAATGTTCTTTTCTCACACTCATGTATGGCTGGAAGTCATCGACACCAACGACTGTGTACCTTTACTAAAGTTTAATTGGACGTACACACTCGACAGCACAGATAGTGACAAATCACAGGTTGGCATAATACATCATGGTACAGTGGATAAATGGTCTTGCAATGTTACATGGGCACTCATGTAGAATAATAGTATAAAGGACTGTCAGTAGCCAAGCCCTCAGTATCGCCCATACATATATATCATCTGACTTCACTGACTGAGCACGTCAGCTTATAAACAATATTTCAGATGGCTTCTAAACCTAATCTCGTTTAGCGACGATTCTCCAACATAATGTTCAGCACATATTTTTCCATATAATAATATTGAACCGCTAATAACGGGTTCTCATGTGTAGCAGTGATCTCTGGACTAAACAAGCGATAATACGGGCATCCCTTTTCTCTTCTTGAAAGTCACTACATGTTTGGTTCCAAGATGGCTTCACTCGTGAGCTGTCACTCACGTTTGGATACAGATAATGAATCTGTCCTAAAGTTAGTCATTCATAAAACATTTCATTGCTCTGTAGATTTGATCATGAACAATTGACTGCATTCTACAGGATATAGTGCTGCTAGGAATCGAAGTCGTTTTCATCGAGTCAAATATATTCTCTTAGACATTCAAATCGTACCTATCGAAAATGGTGGCTTCGAACGAGAGAGTTCACAAGAGTATCTTTGATTACCTTGGTATCAGAAATATGATTCTGCCATTCCTTGGCAATACGAATAAACACTGGGGTAAAGCATACACGATAGGTCTAGACGACTATCACTTTCCCCACAAATACTGAGATCACTTTTTTTTCGGCGACAAGCCGACATAGAAAAACACAGTCCCCATCAGGACGAAGCCAAATCACACCACTCTCTAGCGACACATCCGCCGAATAGCCTTTGACCTCTCTAGAGACAACAGAACATATAGTTCGACTTAGATATGTAATGATATACAGATATAAGACAGACTCGTCCTACTCAGACAAACAATACACATAAATTCAGGCCATAGATATTCTGAAGCAAGAACAATCTATTATTACCCAAACAACGAATAAATCGCAGTAAAATGGATTCATCCGCGGAGTTCGATCGAAGAGACGGCACAACTTTCAAGGGAAGTAACTCAATAATGACTTTCCCTTAAGCACTAAAAAATTACCTATTTTGTTTACAAAATATTTGCGAACATAACAAGTATACTAATGTATAATATTGTAAGATATCAAAGACTGCACGTAACACCAACGTGTGCACCTTTCGACGCATGTTAGGATGAATTGATGTCCTCTGGCTGACTTAATCTTAAAAGGGCCAATAATATCTATTGCCATCTTCTGGAATGGTCGAATGGGAAGGTCTGCAGCCTGGATAGGTGCAGCATGTCGTGGACCTCTAGATTTGACTTCTTGACAAATCTTACAAGATCGACAATAAACTCGTATGTCTTTGTTTACGAATGGCCAAAAGAAAGCCGCTAGAACTCTCGACTTAGTGCGAGAAAAACCCATGTGTCCAGCACAATGAGAATCGTGTGCATGTTGAAGAATTAAGCCTCTCATACTTTTGGGCACAAGAATTTGAGAGTGCATAGATTTGTCTGAGTGTTGTACCATACGTACTAGTATACCATTCTTCATAGTGATATACGATTTGTGAATTGTATTTTGATTCGGATCACCGTTTTTAGCGAGAAGAAAGTATTTATTTAGAGAAGAGTCTTCTTGTAGTTTCACAAACGAGTCATGTGAAATCACCAAGTGATCATCTTGGCTACCAACTTCATTACTATCATTAGATGAAGTTGAAGGAATAAGAGCTTGTGCTCTTGTTACAACCACATTGGCTGTTTGGATATTATGTTCTTCCCAAGCAGCAATTTGCTGCGGGGACATTCCTTAACCCCGTGAATACGACCGATTATAAGATCCGCAATAGGATTAGGAAGAAGACACGCGTGGACATCTCCTCTAAAGAAGGGAGTATCCATGTGGATGATAGCAGTAGGATATATCTCCGAAGTTCCACCAAATGTCACACACTTAACCACCTTTCCCGTAGCACAGCAAAGATCTATGAGAGATTGCCTAAACCCAATAGTAGTACATCCAGAATCAAAAAGTACTGAGACTGGATTATTATTCACTAGACCTTTATGTAAGATAAGAGATCCTCTCCCGTCATGCGCAACTGTAGCAGGAGGAGCGGGAAGAGGGTGACCACAAATTAGGGTAGATACTGTAGATGGCTCGAACAATGTTGAGCATTGGGGGCACTTAGCTGCTCTCCCAAAATCGAAAGCAGAGCCAGTGATAGCATTAGAGTTTCTACTATCGTTCACTTGACTACAGGATTCCTGAGACTCATGTTGTGCAGCGTTTGCCTGACGATAAGATTTTCTTTTGTTATGTCTAGGTCTGCCGCGATTATTATTTTTCCTGTAATTATCATTATATTGCCCATCATAACCATTATTCTGGTTTGAATCACAGTTTCCATAACCATCATCGTAATATTCTTGACGGCGAGGATAATTATCTCGAGAAGAAAAACTCGGATAGTTTCTATTGTGATAACCTTTGCGAAAGTGTCTATAATTATTAGACCCAACATTACGAGGACTATCAGCTCGTCTCCAATTCTTTGAAGAAAACCCACTGTGTGATGGATTGCTTTCATATTGAGTGTAATTCTGATTACTCTTTTTATTAAAGCTTTGTTTAGCACCTTGAAATTTATGATTGTAATTAGAGCCATATGGTGCTGCCGAAGCAACTGGCAACCCTTCTTTCGCTTTAGAATTGCTAACTGTAGCATGGGGATGCGCAGTTACGTACTGGCAACAATATTCCTCCATGTCTTTTATGTTTTTAGGTTTACGCTCATGAAGAAAAGCAAGGAAAGATTCGTTGACCGATGACATAACTTTGTCTCGAAGTAATAAGTCCATTAGGCCTTCATATGTTTTTTTCAGTCTGAGACAACTCAATCCAACGTGTGAATGTACGGCGTATCTTGGCATAAAGTCAGAGAAATCCACTCCATTTTCTGGCAACATTGTCTTAAGACGAAGACGATAATCTTCCTCTTTGAGTTGATATCTTTTAAGTAATGCTGCTCTGACAACATCATAGTTAGTCCTATCATGTTCCTCTATTGTCATAAGAGTAGTTACTGGTTCACCTGAAAAAAATTCCATCAGTTGTTCGACATATTTTTCCTTTTTTTATTTTATGCGTATCGCATAAAAATTGGAATCTATCAAGATAATCCGTTATATCGTCCTTTAAAGGGTTGAAATGAGGTAATTTGATCTTATTAGACTTCTCCTTTGTCGTATCCGAAGTTGCTTGATGAGCACCAGCATTCATCAATTTCAATTTCTCTAACTCCAAAGCTGCGAGTCTTTCATCATGTTCCATTTTTGCTTTTCTCTCTTCAGCCTGAGCTTGAAATTTTCTCTCTTCAGCAGCAGCTTGAAGTTTTCTCTCCTCAGCAGCAGCTTGAAATTTTCTCTCCTCAGCAGCAGCTTGAAGTTTTTTCTCTTCAGCAGCAGCTTGAAATTTTCTCTCCTCAGCAGCAGCTTGAAGTTTTTTCTCTTCAGCAGCAGCTTGAGCTTGAAGTTTTCTCTTTTCAGCATCTCTTTGTTGCTGTATTCTTCTATCTTCAGCTTATCTATCCAACTGCATTTGTATCCTTTTCTCTTCAGCCTTCTGTGCCTTGGCATATTGAGCAAGTGCGAATTCTTCTAACTTCTCACCTGTCTTCTCAAGGGCTTTCCCTTGTTCAATAAAGTAGTCTAGTGTAGACATTCTGTCTAACTATGTGAGATCAGACCTGAAAAATTAAATAAATTACCTTATCCCACTTTGAAGGGAGACAAGTCTGTAATACTAGACTTGTATACTCACTTCACTTTATTTCAATCTCTTTGAGAGACAAGTCTTAGTCAAAGACCTTGTATAGTTACCTTGTTTCTCTATGATATTATCATTATAAATAACCTTTATATGAAAAGTGTATGATATTAGTAATAATAGTCCATGATCAAGTATATCTATAGACTGTATGATAAAATTGTATTACAATAATAAATACAAGGACAAGAATACAAAACAACAACCGAAAACGTTCGCAGAAGTCAAATAAACAATACAGCGAAACTAAAAAAAATTGTTACAAAATGTGTAATGATGACTGCGAAAATAAACAAACAAATAGCAACACTGTTATAAACACAAAGATGTATAGAAATAAATGATAGACAGAAGAGGCAGACAAATTCAAACAAATCAAATCAAAACTAAAGAACAGAAATTTTTTTTACAAAAACAACGAAAAGGCACACCGTGGCACAACTAAACGTAAATAGCAACAAATATTGCTAACAAACTTCAGTGTGGAAAATTTGTATAGTCCCTACAGAAATACACACTAAATAAACATGTGGCCACTTATCTTTAAGCACAATCCTCAATAGCCGCAAAGATGCAGTATAATGCGGTACTACTGTCAACAACAATGGTAGACGATCCACCGTTGAAGGTCACCGTAACTTGATAACAGGCAGTGGTCTCCAAAGTAAAGCTACAAAAATCATACTCGACACCAGTTGAGACTAGAAGATCCAACGTCGATATGTTTGTAGAATGTTGTGTAAACAACCAGGGGTACTGTTTACAATCTTAGGTTGACAGGTAACGATGTGACTTGATAGTCCAGATATATTGCCATCATCCAGAAATGTATAACAATGTCACTTCAATTCCGTAGCAGTTGTGGTCCATGTAGCAGTAACACAAAAATGCCAACGCCAGTGTTTATGTGAGTCAGCCCAGTTGTTGACCTATTTACCACTGTCTTGAAAATGTAGAAAACCCACAAATCTGGTCCCCATACTGGCCACCATAAATGTAACGTACTGTTTATGCGTGATGTGAAAGCTGGCAGAGTGAACGTGTCGTTTATCACCTGGACTGTGTAATGTTGCGGTGTTGATGTAGGTCACCAGAAATGTAACGCCCACCAGCGTGAGGCACTGCCAGGGGTACTATGATCACTCACACAAAACAGCGTACATGTTGTAGATGTGTGGTACTGGTATTATGATGTGCTGAGTGTGGGTGTAGACGAGAACGCGAATGCTTGAAGCTCTTAGTTAAGTCAATAATGCACCCATACACTCACATGCAGTAGTCAATGATGGATTGAAGACTGCTGGCACGTTTCAAACATTTATTTACGAAACTGACAGTAGCATCAACAGGACAGTCAAATCGACAAGATCAAGAACTTCACATACACAATGAATGACTGTTAATTGTCTGGTAATCAAAGGCTTGCATCATACATCAACTAGGACATCCCAAACATCATCTGTCCTAATGTTACAATTTATAATGTAGCTTCCGTACCATTGACTCAGCACGTTAGGTACTTAATTAGCTCTGTCGTCCAACAAACGAGCTCCTAAATTGCGTAGCAATAATACATAAGGCTGTTATTCAACTGGCATAGCCCGCCAGAAATATTTCCTCTTGCTGAAAAATATTGGCCGTAATACAGGGCCTCAATATGTAGACAGCTGTGTATCCTTCCTTAGCAGCACGATCAAACCATGCTAAACATATATATATACCGCCAACCTGCGGCGTCCACAATAATTTATCATCATCATTAGGCTTCTGTTCGATTGAAAACACATAGTCTCATTTGGCTAGAACAAGAAGCAAAGAAGGAATTCTGTCTCTCAAGATATGTGAGCTTCACTCGCAGATAGGTAACTTCAAATGTTCTGCAACCAAAGGCATATTAATAAGAATGTCATTTACCTTTTACAGAATCTTCCGGATGCACACTTAATAAATGTCGTCACTCTTGACGAACAAAGAATCACTGGGTAAAACATTGACATTTCAGTCATATCGAAAACTTTCCAATCCCCATGATGATATAGAGAAAATCACAACGTACATCATGTCCGACAGCCCAAAAACACACTCTACCTGACGGAGGTTCCCTCAGTTCGCGCCCAGAACTGGCGCATGCCTAGACAGCATAAAACTGAGCATCGTTAAGACAGATCAACGACAACGATTGAAAGAAAGAGAAGATAACCCTTTAAACAACCTGTCATAGAAGTTAATACCCAATTATCCAACTTTGACCAACAAAGTTTTACAACAAAAGTATTAAATAGATTTACCTATTATGACTCCGTCAAAAACGACAGCAACAGACATGCGCCCTAATATAACCGAAATTTGGCTAGGATCATGTGTCGAGACACAGGGACCAGTACTGTGACATTCATGTGTCATTAGGTCCTTTGTGTGAGAACACAGAAGATCACTACAGTGACACATTTTGTCATTGGGTCTTCTTGTGTTGGAACATGTGGTCTTGACCAGAGCTGGGTTTCGGGCGGGTGCCAATGCGACCTCATGCGAGGAAAAAATATGCGACCTCATTCGAGGGAAAAAAAAGAAAAAAAAGACATTCATGTGTCATTAGGTCCTTTGTGTGAGAACACAGAAGATCACTACAGTGACACATGTTGTCATTGGGTCTTTTTGTGTTGGGACATGTGTCTTGAAAAGGGCCGGGGGTTTTGGGCGTGTATGTGGTGGATTTGATGTTAAGAAATGTTGTTATGTACTCTTAGTGTACTGAATGAGGTCAGCTGTGAAGGTCCCTGAATATAACAAATATTATGGTAAGTTTACAGGGTACTTTTCTGCTACAACCCCTATGATCTCATTCAGAATTATTCTTTGACTAGAATGTATGATGACTACGTTTGGTGTCTAGGGTTATGAATATGTAGTGTAATGTTGCATTAACCAACTAAACATATAAACAATTATTTTATTATCCAACACAACACAACAGTACTACGACAATCACATACAAACTACACTTTAAAAGACTATCTTTAGTAAGTCAGTGGTTGAATTTTGGGTAAAAGTTAAATTTTTACAATTTATTGTCCTGGTTCTAGTTTGTTTTGAATCAGGACTGACACTCAAAAGTGAAATCAAAAGAATTATTTACATCAATTAAATAACACCATGGATCTTCTGTCCATAATACAAAAGTTATTATATTATAAGTGTGTAGATGTGGTATATAATGGTAGGTTGTTGGTTAACATCACGCACTATTGTTTGTTTTCTTTTCATTTGACACTGGTGGAATTTTTTATTAATATTCACAGTCTTTATGTTAAACTAGAGGTTGAGCTTCCTGGTGCCGAACAGGCACTTATCTTCGAAGGATAACACCGGTAGATCTGTTCATAGGCTCGCTGGACAATCTGTTTCCCTTCTTGAAAGGCAATGGCATCCAGCATGTGCCCGAAATATGCAAACAGTGTCAGGAATCGAACAGTTTCCACGAGCCTGGTACTACGTTAATGTCAGTACCAAAAAAAACCTGAAATTAAAAAGGTTATGCGTCCTTCTTTATAACAAGTATACAATAATATTCCACAATTAATTACAGGCACAGTACAAACAAACAAATAGGGTCAGCTCTTTATGACAACCTATTTTACCATTATATTTTTAGGTGACAATGTATACCAGTATTCCTCTCCCCTAATGGTTACAACGCCTCTGCAATTCCAGCAGTAATCTTTTTCCATACCATAGGATAGGTGTTATGCTCCTTGATGACAATCATATATAATCTTGTAGTACTACACCAAACAACATTTTTCTTTCTGAATAAGTGTTCCCTGACAAATGACAAACAACATTTTTTTCTTTCTTATATAAAAATTAAGTGTTAATTCTTATGTCATGTTGTTACGCTATTTCAAATTGAAATCCGTTATGTTACGCTATTTTTCCAATAGTTACTGTATTTTGAAATAATTCTGAGCGAAATATGGCTTCTAGAAGTTGTAGAAATTCGGCTGATCTGTTCTGTTACGTGTGCCGATATTTTACCGATCGTGTTCACCAGAAAAACTTTACACCATTACTAAAGAAAGCATATGAACTTTATTTCGATTCGAAAGTTGATGATGCAAATAAATCTTGGAAGCCAAATGCAGTTTGTTCGACTTTGTGCAAATACATTGGCAGGTTGGTTACGAAAATCGCCGAAGCATAAGTCGATGCCTTTTGGAGTGCCAGTAATATGGCATGAACAAGACAAATTACGCTACTGATTGTTACTTCTGCTTGACAAATATCCATGGTTTCACTTTTAAAACTAGAAAGTCTGTGGTTTATCCAAATATTGAATCGGTTTCGAAACCAGTGTCTCGTGATCCAATCACGTGTCCGATCCCAGTTCCACCAGAACAATATCCGTTGGACGTGAATGAACCATCAGAAAGTGATAGTTTACCTGCTTCAGAAACTAATTCTGACTTGGATTATATACCGGTGAATGATGGTGTTCACTTAATTAACCTTTCAGATCTAATACGTGATCTCGCTCTTACCAAAGGACAAGTGGAATTACTCGGTTCGCGACTCAAAGAATGGAATCTTTTAGCGCCCAATACTTTGATATCTAAATTTCGTCATAGACACAGAGAACTTGTTCAATACTTTGAGATGGATGATGACATTTGCTATTGCAAAATTCCAGTCGCCTACTCTGTTCATATGAAAGAAACTTATGACAATATGGCTATACTTTTGGCAAAAATAAAGTACAATGACTACCAATGGCGGATTTGTGGAGACCTAAAGGTCATTGCAATTCTCACGGGCATGCAGACTGGGTATACTAAATTTTGTTGCTTCCTATGTGAATGGGACAGCCGCAACAGACAGGAACATTATGCAAGAAAGGTGTGGCCTATCAGGGATCGTATGCAGCTCGGGCATAAAAATGTAATACACGAGCCATTAGTTAACAAAGACAGCATCATTTTAACACCGTTACATATAAAGTTGGGGCTCATGAAGAATTTCGTAAAAGCATTAGATAAAATGAGCAAAGCTTTCACTTATCTTCGAGAAAAGTTTCCGCAAGTTAGCGATGCAAAGATAAAGGAAGGTATCTTTGTAGGACCTCATATTAAGAAAGTTATTGCAGACAAACAATTCGAGAACTTGTTACATGGTAGTGAACTTCACGCATGGATGGCATTCAAATCGATCGTCGATAACTTTCTGGGAAATCACAAATCTGTCGACTATGTGCATATTGTTAAGCAGTGCATAGATGCATACAGAATTATGGGCTGTAACATGTCCCTCAAAATCCATTTGCTCGATTCGCATCTTGACTTTTTCCCTGACAACCTTGGCGAAGTCAGCGATGAACATGGAGAACGATTCCATCAAGATATCGCCGTAATGGAGTCACGTTATCAAGGACGGTGGAGTGTGACCATGCTTGCCGATTATTGTTGGATGTTTCATCGCGATGTACCACATGCCATTCACCGACGAAAGTCGACTGCAAAGAAATTCAAGCCTACATAACTGTTATACTTCTTGTACGAATGATGTTATAATACTGTATGCGTTGTTAAAAAACTTCAATTGCGTATTTCTCGAGATCCCGACCTGATAGAGAAAAACGGTTTGCAGATTTAAAAACAGCGCATTAAAATTGACCAGAAAAACATAGAAATGTTAGAGAAAGAAAAAAAAAAATTTTTTTTTGTTAGCCAGTGTAGTCTATCATATGATGGATCAATCTCTAGGCTCTACCTAAGTCTGCCATGAACCCACTTACTTACAGTCGTATTGCAGTATCTCACATTCAAACTTTATTTTAAATAAAAGGTTAATAAAATCAATTTTACCACAAATTTCAATGAAATATACACAAGCGAACGATGACTGGCAAACAATTTATGGCACACTTTAGATCTGCCTTGTCCAGACTGCTTTCTATAGGTTTGAAAAGCACCAGCCTGCTCTCATCGCTCCTTGTTCATCAGAAATTTTTTTTTCAAAATGGCAACGAGCAGTCTACGTTTCCGATAATATATAATGTATGGGCCAATGGGACCATGAACTCATTTATTTTGAATCAAACTTTAAAAAAACACACTCTCAAATTACTATGTTTACTACTGCAAATATATTTTTAGTTTTAGGTCAACCAATCCTATCTCGCCTTCCTTTAAACTACCGCCAATCAAATTACATTTACCTTTTAGTCCTTATTTCCCCAAAAGCTTTTTTCAAAACATGCTATGAAAAAAATAAGCAGGAATGATTTTTGTTTTCGTCAGTCCGTCTTACAATACATAGTATTTTTGCCAATATCTTGGTTATTTATTGTACTAGTGCGTAACTGACACCATATTATTGCTCAGGAAATCATAAGGCATCCGAATATATAATTTTTATGGCCCTTTGTATTATGGTTCATAATTCCATATTTTTTTCTATGTTAGTCGTTCAAATCTAGAAACTGCCACCTGTTCAATTCTTCTTACAACTATTTTCAAACTAAAAACGAGAATCGTCCGTAATCCGTTAGAATTACGTCATTTTTTATAAGAGCTAAGGCTGTCTGCTTGACCAAATTGACGAACATTTTTTAGTTTTTGTATCGTAATTTGAAAATCGCCCAAGGCTATGTCGCTCGAGTTGGCTTTTTGAAATCAACGCGAGACGGAATACCCTAGGTTCTGTCTTTCCATTCCCTCCCCTCCTTTTCTTTTATTCTATCACTCTGTCGTCTTGAACTTGCAAAAGTGTTACATTTAATCTCAAGGACGAATTTGAAAAGACAGTACCCTTCATTCGGCTATTAGGCTTATCAAAACCCGCATACCGGCTGGCGTGGGGAAGAAGACGCTGGACTCAAATTTTATTTTCTATCTTATTTTTGACTTATGCACTATAATATTATTTAATTTAGCTATTGTATTTAGAATATCGTCACACATCTCCCCACTTTAGAACAGACTACCTAATGTCAGTTCATAATTCGAAATACACATAGATAAATTTATTCTCCTTCAGCGCTTTCTCCCTTGCAAACAGGATCGTATAGGCTCTCATACAGATTGGTGTTGGGTCTACAAGTTTCATATCATATTCCAACAAATTCGTATGCCCCGGTTTGTCCGTTAACACATCTGTATGATTATTCAGAACCTTTTGAACCTGCTCCCTCTGTCGTTTTGTCAGTTTTCTTAAACGAGTGGTCAGTTCGTTCACATAGTGATATGATGAGGTAATAGTCTTTTCTGCCTTCTCATCTGTCCACGTCCTCAATAAGGTTACATATGGATCTTTTATTAGCCTCCCAAATAGGGTTACCGGTGCCATTCCGGGTGAAGTTCCACTGGACTGTTTATGGCCTCCCAAATAGGGTTACCGGTGCCATTCCAGATGAAGTTCCACTGGACTTTTTATTGGCCTCCCAAATAGGGTTACCGGTGCCATTCCGGGTGAATTTCCACTGGACTTTTTATTGGCCTAACAAATAGGGTTACCGGTGCCATTCTGGTTGAAGTTCCACTGGACTTTTTATTGGCCTCCCAAATAGGGTTACCGGTGCCATTCCGGTTGAATTTCCAATGAACTTTCCTTCTATCATCACTTACAAATCGTCCACTACCAATTCTTCTCTTCCTGGGGTTTTCTCCCCACTTTAAGTTCCTTGTGAGAGATCTTCTCTCTCTTTTATTTTCCTCCAGTTCACATAATTCCGACCGAGGGATTGTCGGCTTATTCTGGGTAAAGACCACTTTTGGCCCTCGACACATAGTTGCCATATTAATACATTCAAGTGAAGACTGTGTGTGAAAAGGGGGTTCCCATTCCACTTTGTCTACATTATTTATTTTATTTTTATTTTCAGGCCTAAGTTTGCCCGTGGCGTTTCTAGGTCCTGATTATTATTTTCCCACTTGTGGGTGTTCCCTCATGCAATATGCTACATTCATTCATAACCCTCCACTCCCAAAGGAGCATAGGCCTTCAACAAACACATGCCAAGTCCTCCTGTCACGTGCCATCATCTCAAGTTCTTTCCATGTTCTCCTCATCATTTTCACCTCTGTTTCCAACTCTCTTCTCCATGTACTTCTTGGTCTTCCTCTGCCTCTCTTGCCCTGGGGGTTCCAGAACAAGGACTGCCTTGTAATGCTATCAACAGGTTTCCTCAGTGTGTGTCCTATCCATCGCCATCGTCTTCTTCTCATCTCTTGTTCCACTGGCATTTGTCCAGTTCTTGTCATCAGTTCCACATTGGTAACCTTGTCATACCATTTTAATCCCTCTATTCTACGCAAGCACCCATTTATGAAAGTCTGTAGCTTTTTGGTTGTTGTCTTTGTTGTTCTCCATGTCTCTGAGCCATACAATAGGACTGACTTCACATTTGAGTTGAAGATTCTTATTTTCGTGTTGGATCCTATTTCTCTTGATCTCCATATATTTCCCAATGCAATGAAAGCTCCTCTTGCTTTTTGTATTCTTATTTTGATATCGCTGTCTGTCCCTCCAACTTTATCTATATTACTGCCAAGATATGTGTATGATTCTACATCTTGTATTGGCGTTTCTTCAAGTTCAACCCTGTTTTCATTACCTGCATTTATTCGCATTATTTTTGTCTTTTCCCTGTGTATTTTCAGACCCAATTGCTGTGACCTCTCATCGAGTGTTTTCAATTTGTCCTGCATCTGATTACGGTTATGGGACAGGAGAGCCAAATCATCAGCAAAATCCAGATCATCCAACTGCTTAGTCAGAGTCCACTGGATTCCATTTCTGTTATGTGTTGTCGATGATCTCATAACCCAATCTATTGCCAGCAAGAAAAGAAATGGAGACAAGAGGCATCCCTGTCGCACTCCTGTTCTTATCCCAAATGGTTCTGTAAGCTGTCCTTCATGAAGAACTCTGCACGTCATGTCTTCATAGGTTTTCTTTATTAAATTAATGATCTTCAGGGGAACTCCATAATGCCTCATCAATTTCCAAAGTGATTCTCTGTCCACACTGTCAAATGCTTTTTCGTAGTCCACAAATCCGATGTATAGTGGTGAATTCCATTCCAGACTTTGTTCAACTATTATTCTCAAAGTGGCTATCTGGTCTGTACATGATCTGTTTTGTCGAAAACCTGCTTGTTCATCTCTCAATTTCTTGTCTATGGACTCCTTTAATCTCTCAAGGATAATCCTGTTCAATACCTTTCCTGGCACTGATAGTAACATTATTCCTCTATAATTTGTGCACTCTTGTAGATTTCCCTTCTTAGGCAACTTAACCAGATATCCTTCCTTCCATTCTGCTGGTATCTCTTCTTTTTCCCAGACTTTACCAAGTAATTTATATAACATCTCTGTAGCCGTGTCGATATCTGCTTTGATGGCCTCTGCTGGAATGCCATCAGGTCCAGACGCTTTTCCATCTCTTAGAAGCTTTATGGCTTTCTTTATTTCTTCCTTCGTTGGTCTTTCACCGTTAATTTGTAGCTCTTCTTCTGCTGGCTGGATGTCCGGCGGGTTTTGTGGAGCTGGTCTATTGAGAAGGTCCCCAAAATATTCTGTCCACCTCTTCATTTGCTCTTGTATATTGCTGAGCAGTTTCCCATTCTTATCTTTTATGAGGCAACTTGTTTGCTTGTATTTCCCTGTTAGCTTCTTTGTGCTGCTATACAGTTCTCTCATATTTCCTTTGGCTGCAGCATCTTCTGCCTCTCTTGCCAACTCCTCAATATACTTCCTCTTGTCTCTTTTGATACTTCTTTTTACTTCTTTGTTTGCTTCTGTGTACACTTCTTGAGCCTTGGCTTTGGAGCTTCTAGTTTTGCTTGTGTTTAACTCTGCTTTCTTGTTTTTTCTATCTTTTATCTTATTGATGGTTTCTGTTGTTATCCATGCTTTTTGTTGTCTTTTCCCTTTTCCCCAGTATTTCTTCACATGTCTCCTTCCATACCGTTTTGACCTGCTGCCAATAGTCTTCTGTATTCTCTACATCTTCCAACTGTTGGAGCACTTGGAATTTGTTGGATACTGTGACCGCAAATTTGTCTCTTGTTTCTTGATTTCTTAGCTGTCCTACATTAAACTGTTGTCTATAATTTTGCATTGTTGCATATCTCTTGAGTTTCATTTTTACTTTGGCTATCAGAAGATGGTGATCTGATGCCACATCTGCTCCTCTATATACCTTTACATCCTGCAATGATGATCTAAACTTCTTCTTTATGCATATATGATCGATCTGATTTTCTGTTCTATGGTCTGGTGATATCCATGTTGCCTTGTGTATTCTCTTATGTGGAAACATGCTTCCTCCTATAGCCAGTTGATTTGAAGCACAGAAGTTTGCGAATAGTTCTCCATTTTCATTCATTACTCCTAGCCCATGTTTTCCCATGACTTCTTCAAATCCGGTATTGACTGTACCTATCTTTGCATTCATGTCACCCATCAAAATTGTGATGTCTCTTCTTTTTACTTTATCCATAATTTCCTGTAGTTTAGTATAAAATGCTTCTTTCACAGACTCTTCTTTGTCATTAGTTGGTGCATAACATTGGATGACATTGACATGAATTTTCTTTTTAGCTGTTTTGAAAATAGCTGTTATTATTCTGGGTCCCACAGCTTCCCATTCAATGAGTGCTTTCTGTGCTTCTTTAGATAACATAAGAGCTACCCCTTCACTGTGGTGTGAACTTTCGTCTTCGTGTCCTGAGGACAGCACCAATTCACATGTGATGAGTTTCTTCCTGTCTACCCCCTTCCACTTTGTTTCACACATTCCCAGAACCTCGATTTTGTATTCCCTCATTTCTGCTGCTACTTGTGCCACTTTCCCTTGTTCGTTCAATGTCCGAACATTCCAGGTGCCAAATCGGGAAGTTCTCCTAGAAGAAAGAAGGTTAGTCAGCAACACAGACTCCTTTCGGCTTTCTCTGTGTTGCATCATACGCCTCCCCGCGAGAGGACCTTCCCCTGTCTTGGATGGCTGTGTTTTATTTTCTTTATTTGACTTGTCCATATTTGTTGAAGTTTTTTGTGGTTTAAATTTTTTTTACAGGATGGGGTAACCGGCCCCATGCCCAACCCTCCTTAGTCGCCTTCTACGACATGCTTGGCAGGGGACAGTGTTACTATTCTTTGCTCCCCTTTCGGGCCCCGGTAACACACGGGTGAATATGCTACATGCTTCTACAAAATTTTCAACGATGACCATTACTTCTGGCCAATAATAATTTTGAGCAACTTTTTGGTAGATGGTACCTACTTTCTCGTGGTCCCCATCTTTTCCAACATGTAAGCTCCTTATTACATCTGCCCTATATGCCCTTGGAAGAACCAACTGTCCGTGACCAGTGGATCCAGTTCTGGCCTTCCTATATAACAGTTTATTATTCATATAGAAGTCTCCCTTGCCTGGAGGTGTATGACATTTGGGCAATTTCTTAAAACAAGGCTTGAGGGTCTTATCCTCAGCCCGCGCCTTCCTCATCTCCTCTGGATGAGTATTTATAGGATTATCCTCCTCCTTTTTGGACTGTGATCTGGTCTGCACTGTTGCCAATGATCACAGGTCTCTTAAGATTCCCCAAGAAGACGTATCTACACCCCAATATCAAAGGATAGATTGGTTCATTTATCACTGCTGCTTTGATGATTCCTTCCACATATCGCGTTTTTACATTTATCCTGGCGATGGGACGTGTCATGGTCGCTACGTCCTTGGTTGCAGCTTGGATCCCCACTGTTTCTGTGGTGTATTGATCTGCTTGCACCAGGTGAGAACTCACAACTGAATCATAATCCAATCCAGTATCATACAAGCACCTTATGGTGACTCCATTACATATTACTTCTTCATACACTGGGGGGTGATAAGGTTCCTGCTGTTTAGTAGGGTTGGCCTTTACTCCCTTTCTCCCCGTTTTCATTGCAGCGAAGTTAGGAGGTTTCCTTTTACACACTTCGGTGTTATGGTTGTCCATCTTACACCATCTACAATATAATCTACCTTTATGAAAAGGTTTTCTTTCCTCGTATTTTCTGTCATTGAATTGTGGGTTTTTATTTCTATAATCATTGCGTGACCTATCAAAATGTTGCTTACCTTTGTTTCCCTGATCTTTGTTGTCAAATCTGTTAGAGTTTTGTGGAGCCTTATAATTGTCTACCTGTTCCTTTTTTGTGCCAGCTACCTCTGCTTGGGCTGCCTGATACCTCTCAGCGACATAGAGTAACATACCCAGCTTCTCTGCACCTTGTTCCATGAGAAACTTTCTCAAGTCTGGAGCCATGGACTCTCTCAGTTGCTCAATAAGGATCATTTCTTTAAGATCTTGGGTTTTCCCCAGAGCAGTCCATTTCTCCAAGTAGGTCTCTAAACGTGCAGAGAACTGGTGATATGTCTCACCCGACTGTAGCTTGGCATTCCTAAATTTTTTTCTTTAAAATTCTCCATTCTTTTCATACCTTAGCAAAAGAGCCTGCTTTAACATGTCATAATTGTCTTGGTCATCCCTGCTCATTTTGGCAAAAAGTTCCTAAGCTGTTCCCCTGAGACCCTGGGATAACTTTAGGCTCCACCTTTCTCTCTCTAACCCATACGTGGTAGCCAAAAGTTCAAACCTACCTAGAAAACTTTCTATGTTATCATCTTTCTCAACAAAATGGTCTAAATGAAACCCCATAGCTGAGGTTGAGGCTCCCTGACTAGCAGTGGCATCGGAGGTAAAGTGGCTGGCACCATTTTCAGGAGCATGGCCTTGTAATTCCAACTCCCTTAGTCGTAACTCGTGCTCCCTCTGCAATCTCCTATCTTCTGCTTCCCTTTCAGCAGCCAGTCCCCTTTCTTCTCTTTCTGTAGCTAATCTCTTTTCTTCTCTTTCTGTAGCTAATCTTTTTTCTTCTCTTTCTGTAGCTAATCTTTTTTCTTCTCTTTCTGTAGCTAATCTTTTTTCTTCTCTTTCTGTAGCTAATCTTCTTTCCTCTGCTTCTCTTTCGGCCTTTTTTTCTTCTAATTGGAGCCTTTTAATCTCCGCCTCCCTATCCGTCTCCAATGCCCTAGCCTCTTTGTCAGCCTCAATCTGCAACCTCTTAATTTCTTTTTCAGCCTCTAACTTTCTTTCTGCTTCTTTCTCTAATCTTTTATCTTCTCTGGCAATAAATTTATCAACTTCTGAGGTTACATACTGGACCAGCTCTGGCCCATCCATGCCAATTTCTTTAGCAGTCTGCACAGCAGCAGATCGAAACTTTGCCAGATCAGCCATTCTGTACTATGCAAACCATTAAAATTTCTAACTAGACAAATTTATAATTATGACTAACAATTCCTAATTATGACTAAGAACAACCACAGGCACTGATAGCTCAACCACTATTTAAATTCCACAAAAGAATACTTTTAGTTTTATTTTACAGGTAATTAAAATTCCGCGACCTGAGACCCTAGTATAATTGATAATATTATAAGAATTTTAAAATCCTGGAAGCGAGCTACCCAAATATATATGGTGGGTACCAGGAAAAATTTAAATCCCAGACGAGCGTCCCAATATATGTGGTGGATTTGATGTTAAGAAATGTTGTTATGTACTCTTAGTGTACTGAATGAGGTCAGCTGTGAAGGTCCCTGAATATAACAAATATTATGGTAAGTTTACAGGGTACCTTTCTGCTACAACCCCTATGATCTCATTCAGAATTATTCTTTGACTAGAATGTATGATGACTACGTTTGGTGTCTAGGGTTATGAATATGTAGTGTAATGTTGCATTAACCAACTAAACATATAAACAATTATTTTATTATCCAACACAACACAACAGTACTACGACAATCACATACAAACTACACTTTAAAAGACTATCTTTAGTAAGTCAGTGGTTGAATTTTGGGTAAAAGTTAAATGTTTACAATTTATTGTCTTGGTTCTAGTTTGTTTTGAATCAGGACTGACACTCAAAAGTGAAATCAAAAGAATTATTTACATCAATTAAATAACACCATGGATCTTCTGTCCATAATACAAAAGTTATTATATTATAAGTGTGTAGATGTGGTATATAATGGTAGGTTGTTGGTTAACATCACGCACTATTGTTTGTTTTCTTTTCATTTGACACTGGTGGAATTTTTTATTAATATTCACAGTCTTTATGTTAAACTAGAGGTTGAGCTTCCTGGTGCCGAACAATCACTTATCTTCGAAGGATAACACCGGTAGATCTGTTCATAGGCTCGCTGGACAATCTGTTTCCCTTCTTGAAAGGCAAAGGCATCCAGCATGTGCCCGAAATATGCAAACAGTGTCAGGAATCGAACAGTTTCCACGAGCCTGGTACTACGTTAATGTCAGTACCAAAAAACCCTGAAATAAGAAGGTTATGCGTCCTTCTTTATAACAAGTATACAATAATATTCCACAATTAATTACAGGCACAGTACAAACAAACAAATAGGGTCAGCTCTTTATGACAACCTATTTTACCATTATATTTTTAGGTGACAATGTATACCAGTATTCCTCTCCCCTAATGGTTACAGCGCCTCTGCAATTCCAGCAGTAATCTTTTTCCATACCATAGGATAGGTGTTATGCTCCTTGATGACAATCATATATAATCTTGTAGTACTACACCTCTCTGATAGTCTATCATATGATGGATCAATCTCTAGGCTCTACCTAAGTCTGCCATGAACCCACTTACTTACAGTCGTATTGCAGTATCTCGCATTCAAACTTTATTTTAAATAAAAGGTTAATAAAATCAATTTTACCACAAATTTCAATGAAATATACACAAGCGAACGATGACTGGCAAACAATTTATGGCACACTTTAGATCTGCCTTGTCCAGACTGCTTTCTATAGGTTTGAAAAGCACCAGCCTGCTCTCATCGCTCCTTGTTCATCAGAAATTTTTTTCAAAATGGCAACGAGCAGTCTACGTTTCCGATAATATATAATGTATGGGCCAATGGGACCATGAACTCATTTATTTTGAATCAAACTTTAAAAAAACAAACTCTCAAATTACTATGTTTACTACTGCAAATATATTTTTAGTTTTAGGTCAACCAATCCTATCTCGCCTTCCTTTAAACTACCGCCAATCAAATTACATTTACCTTTTAGTCCTTATTTCCCCAAAAGCTTTTTTCAAAACATGCTATGAAAAAAATAAGCAGGAATGATTTTTGTTTTCGTCAGTCCGTCTTACAATACATAGTATTTTTGCCAATATCTTGGTTATTTATTGTACTAGTGCGTAACTGACACCATATTATTGCTCAGGAAATCATAAGGCATCCGAATATATAATTTTTATGGCCCTTTGTATTATGGTTCATAATTCCATATTTTTTTCTATGTTAGTCGTTCAAATCTAGAAACTGCCACCTGTTCAATTCTTCTTACAACTATTTTCAAACTAAAAACGAGAATCGTCCGTAGTCCGTTAGAATTACGTCATTTTTTATAAGAGCTAAGGCTGTCTGTGTGACCAAATTGACGAACATTTTTTAGTTTTTGTATCGTAATTTGAAAATCGCCCAAGGCTATGTCGCTCGAGTTGGCTTTTTGAAATCAACGCGAGACGGAATACCCTAGGTTCTGTCTTTCCATTCCCTCCCCTCCTTTTCTTTTATTCTATCACTCTGTCGTCTTGAACTTGCAAAAGTGTTACATTTAATCTCAAGGACGAATTTGAAAAGACAGTACCCTTCATTCGGCTATTAGGCTTATCAAAACCCGCATACCGGCTGGCGTGGGGAAGAAGACGCTGGACTCAAATTTTATTTTCTATCTTATTTTTGACTTATGCACTATAATATTATTTAATTTAGCTATTGTATTTAGAATATTGTCACACATCTCCCCACTTTAGAACAGACTACCTAATGTCAGTTCATAATTCGAAATACACATAGATAAATTTATTCTCCTTCAGCGCTTTCTCCCTTGCAAACGGGATCGTATAGGCTCTCATACAGATTGGTGTTGGGTCTACAAGTTTCATATCATATTCCAACAAATTCGTATGCCCCGGTTTGTCCGTTAACACATCTGTATGATTATTCAGAACCTTTTGAACCTGTTCCCTCTGTCGTTTTGTCAGTTTTCTTAAACGAGTGGTCAGTTCGTTCACATAGTGATATGATGAGGTAATAGTCTTTTCTTCCTTCTCATCTGTCCACGTCCTCAATAAGGTTACATATGGATCTTTTATTGGCCTCCCAAATAGAGTTACCGGTGCCATTCCGGGTGAAGTTCCACTGGACTTTTTATTGGCCTCCCAAATATGGTTACCGGTGCCATTCCGGGTGAAGTTCCACTGGACTGTTTATGGCCTCCCAAATAGGGTTACCGGTGCCATTCCAGATGAAGTTCCACTGGACTTTTTATTGGCCTCCCAAATAGGGTTACCGGTGCCATTCCGGGTGAATTTCCACTGGACTTTTTATTGGCCTCCCAAATAGGGTTACCGGTGCCATTCCGGTTGAAGTTCCACTGGACTTTTTATTGGCCTCCCAAATAGGGTTACCGGTGCCATTCCGAGTGAAGTTCCACTGGATGTTTTATTGGCCTCCCAAATAGGGTTACCGGTGCCATTCCGGTTAGATTTCCACTGGACTTTTTATTGGCCTCCCAAATAGGGTTACCGGTGCCATTCCGGTTGAATTTCCAATGAACTTTCCTTCTATCATCACTTACAAATCGTCCACTACCAATTCTTCTCTTCCTGGGGTTTTCTCCCCACTTTAAGTTCCTTGTGAGAGATCTTCTCTCTCTTTTATTTTCCTCCAGTTCACATAATTCCGACCGAGGGATTGTCGGCTTATTCTGGGTAAAGACCACTTTTGGCCCTCGACACATAGTTGCCATATTAATACATTCAAGTGAAGACTGTGTGTGAAAAGGGGGTTCCCATTCCACTTTGTCTACATTATTTATTTTATTTTTATTTTCAGGCCTAAGTTTGCCCGTGGCGTTTCTAGGTCCTGATTATTATTTTCCCACTTGTGGGTGTTCCCTCATGCAATATGCTACATGCTTCTACAAAATTTTCAACAATGACCATTACATCTGGCCAATAATAATTTTGAGCAACTTTTTGGCAGATGGTACCTACTTTCTCGTGGTCCCCATCTTTTCCAACATGTAAGCTCCTTATTACATCTGCCCTATATGCCCTTGGAAGAACCAACTGTCCGTGACCAGTGGATCCAGTTCCGGCCTTCCTATATAACAGTTTATTATTCATATAGAAGTCTCCCTTGCCTGGAGGTGTATGACATTTGGGCAATTTCTTAAAACAAGGCTTGAGGGTCTTATCCTCAGCCCACGCCTTCCTCATCTCCTCTGGATGAGTATTTATAGGATTATCCTCCTCCTTTTTGGACTGTGATCTGGTCTGCACTGTTGCCAATGATCACAGGTCTCTTGGGATTCCCCAAGAAGACGTATCTACACCCCAATATCAAAGGGTAGATTGGTTCATTTATCACTGCTACTTTGATGATTCCTTCCCAATATCGCGTTTTTACATTTATCCTGGCGATGGGACGTGTCATGGTCGCTACGTCCTTGGTTGCAGCTTGGATCTCCACTGTTTCTGTGGTGTATTGATCTGCTTGCACCAGGTGAGAACTCACAACTGAATCATAATCCAATCCAGTATCATACAAGCACCTTATGGTGACTCCATTACATATTACTTCTTCATACACTGGGGGGTGATAAGGTTCCTGCTGTTTAGTAGGGTTGGCCTTTACTCCCTTTCTCCCCGTTTTCATTGCAGCGAAGTTAGGAGGTTTCCTTTTACACACTTCGGTGTTATGGTTGTCCATCTTACACCATCTACAATATAATCTACCTTTATGAAACGGTTTTCTTTCCTCGTATTTTCTGTCATTGAATTGTGGGTTTTTATTTCTATAATCATTGCGTGACCTATCAAAATGTTGCTTACCTTTGTTTCCCTGATCTTTGTTGTCAAATCTGTTAGAGTTTTGTGGAGCCTTATAATTGTCTACCTGTTTCATTTTGTGCCAGCTACCTCTGCTTGGGCTGCCTGATACCTCTCAGCGACATTGAGTAACTCACCCAGCCTCTCTGCACCTTGTTCCCTGAGAAACTTTCTCAAGTCTGGAGCCATGGACTCTCTCAGTTGCTCAATAAGGATCATTTCTTTAAGATCTTGGGTTTTCCCCAGAGCAGTCCATTTCTCCAAGTAGGTCTCTAAACGTGCAGAGAACTGGTGATATGTCTCACCCGACAGTAGCTTGGCATTCCTAAATTTTTTCTGTAAAATTCTCTATTCTTTTCATACCTTAGCAAAAGAGCCTGCTTTAACATGTCACAATTGTCTTGGTCATCCCTGCTCATTTTGGCAAAAAGTTCCTAAGCAGTTCCCCTGAGACCCTGGGATAACTTTAGGCTCCACCTTTCTCTCTCTAACCCATACGTGGTAGCCAAAAGTTCAAACCTACCTAGAAAACTTTCTATGTCATCATCTTTCTCAACAAAATGGTCTAAATGAAACCCCATAGCTGAGGTTGAGGCTCCCTGAATAGCAGTGGCATCGGAGGTAAAGGGGCTGGCACCATTTTCAGGAGCATGGCCTTGTAATTCCAACTCCCTTAGTCGTAACTCGTGCTCCCTCTGCAATCTCCTATCTTCTGCTTCCCTTTCAGCAGCCAGTCCCTTTTCTTCTCTTTCTGTAGCTAATCTTTTTTCTTCTCTTTCTGTAGCTAATCTTCTTTCCTCTGCTTCTCTTTCGGCCTTTTTTTCTTCTAATTGGAGCCTTTTAATCTCCTCCTCCCTATCCGTCTCCAATGCCCTAGCCTCTTTGTCAGCCTCAATCTGCAACCTCTTAATTTCTTTTTCAGCCCAAATATATATGGTGGGTACCAGGAAAAATTTAAATCCCAGACGAGCGTCCCAATATATGTGGTGGATTTGATGTTAAGAAATGTTGTTATGTACTCTTAGTGTACTGAATGAGGTCAGCTGTGAAGGTCCCTGAATATAACAAATATTATGGTAAGTTTTTAGGGTACCTTTCTGCTACCACCCCTATGATCTCATTCAGAATTATTCTTTGACTAGAATGTATGATGACTACGTTTGGTGTCTAGGGTTATGAATATGTAGTGTAATGTTGCATTAACCAACTAAACATATAAACAATTATTTTATTATCCAACACAACACAACAGTACTACGACAATCACATACAAACTACACTTTAAAAGACTATCTTTAGTAAGTCAGTGGTTGAATTTTGGGTAAAAGTTAAATTTTTACAATTTATTGTCTTGGTTCTAGTTTGTTTTGAATCAGGACTGACACTCAAAAGTGAAATCAAAAGAATTATTTACATCAATTAAATAACACCATGGATCTTCTGTCCATAATACAAAAGTTATTATATTATAAGTGTGTAGATGTGGTATATAATGGTAGGTTGTTGGTTAACATCACGCACTATTGTTTGTTTTCTTTTCATTTGACACTGGTGGAATTTTTTATTAATATTCACAGTCTTTATGTTAAACTAGAGGTTGAGCTTCCTGGTGCCGAACAATCACTTATCTTCGAAGGATAACACCGGTAGATCTGTTCATAGGCTCGCTGGACAATCTGTTTCCCTTCTTGAAAGGCAATGGCATCCAGCATGTGCCCGAAATATGCAAACAGTGTCAGGAATCGAACAGTTTCCACGAGCCTGGTACTACGTTAATGTCAGTACCAAAAAAAGACCTGAAATAAAAAGGTTATGCGTCCTTCTTTATAACAAGTATACAATAATATTCCACAATTAATTACAGGCACAGTACAAACAAACAAATAGGGTCAGCTCTTTATGACAACCTATTTTACCATTATATTTTTAGGTGACAATGTATACCAGTATTCCTCTCCCCTAATGGTTACAGCGCCTCTGCAATTCCAGCAGTAATCTTTTTCCATACCATAGGATAGGTGTTATGCTCCTTGATGACAATCATATATAATCTTGTAGTACTACACCTCTCTGATAGTCTATCATATGATGGATCAATCTCTAGGCTCTACCTAAGTCTGCCATGGACCCATTTACTTACAGTCGTATTGCAGTATCTCACATTCAAACTTTATTTTAAATAAAAGGTTAATAAAATCAATCTTACCACAAATTTCAATGAAATATACACAAGCGAACGATGACTGGCAAACAATTTATGGCACACTTTAGATCATCCTTGTCCAGACTGCTTTCTATAGGTTTGAAAAGCACCAGCCTGCTCTCATCGCTCCTTGTTCATCAGAAATTTTTTTCAAAATGGCAACGAGCAGTCTACGTTTCCGATAATATATAATGTATGGGCCAATGGGACCATGAACTCATTTATTTTGAATCAAACTTTAAAAAAAAACAACTCTCAAACTACTATGTTTACTACTGCAAATATATTTTTAGTTTTAGGTCAACCAATCCTATCTCGCCTTCCTTTAAACTACCACCAATCAAATTACAGGTACCTTTTAGTCCTTATTTCCCAAAAAGCTTTTTTCAAAACATGCTATGAAAAAAATAAGCAGGAATGATTTTTGTTTTCGTCAGTCGGTCTTACAATAAAAAGTATTTTTGCCAACATCTTGGTTATTTATTGTACTAGTGCGTAACTGACACCATATTATTGCTCAGGAAATCATAATGCATTCTAATATATAATTTTTTATGGCCCTATGTATTATGGTTCATAATTCCATATTTTTTTCTATGTTAGTCGTTGTCGTGGTTGAGTTAAAGTGGTAGAGTATTTGTCGAGTTGGACAATAGTAGTGAAATCGACAAGGGATAGTTGACTGGCAGAGTTATAGATTACACACACAGAAAGGTGTAAATAGGAGATGGACTTGAGACAACCTGGAAGACGATTTACCAAAATGATCTCTCTCTCCAAGCCTCAACTCACTTTTCACTGTCTAAGCATCTCCTGCTCTCACTCTTTTCTCTTATCAAACATAGAGATTATAGTAAAGAGCTAAACCAAGTTAATTATGGATGAAAAGGGTCGGGAACAGCGCATTAATAAATGTGTAAACTTTATTAAAGAAGAAAAAGCATGGAATTAATGCATATCATCATACACAGCATAAATTACATCAATAATCAAATATTCATCAATAGTCATCAATAATGCAAATACACACTCACAAACACACACACCACCAACACTCATAAAACCCTGTAGAACACGGAGAAAATAACTAAGCTGTCCGACAGGGGGTCCGCTTTCGGGGACCAAAGGCGCTAGCTCCAGAAAGTGTCTTACCGATAAATATCCTTCAAGATGACTGAAGTGAAATACCGAACTTTCCTTGTCGGGCTAAACGTTGGTGACCCCTAATTGCGCGAGGGAACACTGGAAGACGTTGTTTATCTCCTGCTGACCAAATAAACAAACGGAGCGACAGTCCGTCCGCTTTTCGTGGGACCAAATGTGCTAGCTCTAGAAAGTGTATTACTTGTAGATCCTTCGTGAGGGACTAGCCTACAAAACTTTCCTTGTTGGTGCTAAACGTTGGTGACCCCCCTTATAGCGTGAGTGGGGCTGGAACTCGGTCTATCTTTCTTGCTGGCCAAATAACCGAACTGAGCGACAGCCTGTCCGCTTTTCGTGGGACCAAATGTGCTAGCTCCAGAAAGTGTATTACTTGTAGATCCTTCATGAGGGACTAGCCTACAAAACTGTCTTTGTTGGTGCTAAACGTTGGTGACCGCTTGATAAGGGTGGAATTAGGATGCCGTCAAATTACCACCTCTATCGACACCAGGTATTACAATGCAAGATGTGGGTGTCGTATCTGGTTTAGATTGTTGCTGTGTGTGTGTTGCAGTAGAACAGTTCAGGGTACACCACAGACAACATGACGTGTAGAGTCATAGAAATGGTAACTTCGCTTTAGGTTTATACCATTTATTGCACGCCACAAAACAGTCATGATACTTATGTTATCATCGGCATAGTACAACGAATGCAGCATTCAAACTCATGTTAACTGACAGTCATGTAGAAGTCAATACTCAATAGTTGTATGGAAAAACAAATATCATAGCGAAGCTTGATAAATAATACATATAACTTCTGCAACCGTGGTCAGCTGCAGATCCTTAATGTTCATAGACAATAATAGTTATTCCTTCCTGATGCTAGCAGATCAGATGTATACAATACGTCCGTTTACTGTCTGCACGTGAGTAGCATACATGGATTACAGGTCAGCTCGACCTTTATAACCTTCCTAAGTCTAACCATCTGACTTGGACGTGATCTCTGATATAACGAATCCTGGAACACAGACAATAGTCTTGTTGGTCTAGAGCGACCCATAGATATATAACTAGTTCAGGTATAAAGATACCGGTGACTTAATCCTAGTCAAAGTACCTCTCCATTTTGAATCACACAGGCGAGCAAAAAGGCGACAAAATGACGAACCTCTAGATGATAGCCTAAAGTTCGATACAAGAGGAATTACCTTATTTCGGAAAATCAACCATGAACATATGCCTCCAGGCAGGCTTGAATAATACGGGGAAATAGTCTAGTTAGCTAACTAACTCACAAAGACAATGTATTTCCCTCAGAGAATCACAAGACGCAGTCGCGTCCGCTCGCTAATCAGTCCATTTCTCAACTCCCCGACCTGGGCGGAACAACAAAACGACAACCCAGTCGAGACATGCGCAGAGTGACAATCTCTGAGTCGCTGTTCACAATAAGACGATTCTAAGAACATTCGAGATAAAAGTCTTACACAGTCGCGCCTTTTATGGACATGAACAGAAGCGTTAAGAAAGGTTTCAAACATCTACAACAGTTGACTGATACTACCAAATAAGGAGATATGGTCACGCTTCGTTCAAGACATTATAGACCGAACGTGTCTCTATACAAGAGGAGGTAAACTCATAAAAAATAGCAGTATCGATATTTCGGGTTCTGTCCCTTTGACCATAAAATATATATAACATGCATTTCAGTCAAATAATGATCATACATACGAAAAACGATCATACAAAGACTTTGGAAAAAAGTAATTATTTGTGCGTAACATTACCGCACCCTCCCGGGAAAAAAAAAAAATGAAACATTTTTTTTTTTTAAATCCTGGAGCCGGAAAAAACTAGGCTCCTAACCTAACGCACGTATGATGCGCGGATATACCTAACAAAATAGCTCAACACTTGGAGCGAAACTGAGATCATATCCCAGGTCCTTAGAGAAAAATTTATCTAAGTATACGCGTATATATCCCAGGAAGGTGCCACCAACACAAACCACAATGCTGGCAACATCATAATAAAAGTCAAATTATTCTCATACCAATATATGAAATCAAATATATTATTATGATATCATACAATGTGTTGCAAATAGCGGTGTAATATATTAATATACCGCACTATTTTATTACATTATGTAATGCATCAGTAACTAATAAGTAATACATGTGTTGATCTTCGTTGACATAAAACATTCAATAGAAGAAGATGTGGACATCATCCGCTCCCAATCTAGGACAGGACTTGATATACTCAAAGTTCCACAATGGACACAATCTCGCATCTTCAATGATGTGCTGCGAAAATATCAATAACACAAATCTTGAAGACAACTGGTAAATCTCTCAATACAATCCTGAAAATAATTTATTTAAATGTGGCCGAGTGATCTTTTGGCCCGTATATCACTAACTAAGCCTTCTTAGATAATTACATGGTACAATGTTATAAATTCCCCCTCAAAAAAGTGAGAACAAAAAAAAAAATCTACTAACATGTCATTATAACATTGGACTGTATATTAGGAAATATATATATGACAGAAGAATCATGTGGAATCGTGTGGGCATCTGGACAGAATGTCCGCCATTACATTATCCGAACCACGGATAGCTCGAACCGAGAAATGAAATGGTTGAAGAGCTATGGCATAACGAGTGGACCTCGAGCTCTTCAAGTTTTTACTCTGAATAGCAGTAAGCGCTTTCTGGTCGGTTTCCACAATGAAATGTGCGCCTAGAAGAAATCTTTGTAACTTCAGAATAGACCATACCATAGCCAATAACTCACGGTCTAAAACCGAGTAATTCTTTTCTGCAGCATTTAATTTCCTAGAGATATACATCACCGGATGCAGAGTATCAGAATACTCCTGCATTAGTGCTGCCCCAATCCCAGTTGACGAGGCGTCACTTCGAAGAACAAAAGTCTTCTCAATAGTAGGTAACCTAAGAATAGGTGGAGATGAAAATAGGTCTTTAACCTGGTCCAATGAGGATTGACATTCTTTTGACCAGCGGATCAAATTAGGCGACCCTTTCTTCAATAAAGTAGAAAGCGGTGCCATAATGGAGGACAGATTCGGAATGAATCGTCCGTAGAATTGGATCAAACCTAATAGACTCCTTACTTGTTTCTTTGTCTTAGGGACCGAAATGTTAAGTATTTTTGAAACATTGTGGTCCTCTGTCTTTAAAAGACCATGACCAACACGATGACCTAGGAAAGAAATCTCACTAAATCCTATAAAGGCTTTAGAGGGTTTTGCAGTCAAGTTATACTCGCGAAGAGTAGACAGTAATTCGTATAAACCCAAATAGTGATCTTCCCAGGAATCACTGAATAGACAGATATCATCTAGATATGCTATGACATCTGTACGATATGCGAGAATTCGCCGCATCATGCGTACGAATGTAGCAGGGGCGTTCATAAGACCAAAAGGCATGAAATTCCATTGGAATAAACCCCTAGGTGTAGAAAAAGCTGTAAAAGGTTTGGCACGTTCAGTTAGCGGGACTTGCCAATAACCTTTAGACAAATCTAGTTTGGTAAAGAATCTAGAATTAGAAAGTTTATTGAGTAGCTCTTCTAATGAAGGCATAGGTTCAGCGTCGAACTTCGTAACTTGGTTCAATTTGCGATAATCTACGCAAATGCGATGTTATTATCCTTCTTTCGAACAATAACCATAGACGAAGAGTATGCTGAAGTGGATGGTTCAATGATTTCCAAACGTATCATTTCATCCAATTCTTTTTCGACTTGAGACTGGAAATGGATAGGTATTGGATAGGGTCTGACTCTGATAGGATTATGATCAGTTAGCACAATGTCATGTTCAATGACATGTGTGTGTCCCGGGATGTCTGTAAGAACATCCTGAAATGTTTGCAACATCGAAGAAACTTGTCGATGTTCCTCAGCGGAAAGATTTGGAGAAACGGTCACGTTTTTCCAAGATTCCGTAGAATAAAGTGGGACCATAGAAAGAGGAAGATTGACATCAGAAAAAGTAGTTTCCTCATCCTGTATAACTGACAGCGATGAGTATTGACCATGAGGTACTTGAGAATTGTCCGTTGCCTGGAAAATAGGCTGCAAATAGTCTGGTCTTTCATGAAATTCCGTGAGCATATTTATGTGGAAAGTTTTATGCTTCCATCAATATCGACAACATAGTCGACATCAGAAATTTTGGAGACTATTGCATATGGACCTTTCCATGCAATTAGAAGTCTGTTCTCCCTTGAAGGAAGTAGGACGAGAGCTTTGTCACCTGGACAAAGTTGTCGTAGACATCTATTCTTATTCGCAAACTGCCTTGCCTTTTCTTTAGCAAATTCGGAAGACGAAGTTGCTAGTCTGCATGCCTCAATGATTTTTTTCCTAAGAGCAATGACGTACTCATAAGAAGACTGAGTCTCATCGCTAATATTATCGGCAGTGATTAGATCGTGAAGTAAAGACATAGGGCCGCGCGGTTGCGCGCCAAAGACAAGTTCAAAAGGGGAAAACCCCGTATGTTCATTGGGGACCTCTCTATACGCAAAGAGAGCCGCGGGTAAGACCCTGTCCCAATCCTGAGGATGATCCTCAGTTATTTTACCCAGTAAAGTTTTTAGAGTCCTATTTAAACGTTCGACCAACCCATTAGACATTGGGTGATAGATACTGCTGAGAGACCTTTTTATATGTAGCATAGACATTACCTGTGACATAGTGTCTGATATCAGTTGAGTGCCATGGTCTGACAATATTTCTCCGGGAAAACCCAAGCGAGAAAATATCAGCCAAAGAGCGTCTGCGATATCAGCAGTTGAGATGCTCTTGAGAGGTATTGCCTCTGGCCAACGTGTGCACATATCGACACATGTAAGAATAAATTGATGCCCTCTAGCCGACTTAATTCTAAAAGGACCGATAATATCTATTGCCATTTTTTGAAAAGGGCGAATTGGAATGTCAGCAGCCTGAATAGGCGCAGCATGTCGTGGTCCTTTAGATTTGACCTCCTGACATACTTTGCAAGAGCGACAGTACATTCGTATGTCCTTGCTCACAAATGGCCAAAAGAAAGCCGCAAGAACCCTCGACTTTGTACGGGAAAAACCCATATGTCCAGCACATTGCGAGTCATGAGCATGTTGCAATATTTGCACCCTCATGCTCTTAGGCACAAGAATTTGTGAATGAGTGGATGTAGTCGAGTCTTGTACCATACGTACAAGTACGCCGTTCTTCATAGAAATCCAAGATTTTCTATTAGTATTTTGATTAGGATCACCTTTTTTTGCTAGAATGAAGAATTTTTGTAACGACGGATCTTCTTCTTGCAATTTGATAAATGAGTCACGTGTAATAGTCAAGTGACTATTTTGTTCATCTACTTCATCATTATTAGTTAATGAAGTTTGAGGTGGATCCAGAGCATGTGCTCTTGTGACCACCGTATTGGTAGCTTCAATGTTTTGCTCTTCCCAAACAGCAATCTGCTGTGGGGTACATTCCCTAACTCCGTGAATACGACCAATAATAAGGTCCGCAATAGGGTTTGGAAGTAGACACGCGTGGACCTCTCCCGTGAAGAAAGGAGTAGCAATATGTATTATGGCAGTAGGATATTTTTCCAACGTGCCACCAAATGTGACACATTTGATGACCTTTCCTGTAGCACAGAATGGATCTACAAGAGATTGCCTAACCCCGACAGTAGTACATCCAGAATCAAACAACACCGAGACTGGATTACTATTTACAAGCCCCTTATGTAATATAAGAGAACCTCTCCCATCATGAGCAACATTAGCAGGAAGAGCGGGCAAAGGATGACCACAGCTTAGAGTACTAATGGTTTTCGGATCAAATAAAGTACTGCATTGGATACATTTATTTGCCCTACCAAAGTCAAAAGATGAGCATCCGATAGCATTATGGTCTTTATCATTATTAACCTGTTTATCTGCTCCCTGAGATTCTTGTTGAACAGAGTTTGTCTGTTGATATCTTTTTCTCTTCTGTTGCGATCTACCGCGACCATTATTGCTTCTGCAATTATCATTAAAGTCCCTACTGTAATTTTTATCCTGGTTTGCGTTCCAGTTTCCATAACTGTCATTACCATCTCTATGCTGTTGAGAACCTCTATTATCTTGGTATTGAGGTCTCTGCAAATAATATTTTCCTCTATACCGATTACCTTTATGAAAATTTCTAAAGTTACCGGGAATAGAATACCGTGTAATATTAGGTTGTCTCCAGTTCTGGGAAGAAGAATCTCCCTGAAATTGATTACCCTGGTTCTGGGCATAATTACGGTTACTCTTTTTATTGAAATTTTGCTGGCTACCCTGAAATTTACGCATAAAATTCGGGCCATAAGGTGCTGCCGAAGCAACTGGCAGACCTTCTTTTACCTTAGAGTTGCTAACGGTTATGTGAGGATGTGCAGTAACATACTGGCTACAGTATTCTTCCATTTCTTTTATATTTTTAGGCTTACGCTCATGAAGAAAAGAAAGAAAAGCTTCATTAACAGAAGACATAACCTTGTCTCTAAGAAGTAAGTCCATGAGGGCTTCAAATGTACTTTCTGTCTTAGAAAGCTCAACCCATCGTAAAAAAGTAAGACGTATGCCTGAGATGAATTCTGAGAATTCAACTCCAGTTTCTGGTAACATGTTTTTAAATTTAAGACGATATCCGTCTTCGTTAAGTTGGTACTTCTTTAACAATGCCGCCCTGACAACCTCATAGTTGTTCTTGTCAGGCACATCTACCATACCCAACAAAGTCAAAGCATCACCTCTAAGTATCTTGGACAGATGATAAAACATATAATGTTTTATCTATATTATGCACCTTACATGCACTTTCAAATCTATCTAGATAAAATGTTATATCATCAATTGAAGCATTGAATGCTGGTAAATTAAGCTTGAAATCAACAGCATTAGACTTATTAGCAGATGATACCTTATTAGCATCATTAGCATTACTAGATAACTTCAACTTTTCTAACTCCAAAGCTAAGAGTTTTTCTTCATGTTCCATTTTTGCTTTTCTCTCATCAGACTCTCTTTGTAACCTTCTTTCCTCAGCCTCAGCCTGTAACTTTCTTTCCTCAGCCTCAGCCTGTAACTTTTTTTCTAATCTTTTATTTTCAGCCTCTATTTCAAGTCTCTTATTTTCAGCTTCTTTTTCAAGTCTCTTATTTTCAGCTTCTTTTTCAAGTCTCTTATTTTCAACCTCAGCCTGAAGTCTCTTCTCCTGAGATTCTGCTTCTCTTTTTTGTTTTTTCCATTTCCATTTGTAATCTCTTTTCATCTACCTGCATCTGCAGTTTTAAATTTTCAGCATCTATTCTCTTTTGTTCAGTTAGTTCTTTCATTTTCTTTTCCTCCGACTTCAATGCCTTGGCATATTGAACAGTCGCAAATTCTTCTAATTTATCACCTGTCTTCCCAAGGGCTTTACCCTGCTCAATAAAGTACTCAAATGTAGACATGATGTCTAAAATGTGAGTACAGAACCTGAAATAATTAATTATCTTATTTCAATCTTAATAGCAACAAGACTTAATAAAGTGCTTGTATAATTACTATGTTTACTCCAATCTCTGTGGGAAACAAGACTTGACACCAATTTGTATTATCAGTTGTACAATAATATCACAAGTCACCTCTTAATTATCAGTGCACTACCCAAATCAGTGCATAACCATCAGTTATTTATCATAACTGCACTACAATAGTGCATAAGCAACAAACCACCAGTTAGTTATGATAAGTGCACTATAGATCAATAGTGCATGAGCATATATGTAACAATAGTGAAAGCTAACTATGCAAAACCTATGCAAACAATAACAAGACAATGTAAACAATAACAAAGTCATCAACAATGTAAACAAAACAAAGATCAAAGTCAACGTAAACAATAACAAAGATCAGAGTCAATGTAAACAATAACAAAGATCAACGTCAATGTAAACAATAACAAAGATCAGAGTCAATGTAAACAATAACAAAGATCAAACAATACGAAAACATTCGCATAAGTCAAATAAATAAACAGCGAAACTAAAAAGAATATGATGACAGAATGCGAAGATATGACAAACAAATGACGCTACAGTGTATACACAAAAATTTACGTGAAGAACTGAATAATAGAAAAGAGGAGACCTACAAATACAAACAATTGAAATCGAAACTAAAAAACAGAAAGAAAGAGAGAAACAAAAAAAAAATATACAAAAAAACGAAAATAAAGCACAACTCGTCACAACTAAACAGATATAGCAACGATTGTCGCTAGCAAATTTCACAATAGGAAATTCGCACAGTCCCTAACGAAAACGCTAACAGTAGAACCTCTGTGGCGTGGTATCTTCTACTGAAAGACACCGCCCAACCGAGAAAACCCGCTGAAATATAAACATATAAATACAAATCCAAATAACATATAACATGTAAACATATAAAAAGTGCGAAAAATGTGATAGACAGAAGGCTCAGTTAGAACATAAGGGCACAGTTCACAAACAAAACAGGCCACTTAACTTCTATGTATCCACAACGTCAGCACAGTTCAGAACAGGATGTGATCAGCATTCTTAGGACAATGATCCAACGTTGATCCATATCTGCTCTCGTAAACTGCCATGACAAAGGAAATGAGCTTCTAACAGGAAACAGCTTCTGACAGGAAACAGCTTCTGAACTTGACCTTCTGAATCTGCAACAGTAATTCTGAGACCGGAACAGTTGTTACGGCACTTGTCCTTCTTCTCAACAGATCAGGAAATCCATTCGCTCGGTACTTGTCCTTCTATTTGTAGACAAACTTCAATACCGCCGAGCAGCGCCGGGTAGTTTCAAAATATCAACAACTGTCAGTACTGCTGCGTCTTTCAAAAAATTTCATCAAAGGTGATGAATAGCAACTGCAATGTTGTCTTGTAGTCTGCTGATGATGTCTGGGTTTGTTGACCCCCTTGAGAGTTGGTACCAGAATAAACCAACTATTGGCCACCATGAATTGATAAGGGTGGAATTAGGATGCCGTCAAATTACCACCTCTATCGACACCAGGTATTACAATGCAAGATGTGGGTGTCTTATCTGGTTTAGATTGTTGCTGTGTGTGTGTTGCAGTAGAACAGTTCAGGGTACACCACAGGCAACATGACGTGTAGAGTCATAGAAATGGTAACTTCGCTTTAGGTTTATACCATTTATTGCACGCCACAAAACAGTCATGATACTTATGTTATCATCGGCATAGTACAACGAATGCAGCATTCAAACTCATGTTAACTGACAGTCATGTAGAAGTCAATACTCAATAGTTGTATGGAAAAACAAATATCATAGCGAAGCTTGATAAATAATACATATAACTTCTGCAACCGTGGTCAGCTGCAGATCCTTAATGTTCATAGACAATAATAATTATTCCTTCCTGATGCTAGCAGATCAGATGTATACAATACGTCCGTTTACTGTCTGCACGTGAGTAGCATACATGGATTACAGGTCAGCTCGACCTTTATAACCTTCCTAAGTCTAACCATCTGACTTGGACGTGATCTCTGATATAACGAATCCTGGAACACAGACAATAGTCTTGTTGGTCTAGAGCGACCCATAGATATATAACTAGTTCAGGTATAAAGATACCGGTGACTTAATCCTAGTCAAAGTACCTCTCCATTTTGAATCACACAGGCGAGCAAAAAGGCGACAAAATGACGAACCTCTAGATGATAGCCTAAAGTTCGATACAAGAGGAATTACCTTATTTCGGAAAATCAACCATGAACATATGCCTCCAGGCAGGCTTGAATAATACGGGGAAATAGTCTAGTTAGCTAACTAACTCACAAAGACAATGTATTTCCCTCAGAGAATCACAAGACGCAGTCGCGTCCGCTCGCTAATCAGTCCATTTCTCAACTCCCCGACCTGGGCGGAACAACAAAACGACAACCCAGTCGAGACATGCGCAGAGTGACAATCTCTGAGTCGCTGTTCACAATAAGACGATTCTAAGAACATTCGAGATAAAAGTCTTACACAGTCGCGCCTTTTATGGACATGAACAGAAGCGTTAAGAAAGGTTTCAAACATCTACAACAGTTGACTGATACTACCAAATAAGGAGATATGGTCACGCTTCGTTCAAGACATTATAGACCGAACGTGTCTCTATACAAGAGGAGGTAAACTCATAAAAAATAGCAGTATCGATATTTCGGGTTCTGTCCCTTTGACCATAAAATATATATAACATGCATTTCAGTCAAATAATGATCATACATACGAAAAACGATCATACAAAGACTTTGGAAAAAAGTAATTATTTGTGCGTAACACCGCTACTCGCGAGAGGGGGCTGGAACTCTGTCCATAGATGGCTGCTCATACGTGCGAGGTTTTAAGTACCCAGAAAATACACCAGAAGAAGTCACTTGAGGACAAAGAGTCCCAGGCGCGCTGATCCGGCGCAAGGCTCTGCTTGGCTGTAAATCCTGTTTAAACTGGTTTGGCTGTGGTTTGCTGAGTGCCCCGTTTAGGCACAAAAAAGGCGGGTGATATGGAATTCTGCTATAGGCATGCTGGGCGGTTTTGATATTCTGGAAGCCGCGATGCTCTGGCTGGTAATTCAATAGGCGAGTAGAGAGCTACTACTGCATTTGGCGATTCCAGATTTTGCGTTGGCTCCGTTGCACTGCGTGAGCTTAACTTGGCGTTGACAAAAAAAGGGTTTTGATTCAGGAACGGGGTTGACGATTCGTTCCGCTAGCGGTATTCAGAAACCCTCTAGATCGGAGAGTATATGACTTTCTTTGCCTAACTGGAGTCTGCTCTAGCGATTCGGTCTCCCTGAAACTGAGACCCAAAAGAGACACCCTTTTACTTCAAGCAAATAATAAATCACACTAACTTTATACAGAAAGTTTCGCTCCACTATGGGATTAAATTTATTGTAGTTATTGCTATGATAGTTTAGGGCTGTCTTTAACCATGTCTCCTGTTCCTTAAAAATATCAATTATCAACACGCGCCCGCATAGGTTTAATATCTTTTGCACCCCCAGGTACCTGTCAGTAAATGTTCTGACATCAAAAATCTACTCCTCTTCTCCCAATCTCAACATACAGGAAACCTAACCTGTAGTTACAGTTAAATGAATATGCTTATTCATCTTACAACATTAAATGAATTTACATAAACAGATTACAGCATTTGACATTACACAAATAAATCATATGTCCCCTTTGGAAAATATATTAGCATTCCACAAAACGAGTACAAAGAAAAGGCAATGCTCTCGCTATAATAATACAGTTGTGGCTAGATCACAAGATATAATTATATCTATGCCTGGTGACTGCTTTCAGTGAAAGTTATAGACTAGTGCCTAGCCACACAAGTAAGCATAAAATGATCCTCCCTTGCCACTAGAAATATCTATCAAAAAGGAATAAGTGACTATCTCCTATAATCCAGAGTTATTACCTGCATCTCACTATTCAGTTTTTTTAGTGAACAATCCACACCTGACATTATCTTACAGAAATGACAGTTAATTTAGCCTATTCTTACCCATGATAAGCTTCTGTGGACTGATTCGACGCCTAATATCTGTTATTGTAAGTTTAACATTTAACCCATGATAAACCGTAACAGTTTAAGCACCCTTACTAGGCCGTAGACAGCGCTACCTTATCACTGAATAAAATTACTAGGAGAAGTCCTCAGAAATGAATTCACTTTCCTAACAGATATATATATAAAAGCTAACATGAATATATCATATTATAATTATAAGATATGTCAACTCACCCCGAAAATGACTAGAACATAGGCAAACACATTCTAGTACTGTGTTAAAGTTTGACTTATCTCATGATGGTCATCTACGGGCCAGGAAAATTCACGAATGTCTTTGTCTATTAAAACCAGTCTACTCTTATAGATCACAAAGGACGCTCCCCCCGGACACCTGGCCTGCATATTTCTACAGAAGTTCGGCGAAAGACGTAATCTAGAGTAAGATAACAGAAATCGTGCGAAAGTTCCTCAGGTAGAGAAATGCATAACATTATGCTCTATCTTGTCTAAGGGGCAAAAACCCAAAGACTGACCGCGGGTTTATCTCCCCCTGTTTCCAGGATGCATAATATTATGATCCGAAGCAGCGTTCTGGAAGCCAAACACAGGGACCCTTTCGCTCGTGATCAAAGGCTTTAAAGCGACCAGAGAAATTCCCCTGTTCGGACGGACCAGGTGCGTGTTGACGTAACACTATCGTTCGCTGACCGCTACAGGCCGGAACGTAACCAAACCTCGGGTGGGGTTTGAGAGGGTGAGAAAGTTTGGCCACGAAGGTAGAAAATGAAAGAAAAAGAAAATACAAAATGTCCAGGAAAACAGAACATTTAAAGGAGTAATCAAATTATGGACAAGATGGTAAAATACATTATCGGTCACGTGACAGTCGTTCAAATCTAGAAACTGCCACCTGTTCAATTCTTCTTACAACTATTTTCAAACTAAAAACGAGAATCGTCCGTAGTCCGTTAGAATTACGTCATTTTTTATAAGAGCTAAGGCTGTCTGCGTGACCAAATTGACGAACATTTTTTAGTTTTTGTATCGTAATTTGAAAATCGCCCAAGGCTATGTCGCTCGAGTTGGCTTTTTGAAATCAACGCGAGACGGCATACCCTAAGTTCTGTCTTTCCATTCCCTCCCCTCCTTTTCTTTTATTCTATCACTCTGTCGTCTTGAACTTGCAAAAGTGTTACATTTAATCTCAAGGACGAATTTGAAAAGACAGTACCCTTCATTCGGCTATTAGGCTTATCAAAACCCGCATACCGGCTGGCGTGGGGAAGAAGACGCTGGACTCAAATTTTATTTTCTATCTTATTTTTGACTTATGCACTATAATATTATTTAATTTAGCTATTGTATTTAGAATATCGTCACAGTGTGCCAATGCGACCTCATGCGAGGAAAAAATAATGCAAGGGAAAAAAAATTATGTTTAGGACATGCGCCCTAATATAACCGACTAGGTTGAACGGGACGCGCCTCGCCAAAACGAGGCAAAACATTAAAAAAGGAAATAGTACTGTCTACTGATCCAGACCTAAGGGTCTTTTATGTTTGGACATTAGCCCTAATTGAGTTGTAAAGCTATTCAGAGCGTTCAATTGACAGAGTGGTTAGAGCGCTGATCTCTCGTGGCACAGGTTCCGTGTTCAATTCACGGTATCGACACGCCCCAGTATTCCCAGCAGTTTTTTTTTTTTTTTTTTTTTTTTTTTTTGCGTTCGCCCGCTAAAACTCGAGGCGAAATCTCAGGTTATTATTTTATGTCTAACCTGACATTGATTTTACGTGAGTATCCCTTTATTTCTTGTACAGAGACAGGTGTCCCTCGCCATTCAGGCAAATACTCGCCGATTTCGGAGGTACCCATTGCAGCTGGGTCGGCTCAGGAGCCGCCAGTCCCTGGTCGACGACACTCCTTCAAATGTGCTCGCCAGGTCTCGAGTTAATCCAGTCCAAATCCCGGTCGACGAAAAATCCTCAAATGCCGTCGCCCGGGTTTGATCCTGTATCACCTGGTCGCCAGAGCGATTTTGTAACCACTACGCTAGCGCGGCTCCCGACCCAGCAGTAAATAGGTATCTGACATTGCTCTTGAGTTAGGGAAGGAAAAGGCAGCAAGAAAGGGAACTGATCACATCACCTCTAGATGCTGGACCTAGTAAAGTGAAGTATCTAACACTTCACTCCTCTAAGGCTGTATCTGCTAAAGGATTACCTGTTTTGGAAATGTTTAAGTCATTGCTTGCTTATTTTTGATGACCAGGTGTATTTCTGGTTTGCTGGCTGTGTCGTTTTCTTGTGACCAGTTGCCGATGACTTGTCAGCTTTGTAAGTCATACGGTACTATAATTAGCTTCAAGGTCGTAATTTAGAGTAGAGTTTTAAAGATTATTTTTGACGAGGAATTTTCAGCCCTGTTTCGGCTCACTCTTATTGTATCTTTTTCTTCGTACACTCTCAGACGTCTACTGGAATGTTTTCAAAGAAAGTAGTAGTCAGTTTGAGGCTATTTCTATCTTCATATAGCTTTTCCAGGACTGATACTGGTGCCGGCCATATGCGTTTTCTCTGTTCCACAAATGTTGTGCATCTTTAAAGCAGATGTTAAGCAGTAATTTTATCAGTGCCACAGTTACACTCATCAACAATTGCAGTCAATGGTGAATGAGGGTGTGTTGCTGTTGTTGAGACAATAAGCGTTTGCGGATTAATAAGCTTGTGTCTAATTCGTTGGGTATCTGTGACACTGGGGAATTAGCCCCTTGGGTAACAATATCGTTTTTTCACAAAAAGATAACATTGTCTGACTTTTTGACGTAATAAAGTTACGACACACACACAGGAACGAGGACACAATAGAGGACTTATTAACTTCCATCTTCTAACGCATTATTATATTAATAAGAGCTTGTTTTAAGTAGGCTAGAAAAAATATGAATAAAATGTCCTTTAAAATGTAACTTTTCAAAGAAATTCGTTAACATTAAAATTTCCACACATTAATCAGTACTGATGAATCTGTGTGTGTGTGTGTGTGTGCGTTTTGGTTGCTTGTTTGTTTTGTTTGTTTGTTTGTTTGTTTTTTGACAGCAGGACACTTCTTTGAAATTATATTTCAGCGGGTTAATTCCTTTGATGGAATCCACTTTGAAACTATTTCTGTCTTTTGTCCAATGACTTTCCATCAATGAAAAATAGCCTGTTAACATTTGCGTTGTGAACATGGCAGCATTATAAAAATATTGTGCAATCATTAAATATTTAAAATGAAATCCAACATTTACTGGTTGTTTTAAAATTTTGATTCGTTTCTCGTGTGCCAGAACCTGCATGAGTTCTTCATCATAGATGTTATTGTCATCACGTGTTGTCGGATTGTTGAGTTGATCAAAGCACTTTGCATCGTCAGGTGCAACCTCTTTATCATTTAAATACTCCACAGAAGCTCGCACATCTTCCCACGTTGGTGCTACATGTAAGGTCACCAATGACACATATGTGAAATCTGATAATAGTTTCACCCATATCTCTAATTATTCTAAACAAGTGATTTATAATCCCCGTGAAACTTGTCACACAAACTATCTAGTTTGTCTCTTTGTTTTTCAGCACGTATATTCGGAATGTGCAAGGGCACAAACTCTTGACACAATCACTGCTTAAGAAATGTCTATCACAGATTTAACACAGTTTAAAATATCAACAACTGAACTACACTTCTGCGCAATTCGTTAAATATTTACTTGAAAAAAATACTATTTAAAGAATATACGAGTACTTGCTGAAGTAGACCTCACCAAAGTCTCCGAAAATAGGAGGACAAATTACAGTTTAGACAAAATCCGCCTTGACGCTCAATCTTAGGTGCAAGAGAAGACAAATCCGAGGGAAAGAGGACAGTTGGTCACCTTACCCTTAGGCACATATACGAGTCATGTATTCGTAACTGTCTACGTACGCAGCACACAGTCATATATAGTTTAATAGTCCTACACTCATCCTAGAAGAGACTACAACCTCTAACAGTTTCTTTAAACAAAACCAAAAAACCAAACAAATCTAACAGTGTCGTGCCAAATACTCACTGTGGTAAATTAATGTAGATAAGCATATTAATTGCAATGATAATAATAATAGCCCCATCAGTCATAACTGACTATGGGAATGCACCCCTGAAGTGTCAGTCCTCATCTGCTTATTTTCCTCATGTTCCTTTTGACGTTTTCTCCTCTCTTCGGCTTGCCGTGAGAGCTTCTGTTCGCCCAATCTGAAGTGTCGCCGTAGAGAGCTTCGCCACTTGGTGCGCTCGGCAGCTTCAACCTCCCAGGTTGCTCGATTTATATCTGGTCCCCCCATGTCTCTCTTGCACACATCTTTGAACCTCAGCTGCGGTCGCCCAACTGTTCTTTTACCATCTGCCAGTTGTCAGTAGAGATGCAATGACTGGCTTGGGAAGTCGATATGAGAAATTCAAGTGATAAATGGAAATTAAATCAACTGACAGCTTACCTTAAGATTTTAGCGATAAGCCTTATCTTTCCAATGGCTTCTTTTTGAATTTGCTGAGGTTATTGACACAAATAGATCAGCAACATTACAGAGTTTTACATTTGCGTCTGCTGTCTGATCTATTCACCAGGTTTTTCAACAATAAACTAATTTACAGCTATTAAATGTTGGCATCTATAAATAAAACTGATCTCGCTTTGAGTCGTGAAATCCGGATGAATCGACAGTCACGAAATGAAACTGCTTAAAAAAGTATTTAAAAACAATTCTCATTGCTTTCCACTTTTAACCGAAAAACTCAAATTAAAAACAGCTTTTCTCTTAAAAATATGTATACAAACATAGATTTTTTCTTTTTCTTTGATCCTTAGCCGCCGACCGTCAAAGCAGTCAGTGGCCATCACGCCTAGTGGCGTCTTGTAGGGCAACAACAAATTGATTCCACTTTGCTCGGTCGGTGGCCATCCTTCGTACAGTGCCCCAACTCTGGTTCATTCTTTGCATCTCAGCCTCCACAGTCCTCCGCCAGGTTGTTTTTGGTCGGCCTCTCTTTCGTTTTCCTTCTGGGGTCCAAAGCATAGCTGTTCTTGTGATGGCATCGGGGTCTCTTCTAAAGACATGACCAACCCAGCTCCAGCGTCTGCCAGCTTTGATGGTGTGCATGTCCTCTTGCTTGCTACGAGTAAGCAGATCTTGGTTAGTGATGGTATTCGGCCAAAGGATTCGGTGAATTTTTCTTAGGCATGTTGTGTGAAAAGAGGACAATTTTGACATTTCCTTCTCAGTAACTCTCCAGCATTCCGCACCATAGAGAAGCACAGAAAGCACACAGCTCTGATATAATCTTAATTTTGTGCTTGTGCTGTATTGGGAGGACTTCCAGATAATGTTTAGGCTAAAGAAGGCTGTTCTTGCCTTATTCATTCTGATGTTGATGTCTTTGCCTGCCCCGCCATCTGGTGTTACTATGCTTCCTAGGTATGTGAAGGTATCTGTCTGTACCCATTGCTGATTCCTTACTGATATGGGCTCAGGGTTGCTCACATTGAACGTCATGACCTCAGACTTCTTTAAATTGATGTTCAAGCCCACCTGCTGGCTAAACTTACTGAGTCTATCCGTTTTGTCCTGGATGTGTTGATGTGAATGTGCTAGTAGTGCAATGTCATCTGCATATTCCAGATCTTCCAATGTAGAAACTGTTGTCCATCTTATTCCTCTTGGACTGCCCTCTGTTGTCTGGCGCATCACCCAGTCTATGACTTAAAAATAGAGTGGTTGATAAGGGGCATCCCTGTCGTACTCCTGTCTTCACCTCAAAGGTTAGGTTGCTCTGCCCAACACTACACGTATAGTTGGCATAGAGGCTTTTTATGATTGACACTATGCAGCTTGGAATTCCATAAGCCCTCAGTATTTTTCATAAACTGTCCCTATGTATGCTGTCAAAAGCCTTTTCAAAATCAACGAAATTAATGTAAAGCTGTCTTTGCCATTCTGAGCACTGTTCTATAATGTTCCTGAGAGTGAATATATGATCTACACATCTCCTGTTCTTTCTAAATTCTGCTTGTTCTTTCCTCAGTTTGTGGTCTACTGCCTTTGAAATTCTCTGTATAATTATCTTGCGTAGTATTTTGCTGGGAACTGAGAGAAGAGTGATTCCTCTCCAATTATTGCAGTCTGCAAGATCTCCCTTTTTGGGCAATTTGACAATTATTCCTTTGTTCCACTCTGATGGTGTTGTCCCCGTTTTCCAGACTTGTGCAAATATTGGTTCTAATAGTTCTGCTGCTAGCTCAGGGTCTGTCTTAAATAGCTCTGCATTTAAGTTATCATGGCCCGGAGCTTTGCCGTTCTTTAACCCTTTGATTGCTGTGATGATTTCTTCTTTTCGTGGAATGTCTGTATTCACATCTAGATCGTTTTCAGCTTCAGGAACATTCAATTGTGTCTCTGGTGGTTCCTTGTTCAGAGTTTCTCTGAAGTGCTCTGCCCATTTTGTTTCCTGTCCCTCTGCTGTCGTGATGAGATTACCTTGCTTATCTCTCACTAATGTAATATTGTTTGCACCTCGTTTTCCGCTGATGAATTTAGTTATTTTGTATACTGTGCTTTGTTCATTTCTCAGTGCTGCCTCCTCTGCCTGTCTTGCAAGATCATCTAGGAAATTCCTTTTGTTGGCTCGGGTTTGGCGTTTAACTTCCTTGTCCAGCTGACTGTACTGTTCGCTATATAGTTGCTTTAACCTGGGGGACTTCGCTTCTGTTTTCTTTCTCTTCATTTCCTTTCTCATTATTATGGTGTTTAATGTTTCTGGCGTTATCCAGTCTTGCTTCTTCCTTTCCTGGAATCCCAAGCATGATTTGCTGCTTTCTTTGTATATTGTTGAAATGGTGTTGAAATTCTGGTCTATATCATCAGTCAATGTCTTTTCCTGACTTTTGGCAAATTGATATCGTTTCTTTATGTCGGCCGCAAAAGCTTTTCTGGTAAGGGAGTCCTTCAATTTGCTGATGTCAAACCTTTTCTGTATAGTTACAGTTGGTGCAGCCCTTCTTAGTTTCACTTTCAGTTTTGCTACTACTAAATGGTGATCACTTCCCACATCTGCACCTCTTCTTACCTTCACATCTTGTAATGCATGTCTCCATCTACCGTTAACCATGATGTGGTCTATCTGGTTTCTGTCCCGACCATTTGGTGATTCCCATGTTAATTTGTGAATTTCTTTATGTGGGAAGAGTGTTCCTCCAATGACCAGGTTGTTAATGCTACAGAAACTTATTAGTTTATCCCCATTTTCGTTTGCTGTTCCGCTGCCGCATTTCCCCATTACTCTTTCATTATATGTATTGTGTGTACCAACTTTCACATTGAGGTCTCCCATTACTATAATAAGATCATATCTAGGTGTGTCTTCCATTTCTTTCTGCAGTTGTTGATAGACTTCATCCTTGACCTCCTCATCGCTATCATTCGTTGGTGCGTAGCATTGTATTATTGTAGTGTTGGTGAATCTCCCTCTCAATCTTAATCTTATCAGTCTGTTGTTGATGGGTTTCCATTCCAGTAATGTCCTTTCTATTCCTTTCTGTAGAATAATGGCTACGCCTTCACTGTCCTGTCCATCCTCTCTTCCAGAGTAAAGTACTGTTTCTCCGGTTGCTGTTTTAACTTTTCCTGCCCCTGTCCATCTGCTCTCGCTTATCCCTAGAATGTGTAACCTATAGTTTCTCATTTCTGCGATGACCTGTCTTAGTTTACCTGTCTCGTACCTTGTCCTGACATTCCAAAAACCTATTCTTGTATCCTGTTTTGCGGTCAGGACATCCGTTTTCATGTCAGTGGCTTCCTTTCGGCTTTCACCACTGACAGTCATACGAGCCACAGACTCCGAATGTCCATCCCGCAGCAAAGTTTGTTCATTTATTGCTGTTTCCGTAACTTCATTGTTTTTTTTAACACAGACAGGGGTGTCAGCCCTATGCTAAAACCCCCAACCTGGAGGACCAGGGTACCAGCTTTTGTCTGACCCCTACCCACACAGACCAGTCCAGCTTGGTTGAACCTACCAGGAGTAAAACTCCCACTGGCATAGCTCTGGGGATTGTCAGGGTATGCAAGCTGCCATACCGCTACAAGGTATAGGTACCATTGATGGCTGACAAACATAGATGGTGCCCATAAAAACAGATCTAGCAGGAAAAATATAGGAATTACAACAGTGGTTGAATGAAGTCCCTATAGGTTCCTTAAGTTTCTTTTACCATTAATGTTAATGCATCTTCTCAAAAAACAAACAAGCCATTTTATCTATCTATCTATCTATCTATCTATCTATCTATCTATCTATCTATCTATCTATCTATCTATCTATCTATCTATCTATCTATCTATCTATCTATCTATCTATCTATCTATCTATCTATCTATCTATCTATCTATCTATCTATCTATCTATCTGTCTGTCTGTCTGTCTGTCTGTCTGTCTGTCTGTCTGTCTGTCTGTCTGTCTGTCTGTCTGTCTGTCTGTCTGTCTGTCTGTCTATCTATCTATCTATCTATAGCAGTGTTTCTCAACGGGGGCGGTACCGCCCCCTTGGGGGCGTTTTCAATGTCTGGGGGCGTTCTGATGGGTCGCAACGATTGGGGGTCGCTACTTCCATTCAGGGGGGCGTTGTGTACATTTTTACAAGAATCAATATGAAACAATTACAAAATATATTCCCCTTCGCAAAACTTGTAACACGATAGTTTTTATTTGCCCTGCGTCCCATGGAGTGTTTCAAGCATTCCAAACGCAAAATTTTAGTACCTGGTATGTTACTATTGTCAGGAGACAGTAGGCGGAGATTTATGTCCCTTAAACACTCGAAACATTCGTTAGCCTCTCGACACACCCAAGATAACCTTCTCTCTCCACTCTCGACACATATTTTCTTCTGGAAACACATTTTTGTTGGAAAAAAAATTCCTTTTTCCAATGTCATCGCATGTGCGACAGACAGAGCACCAGCTATGGTTGGTCGTCATCGTGGGTTTCTGGCCTACTTAAAAAATGTGGCACCAGGTGTTTTAACAATTCATTGTGTTATTCATCGATAACATTTAGTCACCAAGCATCTTAGTGACAGATTCCATAAATCATAGAAACTGTGTTATCAGTGTTATTAACAAAATTAAGGCACATTCGTTGAACGATAGATTATTTTGTAAACTTTGTTGTGATAATGGTGAAGAGTTTGAACGTTTTCTCCTACACACGGAAGTACGATGGCTGTCCAAAGGTAACTGTTTAAAAAGATTATGGGCATTATTTGATACTGTTGTAGAGTTTTTGGATTCAATCAAAGAAGACTTTAGCATCGAAACAGAAGTATTGCGAAACGATGTGGCCTATCTTTCAGATATATTTGAAAAGTTAAATGAGGTTCTTCTTAAGCTACAAGGAAATGAGATCAGTCTAATTAAAGTGAAAGGAATTATCATGGGGTTCATCAACAAATTGACATTATATAAAAATAATCTTAGTTGCCGAGAACTTTCGCATTTTCCATGTTTACTGCAGTTAGGTGGGGACAGGCTTAAAGATTCAGATTTAGAGGTTTATTGCAGTCATTTGGTCGCTATTAAAAATGATATGAGTATAAGATTTAAAGACTTGTAAGAACTAATAATACCGGATTGGGTGATTAATCCGTTTGAATCAGACGTGGAACAAGTTAGGCAACATTTACAAGAAGAATTAATTGAGCTACAAAATGACTTCGAGGCAAAAGCACGATTCACACACATATCGAAAAATGTTGGATCCAGCAGAAGCTTGCGTATCCCGTTCTTTGGCGTGAAACTAAATTGCTAATTACAGCATTCCCAACGTCGTATTTGGTGGAGAAGGGGTTCAGTGCAGTAGTGTTGCTACTACAAAAGCAGCGAAACCGACTGCAGATTTGTAACAGGAGATTTGAGACTTCTTTTAACAAAGTTAGAACCAAATATTATAAAACTGGCTGAGTCACACCAAGCGCAAGGACCTCATTAAGCTTCATTAGTAAGTGAATTTTTATTTAATTATATCATTATTATCAACTAATAATTTTTCCAATTTTTTCACGTTTAAAGTGGTTACATAAGGAGAGGCTTAAATATTCAGATGATATGATTATGATAGTTATAGAGTTGTAAGAACTAATTTTATATCATTTGCTCCGCCAATTTGTAATTAAAGGAAAATGAACTTGTGGTGTATATAATTCCGTACTTAAACACATATTTAATATAACTATGCTTTTATAAATGTGCTTTCTCTTTTTCTTTATATTAAAAGAAAAGATAACTCATTAACTGCATTGCTTTTTTTAAAGTATGGTGGAATATATATATATATGTGTGTGTGTGGGTATGTTTGTGTATACACGATAAAGAGCAAGGGGGTGTTAAAAATGTGGGGTGGGGGGCTTTTTAAAATATTAGTTGTCAAAAGGGGGCGTTACTACTATCAGGGTTGAGAAACACTGATCTATAGGATATAGTATGCAAGATTAATGAGAGTGGAAGGGCAGAATGTTAGACGGCCTGCGCCCCCAATTCTTTACCCTTCGAAAATAAAGTTCGTTCGTTCGATCTATCTATCTATCTATCTATCTATCTATCTATCTATCTATCTATCTATCTATCTATCTCTCTATCTATCTATCTATCTATCTATCTATCTATCTATCTATCTATCTATCTATCTATCTATCTATCTATCTATCTATCTATTTGTCTGTCTGTCTGGTCTGTATGTCTGTCTAACATCTATCTATCTATCTATCTATCTATCTATCTATCTATCTATCTATCTATCTATCTATCTATCTATCTATCTATCTATCTATCTTTCTATCTATCTATCTATCTATCTATCTATCTATCTATCTATCTATCTATCTATCTATCTATCTATCTATCTATCTATCTATCTATCTATCTATCTATCTATCTATCTATCTATCTATCTATTTGTCTGTCTGTCTGGTCTGTCTGTCTGTCTAACATCTATCTATCTATCTATCTATCTATCTATCTATCTATCTATCTATCTATCTATCTATCTATCTATCTATCCATCTATCTATCTATCTATATATCTATCTATCTATCTATCTATCTATCTATCTATCTATCTATCTATCTATCTATCTATCTATCTATCTATCTATCTATCTATCTATCTATCTATCTATCTTATCTATCTTATCTGTCTGTCTGTCTGTAATCATCAGCACCGTTTAGCTCCCACTTTAATACAGGTCCTTAACAAAAGTATAGCAAGTGTTCCTGCACACCATCAGTTGTTAAAGATATCTCCATATTTTCTTTGTTGTTGTTGAGGTTTATGTGGTTTAAAGATAGTATTGAATGATGTAGTCAGTTTAATGCCCAACCTTCCATAGCCGCCTTTTATGATATGTCTGGCAGATTACAGTGTTGCTATTCCTTTCTCACCTTGTGTTCTTTGGTAACACCGACGTCTATCGATCACTCTACAGATCTTCGTTTCTTCAAAAAAAAAGAAAAAAAAGAATTATGCCTCGTTATGGCGTGGCGCGCTCTGTTCAAGCTTAAACACACGGTCGGCCGGTTATATTAAGGCACATGTCCAAATGTAAAAGATTTAGTGGTCAGGTTTGGCTTAGTTTAGTTTTAAGGACTATCTTCATTGCACACGGACCACTCCATCAGTGCCCCGATCTCCTCTCTTAGATCACACGAGGAGGATTTCAGTACAGTGCACGAACTCCGTAGCACCTGCGAGAATCCCAGTGTGTGTATATAGTAATCACACATTCTATAAATAATTTTGTGTTGGGTAGGTTTCTAATTTTTTAATTTCGCTAGGGTAGCGGCCTGAAAGACCTACTCTTTACGATGTCCATCTGCCGTGAGATTTTTTTCTTCTTCTTCTTCCTTGTTCGTCCTGAAAAGGACGTTGGTTGCGTTGTGTCCGTTTACAGCGAAGCTGCGGCATTTGCACCTTTCGGCCGACACATCCGACTTCAGCACGGCATTTTTTGACACCGGGTTACCTTCCCTCTTCGATCCCTACTCTCTCAGCCAGACTGCAGTGATGCAGCCTTTTTCCAGGACCACCACGTGGAGGTGGAGTAGGGTCTTGGTCAGCTCTGGTTCGCTGACCCTGACGCAGGCAGTCAAGCTATGTGTCGCTTACTGCATTCCTCCCTTATATGCGTCTTGGGTCCCGTGGGATTTTTTAACGCGTGCTACTTGCACACGGGACCTCCTATTTTTTCGCCATCGTCCGGGAAGGTTAAGCATCCGATCTCACTACCCATGAGACCCGGGGGAAGTATGACATCATTAGGACCACTAGTTCTGTAAAAATTGCCATAAATTATATTCCCTCAACTAGGAATCGAACCCAGTACCTCTAGAATTCGAGGCGGACGCCATACCTCTTAGCCACTCCAACCCTTAGTGGTCTGGATTTTGTGTTACCTGAGATCTTCATCGAGTTTTGCTTTTCGATTACGGACAATGTAATGAGCGCAGTGTTGGTTCGTGGGTCTGTCATTTAACTGCTTGCCCACAATTTTCCATTCTTTAATTCATTATGATTTTCATTTGCGTTCCTTCACATGTTGATGTTGCCAGCCCCATTCATATCTTTGTAAAGATCCTTATCATCATTTCCCTTTTCGCTCAATGGCGAGTATGAACCCACTACTTCTTATAGAGAACTAGTGTCAAAGCTCGTCACAAGACGGGAATTAAATTCAAAAGCAGCAATTTTACTTATTCAAAAGTATTAATAAAAACCACTGTGCATCACCACAGTATGCGAACTACAATGCAGCAGCGAGGATCCCAATGTGTGTATATGGGATCACACATTCTATAAATGTTTGTGTGCATACCGTCATTTGCGCACTTTTCTTTGTCGAGTGTTACTATTTTCTGGAGAGGACATATAAGGGAAACAATACAATTAATGTCTAACTTTCAACCAAAGTTGCATCCCTTAGCGTTAGTGACAGAAAAAGCTGGTATTTTATATATATTGATAGAGACATGACTTTAGTTGGTGCCCCCTTCCATGAAGCCTTCACATCAAACATTCAAAAGCTCTTACAACGAGGTGGTTTATGTAACCGTTTGTGTTACATGATGAAATTGCTTGCCTCATGCCTAACCTCGTTCTGCTATCCACGTTTTACAAGATGTCAGGGTGATCAGTAGCCATATTCTTTCTTTGTCTCACCAGAGACCCCGGGAACTACATGAGGCATATCTTTGTAAGCATCGTCATTATCATCATCATCATCATCATCATCATCATCATCATCATCATCATCATCGTCACCATTAGCCTTATCATCATCATTATCATTATCGTCATCATTATCATTATCGTCATCATTATCATTATCGTCATCATTATCATTATCGTCATCATCATCATCGTCATCATTTCATCATCGTCACAATTATCATCATCGTCATCATCAGCATCATCATCATCATCGTTATCGTCATCATCATCGTCATCATTTTACTTTGCTCTCCTTACACAGCACGGAGCCCCACCACTGTAGCTGGTCCCCTTGCAGAATGCCTGCATGAAATATTCACGTGCTCTTGCATCAGTGGTTTCCGTGGCAATGTGTTTTACGTCATGACATTCCCAGCTTTACGCACAGCCCCATTTTAGTTTTCTGACTGAACGTCTGATTGGCAGACTGGTTATAGCTCTAGGTGTCAGAAAACACGGTGTCAATACGCTCCAGTCTACTCAGCTGTAAATAGGTACCTGACTCTGCTCTTGTATTGGAGAATGAAAAGGCAACGAGGAAGGGTACTTGTCACCCCCACAACTTGATACTGAACCTAGAATAGTGAAATCTCCAACACTTCATTTCGTTACGGCAGTATCCGCTAGGGAACTAAGCTTACCTTCTGATTTTTCAGAAGACACAGGGTCTATAATGTTTACTCTGTCAAAATATATTTAATTTTGTCGACGACTCATTCTAATGAGCGTCATTTGACCTGAAATAAATATTGCGTGGTTCCAGTGTTTTTAGATTTCACATTCAGTGGGAACTTTGCCCAGCTGTTCTTGGACAATCAATTCAAGCACACTAAATGCAGAGATAATGACCGTTATGAACAAACCACTAAATTTGCTAGTCAAATTATTCGTTCACTTTCAGACGTCAACTTGAAAATTTTCAAAGAAAGCAGTGGTGAGCTTGAGGTTGTTGGAATCTTCCTAGAGTTTGTCTAGGAATGGTACTGGTGATGAGTTTATCATGACGCTAGCCAAAGTAAAAACTAAAACTGACTTTATTTTGTGTCTTCCAGTAAAGCCGGATTAAGCCATGAAGGACCTCTAGGCTTTTTGGTGTTTGGGAATCCCTTCACCTAATAGGCAATAATTTTAATTTTTTTTTCGAGACCCTTAGCATGGTTTTGGTATACACTAATATTATTCATAGACTGGTATGTTAATTTGTTAGCATTGCTTACCTCTTTTATTAGTAATTATTTTGTATTAATGTTTATAAGTATTAATTTTTATTATTATTATTAAAGTAAACACATTTTATTGAAAAACAAATTTTCATGTTTTTGTTTCAACAATTTCTTCATTAACTGGCAAGAAATCAGTTTTCTAAGAATAACAGATTCTATGCGCATCAATGCCAAATTTATTTTAACCCGTTTGAGTGCAGAAAATGACAGTTCTCCCGAGCAGTTGGTTATCAGAAGTGATAAATAGATGCGAAGACAAATGAAAACATGTGGAAAGACTTCTTGAAGGCTATTTGTGGACAAAGTGCAAACATTTTTTTTTCCCGTAACTCTATGTACTTAAAATTTTTTTTACCTGCTGCCTGAACTCCCAAGAGCTCCAGACCCCTAGGCTTCAGCCTAATTAGCCTAATGAATAATCCGGCCCTGTCTTCCAGTTAGAAAAGTTCACGTGTTTAGTTACCGGGAATCCCTGAAGATCCAAAGTGTAACATAATTGTCGTCGATCTCTTGTCCGCTCCGGCAGTATTCAGCTACCTTTATGGGGCGTGCGAATTTTGTGCACTGTTCAATGGTCAGCACATTTTCTTCCCCTACCTTCCGACAGGTAATTGGTATTTTCGAGGCATTGTTTGCACTTCTTCCTGTAATAATTCGTCATGCATGTTTACCTGCTCATCCCTGCTGAAAGAGTAGACGGGTGGTGCAATCTTGACCGACAGTCATGTTGGTAAAGTTCTCATGTACCAGACAGTGGGCGCCGGATTCACACGGAAATGGCCAAGCGAGCTTAAGTAAGTTACAAATGGTTATGAAAAAAATAAATAAATGGGATACGAACTTGAACACCATGTATTATTGCACTTACATTTCCCCTTTATTTCTCAACATAATCTCCGGCAACATTGATACACTTATCCCATCGCTGTATCTGTGCTTCGAAACCTGCAGCATAGAAGTGCGTGCTCTGCTGTCTCAGCCACATTCGCACCTCACGTTCAACCTCTGCATCATTCACGAAATGTTTACCGCCAATGTGAGCTTTTAGTGGACCAAACAGGTGAAAATCACTCGGGGCTAGGTCGGGACTGTAAGGCGGATGTTCAAAAATTTGCCACCCTAGTTGTTCAATTTTCTCCTGGGTTAATCGAGCTGTCTGGCATTGTCGTGATGGAGCAGTACTCCTCTAGTCAGTAGGCCTGGGCGTTTTCTTCGAATTGCATCTCGAAGCATCACCAGAACTTCACAGAACAATGCAGCATTCACATTTTCACCTTTCTTCTGGAAATGGGCTAACAGCACTCCGTGAGAATCCCAAAACACTGTAAGCATAACCTTCCCTGCTGATGGAAAAACCTGGAATTTCTTGGCTGAATGTGAACAAGGATGTTTCCATTGCATTGAATTACGCTTTGATTCAGGTTGGTAGTGATGCACCCATGATTCATCCCCAGTAGCAATCCTGTTCAGCATGTCTTCTCCTTCATCTGCGTACTGAGACAGATGTTTCAAGGACAGTCCCATTCGATTCATTTTGTGTTCCTCAGTCAGTTGTCTTTGCACCCACCGTGAGCACACTTTCCGGAAATTCAAATGGTCATGCATTATGGTGTAGGCTAATCCATGAGAACATCCTACTGCAGTTGCTACACTATCTATCGTTATTCGCATGTCAACTCGAATCATCTCCTCCACCCGCCACACACATTCTTCTGTCGCAATCTCAACGGGACGACCAGGTCGGTCTTAATCCACAATTTTCGAGCGTCCTTGAGAGAATTTATCGACCCCGTTATGTACCGCTTGTCGCGACAAACACTTCACACCGTAAAAAGAAAACATTTCCTTATGAATATTCTTTGCAGGAAGTCCTTTTGCCCAAAAAACCGCACAACAGCGCGCTGTTCTTCTTTTGTACACTCCACGAGCACCTTCGCTATTTTTATCTGCTCTGCGCATGCGCCACTTAGCAGTCTGCTACCTAAGCTAATCATAAAGCTGGATGATACTGTCGCCTAATGACAGCTTTAAAAACTACCAAATACCATTTTCAGCTTCCTCATATCAGTTTGTAACCTACTTACTGACTTCCCCTCGTAACACGCAGAATTTTCCTATGAGGGAATTTTTTGAATAAACCCCATCATAACACACATGATTGAGACTATTGGCCGGCATTCGAGATGTAAACATTACAACCTATCTGATTGGAGCCTGGTCTAATAGTAAACCACAACGTGCGTGGGACGAAAGTTGTAATATAACCTGACACTTTCGTCGGTTGAAAGCACTGTGAAATTCAACTCGTCAAGAGACCAGCCAGACAGCCAGAGTAAAGAATAGGATCAGAATTCCATTTATCGGACCGGACCTTGTTTGAGCATCTTGAGGACTTATATCCCAGGAAAACCGTTATTAACACGGAAAACTGGAATCTTAGGAATCTGAACACTGTGATACCAGTCCCTGACCAAAGCACAGAAATGAAAAATCACATCTTGTGAGATCATTAAGAAAAATCATTGATGTTACCAGGAGAGACTGAGCAATCCTGACATTTGAAAATATTTATGCTTATATTATATCCTGCTTCAAATACATTGAGAGACAGAAAAGTATATTCTTTAGCCATCTCACGACATTGGGGCCCGATCAGTTACCACTTCGCGCCTACAACAGTCGAGGATCTGGCTTCAAGGCACAGGGAAAACCAAGAGTGAGAACCTGACAGAAATCCTTGGGCTCACAACAGTCAATGCAACAACACACGTGGTGCAAGAATGCAAACTTCAACTCTCTACACTGGGTACACGGCAACAGTCAATCAATACCCTTTAGCTCCCCAAGGAGCAAAGGCCTTCAACAATCACATGCCAAGTCTTCCTGTCACGTGCCATCCGCTCAAGTTCTTTCCATGTTTTCCTCATCATTTTCACCTGTTTCCAGTTCTCTTCTCCATGTGTTGTTTTTGGTCTACCTCTGCCTCTTTTTCCCTGTGGATTCCAGAACAAAGGTTGCCTACGGCAACAGTGGGCTGATAACAAAAAAATATTAAGAATTCATATCTTCTTTTTCAGAATCCGCACTAATCACAGTTCTTTGTTAAAGACACCGTGTCCCACACCTGTTTTGTGATTATGCATCTTAAGTTTGTATCAGTACTTTACATGTTATTGCTTTTCATTGTTGAAAGATAAAAGGTGCTAATCTGTGCCTATTAGTAAACACTTTTATTTAATTTTATATTAACGTTGTTTGGATGTTTCAAAGCTTTGAGCCCTTTGTTCACAAGGTTTCACATGACCTAGGAGGCTGAAATTGTGCACTTCACCCTCTGTCGTGGTACATGTTTAACTCTCAAAATGTGAAGGAACCTTGAGTGACATCATGTACCTGGCGCGCCAAACACAACTTAAAGCCGATAACGTATTTACTAGATTACAGATGTGAAAGAATCACATAACTTGATGACGGTGTACACAAAATTGTAAACGAAATCACAGAACTTGGTGACGTACACAAAATTGTAAACAAAATCACCGAACTTGATGACGTACACAAAACTGTAAAAGAAATCACAGAACTTGGTGACGTACACAAAATTTTGAACAGGATGCATACATTCTCTATTCTAGGACATTTTAAAATAACGTGTATAGCCTAAAACACGTTTTGTCTTTACTTGTTTTCAAACTATTTATTTACAGTTACAAACTAACTTTACATTTTGAGAACTAATTAATTAGTTTTAAATCATAAGAATGTTATTGTAAATTATACAAAAGTTAAAGTAGGTAAGAATCATTTAGATTCCGGTAATTTTCTGTTTTAGAGACAATAAAGCAGAAACTTACCTCTACATAGATAAAATATTTTGGCACTTGGTAAAGTCTGGGAGAGAAAAGAAGGGTGGATGAATGTCGTAGATTTTATCAGATAGGCAATAGATGTTTATAGCCCTGTCTGAGCAGAGGTGATAGTGGTGACAATGTGAAAGTAAGGGGTAAGAAATAGTTTTATCAGGAGGTGATCGTGCAAGAGAAAGGACAGTCTCTGGATAGAGTAATTTATCTAATCCAGCCTATCTGGACGACCAAGTTTTAAATCAGACGCACTTTCTCTCCTTGTACGAAAATACAAGTTACACTACACTCAACTGCACACAATTCTGTGACAAATACGCACGAAAGTGAGAACAAACTATGAATAACATATAATGGATAAGGGTTGACCGACACGATAACTAAAGGTTTAATAAAGTTTATTATCAATAAAAGATCACAACAATAAGCATACACATCACTAGATCATGGTTTATAGACAAAAATGCAAAAAAAAAAGAAATTAATCAAATAGGTTCTCCCCCTCTGGTAAAGGAAAAGAAAAGACGATCCCAACAGAGGTTAATTAACCCAAAAGATCAAAAGTTAACAATAATTTATGACATAGTATGGGAAAAGAATAGGTTCCTAATGTAATCTATCCCGTGACTACTCAGATTAGTGAGATAAAACAAGAAAGAAGAAACCACATAAGTATATGATGTTAACAAAAGACATATGTTTCTTTCTCCGTTCAATCAATTCACACCCATTCAGTGGTCACTTTCAGACTTATGCTTACCCCAGTAGTTGTCGCAGGCATTCCAAGGAAATACACTAATAAGTATTAAGATTATTAAGTGTCAAATTTAAGTTTTGCCAAATCCAGCCCCAGACTCGCCGTAGTTGCTGACTGCAAATTTCACAGGAGTCGCTAGAGTCGGTGATTTAATTTCTCCTGGATACAATAAGTTATCTATGCCTTCAGTTGGTTGGAGTAAGGTTCATGCGTGGTGATCGCCGACGTAGGATGAATAGAACATATATAGTTCCTATGTTGTTTAGCCTCAGGTGGCTGAAACGCTAGTTTAAGTTACACAAACGTTGCTGACAATATATGTTGCCACAGCTGGCTGCTGAGATTTATATAAACGAAATCTGGTAATAGTTCTGGTCCATTTAATATTATAATTATTGTTCTAGTTTGGTCTCTCTCGTAAAATGAAGAAGAATGGACCGCACAGGTCATAGCCCGAAGACTCAACAATATTATAAAGTTTCTGGTTGCTTATACAATTATAAGACTATAAGAACTCAAGTTCATATGGCTGTAAGTCCGCTAGTACGCAGGGTTGATCAGCCTAAATTTTAGGAAAGAAAATATGAACATTTAACCAAATTATCAATATCATATCTAACATGAATTGAACTAGGACCTGTTCACCACTCCGTTATAAATTAGATTTAAAACACACGGGTCTAGCTTTACCTATCGGTTTTTAACGCGTGATATGAACGCTAGTCATTAAAAAAAATTACACAAAATGGAAAAAAGTAAATAATATATACCGTCAGTAGACAGTTATTTAATGTATGTACTAGTCAATTTAAAACATCTCTTACTGGGAAATAGCGAGTAATTAAATTTACTGTACGGCTGAAAAAGATTTAGCTATAAGTTATTTAATTAGCACAGCAATTCTCAGTGAAATATAATGACATCCTTAAACACACTTAAATTACTGAAAGGCTATATTGCGTTTCACAATGTTTGCCGCTGTTTAATATTCAATATCTCTGCAACCACTTGATCGTAATTGTTGCAACTTTGCATATGACCTAATGATCGCTATGTCCCGAGGGGAACATTTTTTTCCTCGTTAACAAACTTATGGTTTTAAATTTTCTTTATTTAAAGTATACAAAATCGACCACCTCCTAGTCCAACCGTGTTTTGAGAGGGCTTACCCCTTCATATTTGTGCACTATTTCGATTTAACATCTTGAACTCAAGTTTACGTGATTTTCCCGTGTTTCAGCTCACTATCGCACTGTTTTGAACATTACATTGATCCTTCCGGTGCGTTCGGTTACTGTTCTACTGATTGTGTATTTCGGTGCATAGGCGTATCTTGCGGTATTCTAGGGCTGTAATACAATGGGTATGAAAGTCACGTTCCTTACACTGCATACAATGGCAGTGAAGTTGTATAAATATTTATGCAGAGAAGCTAAGCGTGGTAAACTGCATCGGAGTCTATCAAATCATGAAAAGAGAACTATTCACGCTTTGGGTTTAAGTAAACGCTCATTTCATCAATTACTCAAAGCTAATGGAATTTTCAGTTCAATCAATACCAGGACGCAAGGAAGAAAGGAAGTAGTAGATAGTTTTGACAGGGATGTGATTAGAAGAGAGATTTGTAGAATGTTCAATTCCAAAGAAACTGTGACACTAAGAAAACTGAGAATTCAGCCGAGAACACACAATGACATTGATGTGTCGAAATCAACATTATGGAGAACTGTTAGAAGCATTGGCTTTACGTTTAGGAAGTACGCTAGTGGAAGAAACGTCATCTGCGAGAAGCCGCACTTAGTATCTATGAGAAGTAAATACTTACGTGAAGTACGGAAAATGCATAATCAAGATTATGATATTATGTATGTGGATGAAACTTGGATCAATGCACACCACACAAGTGAAAAGGAATGGAAGTTATCAGATGGAACGATTAAAAGATGTGTACCCAGTGGAAAAGGACAACGTCTGATAATGGCACATGCAGGCAGCAGACATAATGGGCTAGTGAAAAATGCTGAACTTATTTTCACTTCCAATTATACGGACAACCGGGACTATCATACCGAGATGAACGGTAACACATTTAGAGAGTGGATTGAAAATACTCTTCTTCCGTCGCTAGACAGACCATCATGTCTGATAATGGACAACGCATCATACCACAACGCTGTGACAGAAGAAGACAAAATCCCGACATCTTCGAGTACAAAAGATGCTATAAAGATTTGGCTTAGAAAAGAAGACATTCCATTTAACGAGGGATTTCTGAAGCCTGAATTACTGTCTCTTGTTAAGAAATCACAAAAGACCAAGATATTCCATATAGACAAGTTGATTAGACAGCATGGTCGTATGTGTTTGAGACTGCCACGTTATCATTCACATTTAAACCCAATTGAACTCGTTTGGGCAAAAGTTAAAGGACAGGTGGCAGCTGAAAATAAAACTTTCAAACTATGCAATATGAAAGAACTAACATATGCCGCCCTCTCGCAGATAGACAAATATTATTGGTGTAAATGTGAAGACCATATCTTAAAAGAGGAAAATGACTATTGGAAAAAAGATGGACTGTCGTTCGTTCAGCCGAGAATAGTCATCAATATGTTAGACTCGTCTGACTCAGAATAAGTGTGTAAATACCTTGTATGTTTTATGTTTTCTTCTCCATCTATGTGTATATGTAAACCAATTCATTTCCTTTTTATCTCCACGATTTCACTACTATTTTTAACATACACAGTACTTTCACCTCTTCATGCATCCATTCACGTTTTAGTATAAAAAGTAACATTTACAACAAATAGGCGTTATTATTCTCTCAAATATTTCGAAGAAATAAAAAAGAACCTCACGTAGTAATCAGTTAACAAACCCCTCTAACATTTGAATTGTATAGACGCCTATGCCGAAAATATGCAACTTCCGTCATTTACGGTAAATTTTTTTCATCCAGGACAAAATAATTACTTCGTTAAAAATGATCAAAGGAATTAGCCGTTGCAAGAAAAGAACACTACCTGCAACATTAATTTCATAAAAACTTTGGGACATTGAAAATATAAGACCACATGCAAAAAACATCATGTTTATCAGTGCAAGGAATATGGAGATATTTGAAGTCAATCGTCGACCGATCTTTTTGAAACGCACTATAGTATATAAATTAACGCAATCAGAAAAATGAAACACTCCACGAAAATCTAATAATTCTCACTCTGTACGAGAAATCTAAGATAACGAGCTAGTGAATTTCAGATGGATTTCTGGTAACTGATCATGGCTATCGGAGAGACATAGTATATATCCGTAAATTCCGTTCTATCGCTCTTTAATGCAAAAATCACACCCACTGCCAGACCTGGGCCCATTTGCCGTTCGATTCTTGAATGAAAGGAAATTTTAACACCTCTGCCGCGTCTCAAACTCGTAAGTTTAATTACACTGAAAATGTAACACTCCAATATACATCTCAGACTGATCGCCCCCTTGATTATTCAAAGAAACTAGTTAACGCCTTACCGCTCACTTCGCTCTGTTTCACATAGCACGTAATTGCCAGATGGCTCTCGTGTTAATTGCGATCGTGAATCAGGCGTTCGTGAAGCAAAAAATATAAAACTTAGATGGGGAGGGGCAAAAGTGGACGGTCAAATGCTGCACTATTTCTCATATGTGACAATGAAATATAAAAAAAGGTACTTTGCCTTACCGGGACAAAAGTCAAAGACAACTGCTTACGTTTCGGCCAGGATGCCTTCGTCAGGGAAAGGAAAAAAAGCGAGAGCTAAGTAAGAAACACGGAAAGATAAATAAAAATAGACACAACTCGTAAGAACTGCTCGTGAGCGTGGCCAGCCAGCCGGTCAGGACTCATGAAATTAAAACACAAAGTGGCTGAGGAAAGAAATACCAAAAGAATGGAAGAAAGCCTGTCTGGTCTAATTGCAAAAAAGTGAGATTTGCAAGAGGGCACAAATTACAGTGCAGTATTGTTTCTAACCCCACGTGTATTACCCGGGGGTCTCTGAAGAGACAAAGACAGAAGAAGACTACTGTACACTCATGCATGTCGTAGAATGGGACGAATACGAGGTTGCGCATGAGGCTGACAACCTCATTATGTAAAACAAACTGCCACAGAAACCACTGCTGAATAAGCCTGTGACTGCTTGGTGCAGGCTTCCTGTAAGGGGACTAGCTGCAGCAGTGGTTCAATGCTACATAAGCCTAGGCAAATGAAAATGACAGTGATGATGAACAGCTTTACGGAGATGTCAACAGCCTCAGACGGACCACTGCTCTCTTTGAACATATTCAAGTTTACGTCTGAGGGTGAACGAAGAAGAAGAAGATTAATCAGTTGTTTTTTCTGATGATAGTTGTTTGATGTGTTTTGTCATAGACTGTAGCTGTCAACATTTTAAGTTATTTCTTGTTTTACTTCTCTTTTAGCGTCTGTGGCCATCTCTCAACCACGGCTTTGAAAAAATGCTCGGAGAACAGTACACCAAAGAAACAATGGAAGCTTGGAGGCGACTGTATAATTACATCAGTTTCCAAATGAAGAAAGGCATGCAAGACCCGGACGGAAAATTACTGGATGACGACGGAACTACATGACTAAACGGAAAGAGTTGTTAACGGTCAAGGTCGAGCATGATATATTATTATGATGTAAACATTGGTTTCCTGGGCGTCATTTTTTTTAACAAAGTATAAATTATATTTGATGTTATGTACTTAAGAAGAAATTATAATTTAGTTATCTACATAGTTAGACGAATCAGGGAACTTGCATACATTTAGTGAGTAATGCCACGATAACTCAAATCATATTCAGAATATTGACTGTTTCCCAGGCAGAGTTCCGTGGGATGTTGTAAAGGGTTGCGCGGGACCCCTTGAATAATAACAGGGTGGTACAAAAAGTAGGTACACCCTTTAATAGCATATATTTGTTTGTTTATTATCATTTTTGTCTATTTGTGTTTTTATTAGCATGTAGATACGCACTTTATTACCATTTTGTTTGCTTGTTTGTCTATATATGTAGTTATTATATAATGTAAGTATTAATTACTTTGTAAAAACGAATAAATAAATATAAAGAAATTGCATATCGACTTGTGCACCACACTGTACCTGAAAAACAAACTTTGAATAAAGAGAGAATTTGTGTCCAGCGATTATCAATACTAAATAGGTTTCCTTGGGTTCCTAAATTTATTATTTGTTTGGTCATTTTGTCCGTTAGGTTACTGGGCAACTTCTGGGATAGAAAGATCGAAAAAAGAAGGAACGCTCATCAAAACGTTTAGAAAGTTGTGTCTTTTTCTATAGTGTACGTTAAGGTTTTTCTTTTCTCCCACGGACTCCTCTGCAAAAGTATTCGGTTTTTTGTTTTTGTTTTGTTCTAAGTTGTTTGATTTCTCGAGAAGGTTGTTGTTTAAATTGAAAGCATAATGATCAAACGACAGGACAGCTTTAGTAGATGTTGTTAAGTAGTTCAGTCGGTCTCTTTGGTATGATTCACGCATTACCTTTCAACTCACTAAGATGCGTAGGCCTTCGACAAATAGATGCCATGCCATGGTGTCCTGCTCACTACGTTCAAGGGTTTTTCATGTCTTCTTCATTTCGCTCAAGTTTCGGCCCATATCTCTTCATCGTGTATTTCTTGGTCTTATTCTATCTCTCATTCAATCTGGGGATTCCAGAATACGCACTGCCTTGATAAAGCTATCCACTGGTTTCCTCAATGTATTTCCTATCCAGTCTGTATCTTCTTTTCACGTCTTGTTTCACTGGCACTGTCCGTGATATTCAAGCTCATTCAAGTCCCCACGGTGATTTCACATATTAAGTTTAGTATACTTTACAGTCATGTGACATTTAAGATAGGTAAACAATACAAAGTAATTTATACTGGGGTCGGAGTGGTTAAGATTTATGGCGTCCGCCTCGAGTTCTAGAGGTACCAGGTTCGATTCCCAGTTGAGAGAATATAATTTATGGAAATTTTTTTTTTTTCAGAACCAGTGGTCCTAATGTTGTTATACTCCACCCCGGTCTCCTGGTTAGTGAGATCGTAAGCCTAGCCTTCTCGGAAAAGGGAGACAAAATTAGGAAGTCCCGTGTGCAAGTTGCGCACGTTAAAAATCCCAAGCCAGTTGGAAATCGTAAAGAACAAGCCCTATCAGGCCGATGTCCTGGCAACATTTAAAAATTTGAAACCTATCCACCACCAAAATATTTATAGAATGTGCGATTCCTATATATATACATTGGGATTCTCTCCAGTGCTACGGATTCGTGCACTGTGCTGAGATCCTACTTCTGTGATCTAAGAGAGGAGATCGGAGCACTGATGGAGTAGTCCGTGTGCAATGAAGATAGTCCTTAAAACCAAACCAAACCAAGATACGTAAACTCTTCGTGTTTTTGTAGCGACAAATTAGAGCTCTAATGGAGAATATGACCATGTGAATTTGTACAAACCTAGTTACAATTATGTCGTTGTAACAGCATTTTCATATAGGGGTTCCGCAGGTAATGAACTTATTGTATGGGGTCCAACATAGTGAAAACGTTGGGACACACTGATTTATGGTCTTTATTAGTTTGCTTTTGACGGCTGCGAAGTCTACTGTTTTTGTATATTACTTTCACTGATAAATGTTTTGCATTGGACGAATATTCTTGTCTGCTCTTGTGCACCTGTCTGGCTAACATAAGTGCAATTCTATTTATTATCTGTATCTCACCATTGTATGGCCTAAATATGTTATCTCTTCCTGGGTCATGTTGTTATTGATTACAGCTTGTTTTCGTAATGTGAAGGTCACGTGTCTTATTTTGACTATGCGTAGTTTACTTACAAATGTTTAACCTGTGTTTATTAGAAACTTGTTGTTGCCCTACAAGACGCCACCAGGCGTGATGGCCACTGACTGTTCTGACAGTCGACGGCTAAGGATCAAAGAAGAAGAAAGAAGAATTAGCAACTTAATTTGGTTGTGAAATAAACTAGTAGAACATTGGGAGTGGAATACATAAAGTAATTAAATAGTGTGCTTCTATAGGCTAAGATTTGATTCCACCAGTGAAAATAAGGGAAAGGCCTGTTGATAGCATTACAAGACCGTCCTTGTTCTGGAAGTCCCAGAGAAAGAGACGTAGAAGCAGACCGATGAACACGTGGAGAAGAGAACTGGAGACAAGAACAGAAATTAAAATGATGAGAAAGACATGGGAAGACCTTGAGCTGATGGCATGCGGCAGGAGGGCTTTGGCGTGTGTTTCTTGACGGCATGTGTTTCTTTACGGCATGTGTTTCTTGACGGCGTGTGTTTCTTGACGGCGTGTGTTTCTTGACGGCGTGTGTTTCTTGGCGACGTGTGTTTCTTGACGGCATGTGTTTCTTGACGGCATGTGTTTCTTGACGGCATGTGTTTCTTGACGGCATGTATTTCTTGACCGCATGTGTTTCTTGACGGCGTGTGTTTCTTGACGGCGTGTGTTTCTTGACGGCGTGTGTTTCTTGACGGCGTGTGTTTCTTGACGGCATGTGTTTCTTGACGGCATGTGTTTCTTGACGGCATGTGTTTCCTGAGGAGCTAAAAGAGTATTGATTGAAAAATAATGTAAAATGTTACTTCATTCGAATTTTTGTTCTTCTTTGCCTTCGCCTTTCTGTGGAGCATAAGCTTTTATTGCACCAATGCTTATGTCCTGTGCCATCTCTTAAGCGTTTTCCATTCATTCTTTATCCTTTTTTTTAAGTGTCTGCAACTTCTTTTCTCATGTTTTAAGTCTCCATACACTGTCTTAATCTGGGAATCAAAAACCAAGAACCGGCTCGCAAGCCGTCATCCGGCTTCCTCCACGTGTGTTCCATTTAACCCATCTTCTTCTCTTAATCTCTTATTCCACTGCTATCTGGTACTTTTTCAACAATTCCACACCGCGGATTTCTTTAAACTATTTGAATCCTGCTCTATGCAATCTAATATTTCTACCACTTTGCGATATCAATTCCAGACCTTGACGTAAACTAAGGAATACGCCAGAATGATTACTACGTGTAAAATGATGTGTCTGAGAAGTCAACTAATAGTGCATGAAAGAAAATGTGAGAAAGAAATAAGATCCAGGCCCTAGTTTGAAGAGTACAAGTGAAGGAATATTTTGCCCAGGAATAATTTGAACCGTTTGAGATAAGAGCTGGAGTGCGACAGGGATACCTCTTATCACCATTTCTCTTCTTACCGGCTATGAAGTGGTTAATGAAAACATCAACGTCGGCCAACAGAAATGGGATTCAGTAAACTCTTGACTAAACAGCTTGACGATCCAGATTTTCCTGACAACCTTGCTCTTCTGTACCATATCCAGATGCAAGGCAAAATGAAAATACTTCATGGAAGTTCACAGCTAGTGGGTCTGAAACTACGTCAGGAAAATATAATGGCAATTAGCACAAATGTAGTAAAAGATAGCAAGACTGCACTTGAAGAAAACCCCCTACAAGTTTTAGAAGCATGCGTGTATCTTAGCAGAAATATATATACACAGAATTGGCGGGACAGGCATTGGTATCAAAATAAGGCTACAAAATGGCAGGACGAGCTTTCACTGGGGACAGAAACGAGGAAGATATGGAAAGCCCTTGAGCTGATGACACTTGATAGAATGTTTGTTGAAGGAATGTGCTCCTTTAGAAACTAAACGGTACATGAATCAGGCATATATCAAATGTTCAAAATGTTATTCAATACTTTTGTTACCACTTCTATTCCAAATTCTCCCACAGCATCTATTCCCTCTACTGCTATATTAGCAAGGGTCTTGTCCTCTTATCATGTGGTGTTTGATATATTATTGGTCTGTCACAGTTGTCTTGAATATTTAAATTTGGTATGCATTCATTTTAGAACTAGTTTATTTATGCATTCAATACCCTTTTAAGTACGTTCTCTTGTACCATTAATACTGTTCTTTCTTTTGATTTCAAATAGCTTGAAGCTGTTTGTATTCTTTTGCCTATCTGCACATCTAGTTTAGTCAAGTTCTTGTGTTGTCTTGTATTTGTTTACTATTTCTGTATTCAGTGGTTTATATTTTCCGTTTTCATGGTCATCTGTTCTTGCACCTGGTAAAAATTTCGTTTGTCATCAATTTCTCCATTGCGGTCCTTTTTATTAATGGTTCAAATTCTGTTGATGTGTGATATATTAAATCCTTTTGAATTCCCCACTAGTCCTCTACGCTCTGTATTTTCCCTAGGGCGTGGTATCTTTATCTGTAATGTAATGTTATATATCTCACTCATTTGCTTATCTGCTTTAAGCAAGGCTAAATCTAGCATGATATCTTAGTCATATTTACTTTTTTTCAGTGTTGTAGATTAGCGAAACGATCGTAGAATTAAGTGCGTCTACTTAGTGTTTCTAGTAAAATTGTTCTGGCGATCTATGTTTAGTGGTTTTGTTAATTTGCCGTAATAACATACAAAAACGCACAGTAAAGATAAGTGTAAATTTTTATTTATTTATTTTGTAAAACTCATAAAACAAAAACGAAATTGAACTTTGCTGTTAAGGAATATTGATTAAGTCAAAGAGAAAGCAAAAATTGATATATAAATCTGATTTTTTATTTTCCTTCAGCTAGCTTTAACTTTATTTCTCCTTGCACAATGTTTGACGATCATGAAAAATGTAAGGAAAACATGTGGAGATCACAAGAAATCAAGTTCAACCCAAAACAATCAGAATCTTAAACTCTAATATTAAGTCAGTCCTATTGTATGGCTGTGAAACATGGAGAGCACTAAGAACAATAACCAAGACGTTACAGACTATTATAAAGGGCTGCTTGTGTAGAATAGAGACATTCAGATGATAGAGCGAGATCACCAATAGGGAACCGACGGCAAAGTGCCAGTGCAAAAAAAAAATTGGTGAGAAGAAGATCGATAGGACACACATGAATGAACTTTGCTGATAAGCATTACAAGACAGTTCCTGTTCTGGAATTATCAAGATAAGACAGGTGTCGTGAGACCGAAAAACACGTGCAGACGAGAGCTGGAGACAGACATAACAGGTATGAGGTAGGCATGGAAAGACCTTGACCTGATTTCACGCGCCAGCAGGATTTGACATAAGTTTGGTCAAGGCCTTTGCTCCCTGGGGAGCTGAAAGGCAATGAAGGTGATGATGATGTTAATGATTAAGATGATGTAAATGATGATGAAGATGTTTCACTCTATTTGGATCTAGTTTTAACACTTTCGATTTCTCATTAATTTGGTGAAATGAGGTTATTCACAATAAAGAGTCTGACATTTGTAAACACCTCAGCATCGAAATGTGTGTAATTTTTTTAAATGTTTGTAACCCT